>JADWQK010000366.1:0-357072 GCA_017933935.1 Sesamia nonagrioides | reverse complement strand
CGAGGGCACTGCCGTGCCCTCAGATTTTTAACACAATGATCACTTTTTACCAGTTTACTGATTTAAAATCCGAGGAGCAATAATAACAACGTTGTGCCTTATGTGGGTACTCACGTAAATCAAGTATCCCCTTGCGTTATTGCCACCACTATGATCAAGTATCCCCTTGCGTTATTGCCACCACTATGATCAAGTATCCCCTTGCGTTATTGCCACCACTATGATCAAGTATCCCCTTGCGTTATTGCCACCACTATGATCAAGTATCCCCTTGCGTTATTGCCACCACTATGATCAAGACGAACCATTATGCCTCGTATTTTATACCGCGTACATCGAAGTACTGGAACAATTTGCCAGCTGCGGTGTTTCCGTCTGACTACAATTTAAAAATCTTGAAGGCAAGAGTGAATAGGCTTTTAATAAACTAGCGCGCTTTACCATCAACGATTGCATCACTGCTTACCATCCGGCGAGATTGCGGTTAAAGTAAAAAACAAAGATTGCAGAGTTTATCACAAAACCTTAATAAACTTTTCATATAAAACTTTATATTAAATAGTGTTACACTGATTTTAATGCGCCATTTAGTGTATATGAGACGCAAATTTTCCCCCAACTGCATCGTTCTTTCTCTGCGTCATATTTACTGGAAATATTCACTAAAGAATCAGCTGAAGCCTAACCTCGCAGCGGACTTCTTATAACCATCTCCTCCAACTAAATAAAACACTTAAATTCAACTGATCGTTCATTCATTAACACACAACGTACAACCTAAACCGCTGGCTCCAAAACATTAAATTCTGCACAAGGTTTTCTCTATGCAACGCGATGATAAGCTCATAGAAAGAATGTAGAAAATCCAACTCCTAAGGCGATTAAATAGGGAATTAAAGATTGTATGGAAGTTCAACCTCGATGGGAATGATATAAAGTACGGTGCTGCTCGTAGCGACAGCCGACTGTGGTTATCTTGTTGTCAACCTGACGTTATACTTATTTAATGATGACTGGTTTGCTGCATGTGTATCGCTGAATGCAAATTTCGAATTGCACCAGCATTGTATGTATTATGGGGAAACTCAGCCAGTAGTATAGCATTACTTATATCTGTTTCTACTTAGTACCTAGGTTCTGCCGTCTTAGGGAAAAAAGACGCATCTAACATTTTTTTATGCGAAATATAAAAATATTGTTGTATGCCATTTTTTTACTGATTTAGAATATGCATGTAACTCAATTTGGAAAAAAGATGTTAGATGCGTCTTTTTTCCTTACGGCGGCAGGGTTAGTGAGGTATTATGATGGGAACATAAGGTACCAATCATGTCAATGGTGTTGAACGTGATTGTAGAAATAAGAAACTCTTTGAAATCGATTGGCATTTGTCTCCTACCCTCTATATTTATGGGTACCTACGAGTGGAAAAATATTTATTACTAGTGGGTTTCAAGAGCCCAAAATACCGTTGTAGCTCTTCTTATTAGTGTCGACGCCTGTCAAACTAACCAATCTCGCTAATGTGATCGATCACAGAACAATGTTAGTATTTAATAGTGAGGACGATCCATCTCCGTCGCGGTGATCCTCTGAGGTATAACAATAGTGTGCTACAGGCTCCATTACCGACACAATGAGACACATCTACGACACGAGATCGGATATGTCATTACGTTATACTCCATATCATTTTTGAAGACCTATCCATAGATATTATTGCATCAAAATCTTAATGCTGGTCACAGAATATATCCTACCAAGTTTCATTAGTATAGCTCTTATAATTTCGGAAAAAAATGGCTGTGACATACGGACGGACAGACAGACACACGGACAGATGGAAAGTCAGACATGACGAATCTGTAAGGGTTCCGTTTTTGCCATTTGGCCACGAAACCTTAAAAACGTGCACTTACATTGACGTGCGATCTCTTGCAGCGAGTGCTAGTGCATGCGCAACGGGCATGTGACTCGTTTGTTTTCATATCGCCTGCGCCTACGTACCGTACATGCATACGATCTATTCCAAAAGTATCAGATAAAACTAAATGGATGCCAATTTGTAGTGTCACATACCAATTGAATATTATGTTTTCCATTTTCGTATTCCAAGTTTTGAATCGAACTAATAAAATGTGTGCAACTTTATTGATCGTATTATGAAGTCGGCCTTCTGACTTTCTATGAAGTGGTAATAAAGGTGTGATTAAGTTATCCATGGTGACGTCAGTTGTTCATGTGTTGTGACGTTACGGGATACGACGCGCTTGTTTTGTAAACAAGTCGCGTTCTGTTCCATTACACCTAGTAATAGTGATGTCGTCTATGCGGCGGCGGCGTGTGGTTCTGTATTTCTTTGATATATTCAAGATTATATAGAATAATAAATAGTTGTTCATTTATGCAGACTATGTTGACATTAAACGGCTTCGTTTGAGTATCAACAGTGTAGCTACCATGAGTTTTAATTACGAGACTCGAACGTCGACATGGAGCGCGTTTGGCGCTCTGACTGGTTGAGAGGTTGTTACAACCTTGAAGCGGGTCAATCGACGAGTCGAACGCGCTCGATATCGACGATCGAGTCTCGTAATGTAAACTCATGTTATCTGCACTGACATCACATTTGTTGACACGTTCCGATCCAATGAACACTCTCTAATCTCTGTTTTTTCAAAATGTTATTATTGCATTATCTACTGAAGTAGGAAGGTGGGCTCTCCAATGGTCATATGAATCAATTCTGTCACGTCACATTTTATAAAGATAAGGGGAACATTCCTCCGACCAGACGGGTATCGTACCTGGTGGGCAACTGCCGACGTTCTATTATATGCTAGTTCTTCAGTAAACTCTGGTTGCGCGTTGCAGTATGATGCGTACATAGTCGAATGCGGCGGAGTTCACACCGCAACAGTTAGTTCAAAATAATACCATTTTAATAATTTACGTAGAAACAGCTATTGACAGGTTCGTACCTGTCAATAGCTGTTTCTAGGTAAATTACATATTAATAAAATCGATGACAATCGTTGTAATACTCGTGTATTACAACGATTGTCATCGATTTTATTAATATGTCTTTGTACTCACGTAATAAGTAAGGGATTCCTTTTATCTGGCAGATTGTTACTTCGAAACATAGCATAGTACTATTTTAATAACCTAATCTTGACCCAATGTTTATTTGTTCGAATTCACACGCCACACTTTTATGATGACAGAATTTAATTGGGAAAACATAAAGTTCTAATGTTTATTTAGAGCAACAATTGCCTGTGGCAAAACTTTCAGTAATAAATAATAAGAAGATTTCATATTGCCATTTCTATAAAATAGAAATTTGAACCTAAAAATAAAAACTTTGGTGGCCGACAAAGCCGTTCAACAAGCTAAAGCCGCGGCGGTGACCGTTAAAACCAATAGTAAGCGCGCGTGGGACTGCCGGGGCCCCGCAGTGTAGCCGTAAAAGAAGCCATACTTGTTGCATGTGAGCATGCAACATACCTACGTGCTGCATGCACACAGTATGCTTATTTGCATGTATGCTTCTTACATAAAAAAAAGTCATTTTTCAAGAAGAAAAAAAAAAGGACCCGTTGCACCCACACTAGGACTTTCTACTCACAAACTCACATACACTAACAGCTAGACCTGGAAAAACCACCTGTAGGTAGAAATTTTTGTTTGAGTACAGCACAGCACAGCAGTCAATCGCTTAGCCACCCCGCCTACGGTGCCGTCTTCCATGTATTGTTGTATGAAATTTATGCCAAAAGAGTCTCTGCAATATGGTGGTTCTGCTTTTTAATAACGTATTATGTATATGAAATTTATATCTGAAGATTCTTAGAAAGATGCAAATTTCTCGTATATGTTAAACTAGCGGCCGCCCACGACTTCGTTCGCGTTTTATTATATGCTCCGCTTCTATTGGTCAAAGCGATGTTATATAGACTAAACCTTCCTGTATTAATGGGCTATCCAACGCAAAAAGATTTTTTTAAATCGGTCCGGTACTTCCCGAGATTAGCGAGTTGAAACAAACTCTTCAGCTTTATACATTATGATGAGTGATGATGAGGGTTTTACTCTATCGCTCCACCGCCACAATAAAAAATTACCTTGCGGTGAATTTTTGATCAACAATAATCAACTGTTGTGCACTATTATGTTTGCACACACCTTACCTATGCTGCGTGTACTAATTACAGGAAAGAGACACTCCAACTGGAACGCCCGCGTCTAAAGACACACTCAGTTTTTTCAGACGTGGCGCTAAGTGATAAAGGTGTTTCTGCACACAACCTGTACCCAAAACAACATAATAGATACCACGTCGCGAATTCATTCGATCACGTGTTTGCGTTTTGTTTTGCAAATGTCAACGCTCACTTTCAATTAAAGGTCGAAACATACCTACTATCAAAACGCAACGCGATGTGTTGTGCCGGCACCCGACGCTCGTCGTGCACATAGGCAACACGCCACGCGATGCTACATCTCTCACGAAAGACAGTGTATTGACGTGTCACGGATTCGATTCTGCTTGAAGACTAGCTAAATAAAGATTTTGAAGAAGATTTATTGCAGATTTGGGGATATGTTTTGTACAGAAACAGTAAATAAAAAAAGACGTACTCATCTATACTAGTATATAAAGCTGAAGAGTTTGTTTGTTTGATCACGCTTATCTCAGGAACTACTGCTCCGATTTGAAAATCCTTTATGCGATGGATAGCCTATTAATCCAGGAAGGCTTTAGGCTATATAACATCACGTTGCGACCAATAGAACCAGAGCAATTAAAAAAAACATATCGAAACCCACGCGGGTGAAACCGCGGGCACCTGAGTACCGTTCCACTAATTCTTCATCCGACATTTTAAACCAATTTTTAAACAAAAAATATCTTCGGATTTAACTGCTTTTTATTTATTATTAACGTCGGGTGTTAACTAAAAATATACTGAGCTGATTCGTCGGGTGGCGTGTCCCTCCCCTATCCCGGCAACACGCTGATCCAAATTAGGGTTGTAACGGAGCTTCGCCTCCGCTTCCGTTACTGCGGAAGTTCCGCATGAAATCGTATCTTCGCTTCCGCCTCCGCCTCCGCACAATTTTTAGCGGAGTTATAACGGAGGTTTATTTACGTATTTATGCAATAAATAAATAGTCCGGCCGCGTTTGAGCGCGAAATGGTCAAGAACTCAAGACTCAACTAGTACGAGGGGAATGCGGCAAGCACTATTCGTTTCTCCTTAATTTTCATTACAAGAAGGTAATATTTTTTTTTACCAAGTATACTACTTTTAATGTACGTATTTAAAATAAAAATTTTGTTTTAATTAACCATAAATTTCAATTTTATCTATACAGCGTGGCGCCATAATGGTGACATTAAATTAACACACGAGTAGTGCTAGTGCCCATTAATCATATGACATTTGATATTTTAAAATAACTCGAAAAAAGAAAAAAAAATTTTTCAAACAAAATAAATAATATAAAAGTAACCAAAATTGGGATCACCCTTGCAAAAATTCATTCATGCAATTACTTACCTCGGAGGTGCTCGGAGCTAGAACGCGTCGCTTCGCGTACAGACCTAGTTAGCGGGCTAGCACACAAGCGTAAATCGTACGGACGACAGCACATCAAGCTAAGGTTACAATCAGTCAGATGTCTTTATCCGATTTTCAACTTTATCACTAAAGCATTAAGGCTCAAGGTTGATTGATAATAATTATCTGACGGTTTCGGGCGGCTTGACCTGCTGTCGTCCGTACCTACGTATTCGTAATCGGTAATAAGATTCTTTGTCGGCTTTTATCAATGAATCCGGCGGCGCGCGCGCTGTTTGCTCTAATGGTACCTACAGCGGAACTAGTTATAGTCAAACACTAATCACATCCCACTTAACTGTTATTATTACTTATAAGTAACTATCATCAGTTCATCACTAGTCACTGCTTTTATTTTAAATTTTCTTATGTTCAATGAGTTCACCTTGTTGGCGGACACAGACAAGTTTACACAAGTACTAATAAATAAGATAACACAAATAACGTTCGTAACACGAGAAATAAAACGACCGAACTAAAATAAAACAAAGCGTCTTTATCGCGGTACCATAATCTAATTACTATTCTAATTACACAAAAATAATTAATAAAACAATAGACTAAGCGTCTTTTCCACAAAAACATTCACAGAACTTGTATTTAACGAAATTATGCACAGCCGGTATTATGCGTGTCAAGGACACGCAGACACGCGTTCGTCTAGCATACTAAGGAAGTAAGGAACAAAAAATAAATATTTAATAATTTGCGGAGGCGCGGTAGGGTGGGTCGAGGGGAGGTGGGCCGCATGTCGCTTGCGCGAGCGCCGTCGACAAAGATAATGTTTTGCATCTCTCTTCCGCACGAATGTACCTGTAACCTATGATCCATGACCTCGGCAAATGACCGCTGCGCGACAGCTGACGCTCTCTAAATACAGGTTGCTCTAAATGGTAGTTTCTAAAAATTTAAGTAACTTCGTTAATAATAACATTTTATGAAAATAAAATCTCTTCATGACGCCAAAATGTAACAAATTATATGTGTTTTTAGTTAATGTCGCCATTATCGCGCCACGTTGTATGTACTTTCACCTCCGCCTCCGCCTCCGTTAACCTCCGCATCCGCGGAGGTGAGACTCGTCGCCTCCGCATCCGCCTCCGCCTCCGCTAACAAGCCTCCGTTACAACCCTAATCCAAATCGGTTGGATGTTGCGGCGTGTGGTCACATAGCGTGTTGTCTATGCGCTTCTGGCCATATTAAATGTATGGAATTGATACGTACTGACATGCGTCGGGTGGCGTGACGTCATGTCACGTTTTGATAGTATGTTTCGACCTCGTCGTGCACATAGGCAACACGCCACGCGATGCTACAACACGTATCGTATAGTGTAGTCTTTCACGAAAGACTGAAGTGTATTGACGTGTCACGTGCCCATGGATACGATTCTGCTTGAAGACGAGCTAGATGTAGATTTTGAAGAAGACTTATTGCAGATTTTGGGGATATATTTTGTACAGAAACAATAAATAAAAAAAGACGTACTCATCCATACTAGTATGTAAAGCTGAAGAGTTTGTTTGTTTGTTTGAACACGCTAATCTCAGGAACTACTATTCCGATTTGAAAAATTCTTTATGCGATGGATAGCCTATTAATCCAGGAAGGCTTTAGGCTATATAACATCACATAGCGACCAATAGGATCGGAGCAATTAAAAAAAACGTATCGAAACCCACGCGGGTGAAACCGCGGGCACCTGAGTACCGTTTCACTAATACTTTATCCGACATCTCAAACCAATTTAAAAAAAAATATATCTTTTATTATAACCGTCATAACAACGTCGAGTGTTAACTAGTAACATACTGCGCTGATTCGTCGGGTGGCATGTCCCCCTCCTCTCCCGGTAACACGCTGATCCAAATCGGTTGGATGTTGCGGCGTATGGCCACATAGCGTGTTGCCTATGCACTTCTGGCCATATTAAATGTATGGAATTGATACGTACTGACATGCGTCGGGTGGCGTGGCGTCGTGTCACGTTTTGATATTATGTTTCGACCTTCAATCGTGCTCATTTTATCGTGCGAAATCATAACCCTAATGTTGGAGGATTACGAGAGACAAACCTCTCGTAATCCTCAGGCATACTACGTGTTTTTACTGTGAGCGAATTGTGGATAGTGTCAGTATTAGCACAACATTTTTTTTTTTTTTGTAAGTTATAAACTAGCGTTTGACCGCAATCCCGCCTGATGGTAAGCAGTGACGCAATCGTTGATGGTAAAGCGCACTAGTTTATTAAGAGCCTCACTCTAGCCTTGAAAACACTCAAATTGTAGTCCGACAGAAACACCGCCGCTGGCAAATTGTTCCAGTCCCGCGATGTACGCGGTATAAAGGAGGAGGCGAAACGCTTCGTCCGGATCGCAGTGGTGTTAACAACGTAAGGGTGGAAACTAGCCGTACGACGGGTCGTCCGATGGTGGAACGGAGACGGGGGAATTAAATCATGCAATTCCCTCGCACACTCCCCAAAATGAGAGTAAAGAGAGAAAAGAGTAGCCAGCCTTTCGGTGTTCTATAGGATGCTATAGAACACCGAAAGGCTGGCTACTCTACGCCTATGCTCTAGGCTTTGGAGACCATCTAGAGTTAAATCAGGGTCACCAATTAGCTTCTTCGCACGCCTCTCCACCGAATAATAAAAATAAACAACAAAAAATAAATAAATACAAAATAAACAACAGAAAAACGGTTCGTAGTTTATATATGTCGGCGCAAGGCTAACTTAAACCTTTATAATATTAACCTTAAGTTCAGACTTCCCAGTTAATATGACTGGCTAGCTGTAAATTGGTTTAGATATATTTGTGGTTTTTTTTTTTTATTGGGACAAAACCCGCCACACTGTTCCCAACCCACTGCAACTCCTGAAAGCCAGAATCAACAGTGGAGACCGCCAGAAAAACGCCGAGCAATGAAGCTCGACGAGTCCCGGAGAAATGTTTCAACTGTCTTGGGTCCCGCAACGAAATTAATCAGAAAAGAATAGCGGAGGAGTAAGAAAAAAGATATTTTTTCCACTTCCCTCCATAATAAGCAGGAGACAGAATAGAACTAGGCCAATCGGCACAAAGGGACATTATTGCAACTGGGAGAAGCCCAGATTGCCAAGCACCACGGAATAACATTTGATCAAGTTAATGGGTCCTAAGTAGGTATTTGCTGTTACAATTGATTCCAATAATAGGTATGGCAAAAGCGCCTGAACGCACGGAAATTAGTTCTAGTTTCAACAAGGTCCGTATAATAAACAACTCCGGATGTAACTTGTACACTATCCAACATAATATTGCGTTCATTCTGCCAAAGAATACACTCCCACAAGATGTGATGTGCGGACTGTTCAAATTCACAGTTCGATGTAGAACACTGACACAAAGGCGAAGGAACAAGTTTAAAAGAATATATTTGTGGTTGTCAGTTTGCTCGTTTTCAATGTAGAAATTCAGGTTAGGATTTCCGGTTGCTTTGATAGCAACCCATTATTGAGGGTTTATCCAAACTGAGGTCTAAGAAAATAGTTATCAATAGTTAATTCATTTCTTGATTAATAGGCGACATACGTATTTTAAAGCATGTTGCTGGATGGATTTGGATTATACTCTTGATAAAAGGAAAAAGCATGGCGCATGTTTTAAATAAATGTTTAAATATGTTAAGCAATGAATAATTAATTCAATGTTAAAATCGAGTGTTATAATTAGTAGAGCGAATTAGTAAATTATAGTTTGTAACTCTAATTATTGTTACCTGCAAATTGTTGTAAAAGCAGTGTAACGACTTGTACGAAGCCATGACGTTTTTTTCAAAAAGAATCGCCAAGCGGCTGTGAACACAGATTGCCAACGAGAATTTGATGAATATGTTGTTTTGAAAACTGTACTAAAAAACAATAAGTTGTATTCATTTTTGCTACATCTGACCCTAGTGTTGGAGACAATGGTTTCTACGAATACCAATGGCCATGGTACTCCGTTATCTATGATTATAATTTACGAACAAATGTCACACTAGCAAATCAAACACTGATACAGAACGAGAGCTCTGAGTGCATGCGTTTCGATGATCCAGCGTTCTGCTCCCACAGCTCTCGTAGTGGGGCTTCCCTCCATTAGCACGAACTCAGACGCTCGTCAGAATGACGTCGTTCGTAAATATACATATATATATAGCCAGGTAAGTGTCAATAATATTATTCCGAAATGTTAATATACAAACATAATCATTGAACCAATAATTAATTTGTTTTTACTAAATCAAAATTCCTTGAATTCCATTTTGATCGACTTTTCAGTCCACGAAACTTAATAAAAAAGTATTTTCAACCAATTTAAAGCAGGGTCTAAGTTTTTGACTTGGCCTGTCTCCTGTCAATCACAGTACAAAGTCAGCCCGTTCAAACAAGTTCGTTGATAGCACTTAATAATATTTGTAGACGACTCAGTTGGTTCAATTGGTTCAATCCGTTTGAATGAATTCGGAGCCTCCACAGCCATACAATATTTTATTATATAGAATGCCTTTCTCAAGTGGGCGTGTAATTGTGGAGGGCCGAATTGGAAACTACGAATAACGAGTAGTCAAAGGAGTCTCGGACTCGATTTTTATGTAAACTTAAACTACGTTATTGGATTTTGAAAATACAATAGTTTTAGCCAGGAATTGAAACTGTTGATTTTGAAAAAAAAAAACATATTAGACTGTACACTTTTCGATAGTGTCGCTAATGAGGTTCGAATTCTGAGAAGTAAAGCCATTCAGCAAACTTAAAAGAAGTACCTATGAGGCTCTGACTGCAGCTATTATATCTACATTTTTCCTGTGGTTTCATTTAAATTAATTTATGTCTAAAATAGCAAGAAAAGTAAATTTATAAAAAGACTAGTCTTGTTAGTTTCTTTTAACGATTTGAACTAGAAAAATAAGTGGTACCTACTTTAAAAAAATATTCACACTTTATACATAGATTAAAGAATAAACAAACACTAATTTATCACGTAAATAAAGAAGGTATAAATACATTCTTTAGACTGTCACGTCATGAAAAAATTTCCTTTTACGTCAAATTAATAGAAGATTTGTTTCAAGAGCCAGCTTCCACACCGACCTTTGAAGAACCAGCTTCATGGTCATCGATATAGCAAATTCAAGCAGTTGGAAGTACTACAGTATCACATTTTATTAGCTTATCTTATTATTTTTTGGTAATAATTTTTATGAACATAAGTACTGAACTGTAGCTGTGACTCTGGATCTTTGGCTATTTTCCGACTACTCTCTTTAAAACCAAAGCGTTCCGAAATCATCTAAAACTCCTAAAGCATACTGTATAGCTTATTCTGTAATTGAAATCGTTTATTTATTAGCAGGAGCCGCGGGGCCGCGGGGCCCCGAGCCGCATTAGGCGCGCCCTACAGCCAACAGGCGGCTAAGTCGTCCGCACAGATTTATGTACACCTTGCCTTTATTTTAAATTGCTCTTTAATTTGTAATGACTTTTAAATATCCCTTGAAAAGTTTTAAAATCTTAAGTCTGCAAGCGATTACGATTTAGGAAAGGCTGTGTACCGTTTATTTATTTATAATACACCTAAAAATAAACAATATTTATATATTACTTATTTTACATTAAACACATTGAACATGACAAAATATACAATGGGAGCCTTATCGGTTTGTTCTGCATGAAGACTGATACTCATATAATGTGTTTTCTAAGTTATCATACTCATACCAATCTCGTATAACATTTTAAAAAACAAAGCCGAGAACATTACCTTCAACGTGACCAATACTCCTGAAGCCCCATTTCATGTGATTACCTCATGTTATACATATACTGTAATATTGCCGTTTATTTTGTCGTAGTATCAATAAAGAAATATGTGCATAACACTCACTTGGGGTGCCACCCATCCATCATGCGTGACAAACAATATACCATAATATGTATTATCCATAAATAGGACATAACTGGGAAGATTCCTGCGAGCCCAACGATGAACATCATCAACACATAGAACATCGTCTTGAAGCCATGTTTGATGTGTTTATAACTTTACTGTCGGTGGTAACGAAAACTATAAGAGTATGATTTGCTTTTATTACCCGACTACGGCAAAGCAAAAGGAGGGTTATGATTTTGACAGGCTATGTATGTATGTATGTATGTATGTATGTATGTTCATCTGTTCCCTCGTAACTTCTAAATTACTTATCAGAATTCGACAAATGACATATCATTAGAAGCGTCTTAATTGTCCGCTGGTTATCCATACTAATATTATAAATGCGAAAGTAACTCTGTCTGTCTGTCTGTCGGTCTGTCTGTCTATCTGTCTGTCTGTCTGTTACGCTTTCCCGCTTAAACCTCTCAACCGATTTTGATGAAATTTGGCACAGACAATCTTTAGACCTTGAGAAAGAACATAGGCTACCTTTTATCCCAGAAAAAATTGAGGTCCCCGAGGGAAACCTAAAAAGCGCGATATAACCGAACTCCACGCGGGCGAAGCCGCGGGCGGAAAGCTAGTAGGCTATATGGGGTTTCACAAAATTTAATGTGGCGCCCTCTAGCGGACAAAACATACAGAGTAAAAAAAAATAAAATTAAGATAAATATGGCGTGTTTGGTATCATTTGAAAGCTCTTTACTTGTACATTTTGAATATATATTTGCTAGCATTTGCTCGTGACTTTACCTGTATTCATGGGCTGGTTGCATATAATTCACATCTTTTCGTTCATAGCTTTTTTATTCCTTATCAGAATAAGATCACTGTAGTACCATTAGAAAGGCCTTGATATTCTGTTAGTTATGAGCTATAAAGTTTGTCACCAAATTTAGTATTGCGCCCTCTAGCGGATAAAAAGTTCTATGTGAATATAAAATTAAAATAAATATACCGTGTTTAGACGTGAAAGAGCTTCACGAGTACTTTATGCTTGTACATAATTACAAGAATGCTTTAATGATGTTAAATATGAGCGATAAGAGTAAAGCCCGGATCACGGGAACTGTGAATCGCTTTATGCAATGTAGAGCAGTGTGAACATTAATAGAATATGTAATGCACTAATGAAAACTACATAAGCTGGGAGTAACTCCACGCGGTGAAGGCGGAAACAGTTTGATAACTGGCTAAAACTCCCACAAAAATGTACTCTGCACTATATGCCTTCGGGCTTATGTTGTTATATGTGCGTGTAGATGTAATATGTCAAGTACCTAGTTTTTAGTTCATCAATTTAACTTTTGGTAATATTATGCGCCGCAAATACACTAAATAGTACAAATAATAAAAAGTAAAAACTAAAACCCAACTACGACAAAAAACGACGCTGAAAAAATATAAAACAAGATTTTCAGAATACTGAACTGAACAAAGTTGCTAATGTAGTTGCAAGTAAATGGACACAGTAGACTCTACCAAGATGCCTTCGTTGTAAATTGACAATAATGTCATACAATACTATTCTGAAGTATGTAATATAATAGATAAAATAAAATGAAGATAATAAATAAAATGGGACCTAAATGCGAACCTTGCGGAACGCCAGAAGTGATGTGATACTCTTCGGATTTAAATCCGTTCATCACTACGTAAAAACTTCGGTCTCGCAAATAAGATTCCAACCAAGATAAAAAGGGCCCATAGAAATCGTAAGCTGATAGTTTGTATAGAAGTGCCGCATGTGAGACCTTGTCGAAAGCCTTGCTGAAGTCCACGTAAACAACGTCTACCTGCTGTTGTTTGTCCAGAGCTGCGGTAATTTCCTCAGTAAAAAGGGTCAGGTTGGTACAAGTGGATCTGTTTTTAACAAAACCGTGTTGGCACTCTGTAAGAAAGCCCTGAAAATGTCGTAGAACGACGGGATAGATAAGTGACTCTAGTATCTTGCCAAATGTGGACAGGATATAAATAGGCCGGTAATTATTTGTGACTGAGTCGTCGTCGCCCTTGTGCAATGGAATTACCTTTGCGAGCAAGTAGAGACCTGTTGCCATATTAAAAGCAATAGAGGTGACACCTTTTTTTTCGTTGGCCGCTACTTTGACTTTTGGGCCCAAAATGAATGATCTCCTTTAGTTTAGTTAAGGGTCAGACCACACTTAGACACATTCAACAATCCATTTAGATGAAAAAATAATTTATTCTTACCATTTAATATAACTTCTCCATTTAATATAAGTAGGTGCTGTTGTTTCTTTGTCGCCGTCTCGTCGGCCTCGTCGCTAAATTAAAACTGTCTATTAAAACTAACTGAGCCAAATGAGCTCTCAACAGCAGACAAAAGCTAGAAATATCAAGAGTATTTAAACATTTTAAAACTAAATAATTCAAAGTAGGTTGTAAGAATTAATAGAGTCTTGCTATATCCTCCCCTTTGTCAACACCCAGTAGAACAGGGCAGAAGGACATTTGAATTTCCAAAAGCTTGAAAACTTATATCAAATACAACATACTCATACAAGTATAGTTACAATAAGTAAACACAGTGATAACTTATATCAAATACAACATACTCATACAAGTATAGTTACAATAAGTAAACACAGTGATAACTTACATCAAATACAACATACTCATACAAGTATAGTTACAATAAGTAAACACAGTGATAACTTACATCAAATACAACATACTCATACAAGTATAGTTACAATAAGTAAACACAGTGATAACTTACATCAAATACAACATACTCATACAAGTACAGTTACAATAAGTAAACACAGTGATAACTTACATCAGATACAACATACTCATACAAGTATAGTTACAATAAGTAAACACAGTGATAACTTACATCAAATACAACATACTCATACAAGTATAGTTACAATAAGTAAACACAGTGATAACTTACATCAAATACAACATACTCATACAAGTATAGTTACAATAAGTAAACACAGTGATAACTTACATCAAATACAACATACTCATACAAGTATAGTTACAATAAGTAAACACAGTGATAACTTACATCAGATACAACATACTCATACAAGTATAGTTACAATAAGTAAACACAGTGATAACTTACATCAAATACAACATACTCATACAAGTATAGTTACAATAAGTAAACACAGTGATAACTTACATCAAATACAACATACTCATACAAGTATAGTTACAATAAGTAAACACAGTGATAACTTACATCAGATACAACATACTCATACAAGTATAGTTACAATAAGTAAACACAGTGATAACTTACATCAAATACAACATACTCATACAAGTATAGTTACAATAAGTAAACACAGTGATAACTTTTTTCACACTTCTAGTCTTATACAATGACTGTCCGCCGAAGTACCAGTATTTGAGTTATATTGATTACCTACTAAATTTCCGCCCGCGGCTTCGCCCGCGTGGAGTCCGGTTATATCGCGCTTTTTTGATTTCCCTCGGGAATGTCAAATTTTTCCGCGATAGAAGGTAGCCTATGTCCTTTTCAGGGTCTAAAGATTGTCTGTGCCAAAATTCAACAAAATCGGTTGAGAGGATTAAGCGGGAAAGATAGACAGACAGAGTTAATTTCGCATTTATAATATTAGTATGGAATACTATGGATATGAATCAAAATCAATAAAACTCAAAGTAATACAAATAATTCTTTAAACACGAAATTCAAATCTGAATAAAACAATTAAAAATGCTCATGCTTTGGAATCTTATGGCTATAAAAAATGGTGATCCACAAATTCTATCAGTAACATGAGCTCATCATGCTATTATAAAAAACATTAACTCCAGGTCTTTTTATTACTATTTTATTGTCAAAAATCGAAGGTCTTGAGTATCTGATGTTTCAGGGTCGCCTACACATAAGTATTATTGAAATACGCAGGTTTATGAAGTCTTCAATTGACTGGTTATTTTGCATCTTCAATGGGTAGCAGTTCTGTCGACAGATTGGTGCAATGGTGTCATGAAGCACCTGGTTTAGTACCCTTGTGTACCATTCAATGGCAAAGTCACACACAATTATCTATAATAACAAAAAAATTGCAGGAAGCAACCTTACACTTGGCAGAACTTTGTCTCGACTTCATTACTTTTTATGGATAAAAAAGCAGCTCCATCCAGACTTGGCAAGTTTATTACTAATGTAATGTTACTAATGTAATGTTTTTGGTGGGATTTATTTTACTATTTTTCAATCTTATGAATATTTTGAAGCTCCTTTTACTGCGATCTGCAATAGCAAAAAAAGGGACACTGGAAGGGCCAGGGGAAGGAGTTGAGTATACTGATACCCTTTTTTTTATTTTGTATGGGAATTTATCAAATGACCTCTCCCGCGCTGGAGCGGCTTGTCAGATTTCGTTTGTTCACCTACCCGTGCTTCATCATTTGCCTGTGCGCCAGGGCCACGGTTTCTTATTTATCCAACCCGCAACACTGACCCTGGAGGCATCGGCCCTCGTGGAGCACGTCACGATGTGCTGTCATCTCTTTAAGGCGCGCGTGAAATTAATACTAAAAAACTAATTCCGTAACACACGATTACTATCAGTTGGATTCATTGCGAAGCATATTGCTAATGCATTACTCCATGTGTTGGAACACATGCTCAACAACATAAATAACGCAATGAATATTGTTCAACTGTCAAAATGAAACCCATTGCTACTGATAGTGTGTTATGTAATTACCCTACTATACTGGTCCTTAACGGGCGGCGAACGATGGCCAGCTCGCCGCCCGCAAGCCCGCGCTGGATATTGATACCCGACCTTACTAAGCAACAATAGTTATATTGGTGTCCCCTGTAAATTATAATTTTTTGTTAACTTGCTACTTTCCATGGAACTCAAATCAATTACACACCCTCCTATTTTATAAAGATTAGGATTTGTATTTTTATTAACAGTAGTAGGATTAATAGCCGAGCAGGATTGATAGCCAGCTACAAGGTAGCGCGGGGTGCATTTGAACATACGCGTGTTTAAATAATGTAATAAATAAAGCTGAAGAGTTTGTTTGTTTGTTTGAACGCGCTAATCTCAGAAACTACTGATCCGATTTGAAAAATTCTTTTTGAGTTATATAGCCCATCAATCCAGGAAGGCTTTAGGCTATAACATCACGGTGCGACCAATAGGAGCGGAGCATAACTCTACGTGAATGAAGTCGCTGGCGGCCGCTAGTAATATATTTTATATTTAAATATATAAAGCTGAAGAGTTTTCTCGGTGGTAGGCCATAACATCGGCTGCCGGCAGAAGTTACCACACACCAGACAAAGTCTTGCCGCCAAACGATTCGTCGTGTTCCGGCATGATGTCTGGTGAAGCCGTACGGAGGACGGGTCTGAGCAGTTGTGTTGCGATGTGTGGCGGGTACGATGCGCCAAATGTTGTTGTGTCGGGAGTTTGGTCGTGGAGAGTCTCCAAATCAATCTCCCTCTAGCGTAGCATCGTTTGGTCGTGTTGGTCTTGGGTTATAAGGGTAGGGTTGGGGATAACGGCAGTTGAGCGAGGTGATGCAATGTTAAATTGCATCACCTCGCTCAACTGCCGTTATCCTTCCTATTCCTAAGTTTTTTAAGTGAATAGGCTTAATAAACTTGTGCGCTTTACCATCAACGATTGCATCACTGCTTTCCATCAGGCGGGATTGTAGTCAAGCATTAGTTTCTAATTATTAAAAAAAAAAGTTTGTTTGTTTGCATGTTTGTTTGTTTGTGCGCGCTAATCTCAGAAACTACTGGTCCAATTTGAAAAATTCTTTTTGCGTTGGATAGCCCATTAATCCAGAAAGGCTTTAGGCTATAACATCACGGTGCGACCAATAGGAGCGGAGCATAACTCTACGTGAATGACCAATAGGAGCGAAGCATAACTAACTTCTCGCGAACGAAGTCGCTGGCGGCCGCTAGTAATCTATATCTATACTTTTATACTAATATATAAAGCTGAAGAGTTTGTTTGTTTGTTTGAACGCGCTAATCTTAGTAACTACTGTACCGATTTGAAAAATTCTTTTGGCGTTGGATAGCCCATTAATCCTGGAAGGCTACATAACATCACGCTGCGACCAATAGGAGCGGAGTATTAAAAAAAAACATATCGAAACCTACGTGGGTGAAACCGCGCGGCGCAGCTAGTAATGTATAAAGCTAAAGAGTTTGTTTGTTTGAACGCGCTAATCTCAGGAAGTACTAGTCCGATTTGAAAAATTATTTTTGCGTTGGATAGCCTATTAATCCAGGAAGGCTATATACCATCACGCTGCGATCGATAGGAGCTGAGCATGATAAAAAAATTAAATATGTGCTGTATATTTTGGGGTTAAAATAAAATATTTAAATAACTAACTTCACGCGAAATAATTCGCGCGCGGCCGCTAGTTGTTTTATAAGTATCAGTGCTACTTTAGTCGGAAATAGGTGAATAACAGTATAGTGTAAAGCGGAATATTAAGCTTAGATTAGGTATTTGAACTGTGACTTTGTAAACGAAAATTGGGAAAGAAGGAGTATCCTGTGCACAACTCAAGCATGTTGTAATAACATTACTTACTTTGTTTTGAATGTACACACGACACGACACAGGGAATTCTACTGTGGATAGAGTTAAAATGTATTTTTTTCTGTTGCGAAGTTACATGATATGTAATATCATGTGTTGTACCAATGTAGCAATAACTACAGAAGCCTTGACTACTTTTTGACGTTATGTCATAATCACCTTTAAGCCCAAGTTACCCAACCAGTGGACCAAGTTAAGTTTCACAACTACCTCGTAATAACCACAAACTGCATAAAGTGGTCCTTTTGAATATTCTTCATCGTAACCCTACTTCACCCCTTTTGCCCCCAGTGTCTCTTGACTTTATTAATTAAAGGGGGTGCCCGTCCAGCACATCGCCTAAGACGCATCAACTCGCGGGACCCCGAGACTATCTTAGTACTTTGGGAAACTGGAGGACCCCGAGACTCTCGGCTAACTGGAGATTGGAGGCCCCGGCAACCTACCGTCCAAGATAACGGAGACTCGGAATCGAACAAGTTTTTTTATTATTATATTGACCGTAATATCGCCACGACATACTCACACACCCTTAAGTACATCGCAAATATTAAGAACCTTGTAACGAAATATCAAAACTCGATTTGTGTGTCTTAAATCAACGTTTTGTATGTCTTAACAAAAGGTAAAGGGAATGCCGACACTGTAACCAATCAAAACCAACGGCGAGGTCCAGCCATGTGTAGCCATGTGAGGCGGCATTAGCTGGACATCCATCATGTGATATCATCAACGGCAACACGCACGACTGCTGAGTCTCGTCTCAGCACGGCACTATTGTGAGGTAAAGCGCAAACATGCTACCACTACTGCTTATCACAGATTCCAGTGTGTGATACTTGTAGATCAAAATAATTTTCTTTATAAGATATCTACATAATCCTGATTTTGTGATCTGTGCGCTACGTACTGCTAATTTACAAGTGATTGTGTTCCAAACATTTCTCTTGGCAGAATGCTACCAGAGATCATTTCGTGGTGGTCGTCGCAGTACACTTCGTTAGTCAATCATATGCCCTATAATATTCTTTATTATTGTCGAAACAACATGTCAATAGGTTTTCACTTTATTACTCAGTAACATAGCATAATTATTACAACGTATCATTCGTGCACCGAAGTTAGTTCAAACATAAAAACATGTATTATGGACACAAACGTTGCGTATGTAGGTACTTGGGACTCAAACGTTTCCAGCATAAGAAATCTTCGTCTCAAAATTCCCGTCCTTGTATTATTCCATTTTTGAAGAATTTTCATTAAAACTCCGGTGTTTGTGTGAGGCGGAATAAACAGATTTATTTCAGATGGACGTCTGTTTTCTTATTATTACGAAAATATGACGCTTGGTGGGCGAGAGTAGGCGAAATTAATAATTATGATGTATTTGTCACAGATCGGGGAGGGTGCGCTATTTTGTTTGAGCAAGGCTTATTTCGATGGCTTACAGGTCGAGTTTTTCTGCTGAGTGCAGTCAATTCTATAACTATGATTGTACCTATTATTTCTGTTATGAGTCGAGGAATGAGTTATTGGAATTAAAATGCTTTTTTACTATTTTATTCTTTGTTGCTAAAATATAAGCATATACATAATGTACTTTAATTATTATCTAATCTTACATCACACTAAACATAAATGCTCTAATTGAAAATTACATTCGTTTATGGCAAGTCAAGAGGCATAAACTCATCAGTAGACTTCAGTGTGGGCTTCAGGATGATACTAACAAAGATAAAGTAAACAGAGCAAAGATTTCGATAAAGATACTCAATGATTGTTATTCTACAATTATCGAAATTTATTCTCTGTTTTGATTCCATGGTAGATAAATATCCGCCGGCATTTCCGGTATTGTCATTCTATATAATTGTTACCCTGTGCCTCAAGGAAACAGCACCAATTTAACGAAACCGTAACAACTGTAAATCCCGAGCGACAATTAACCCGAGTCAATTATCCGCTTAGTTAAAATGTATTGTGTAATTTAGAACAAGACCCACTGCGCCGAGCTACTAACGGATTACTGCGCGTAGTTACCGCCCGCACGACCGCGCGCCCGCACGACCGCGCGCCCGCGCGTCCGCTCGTCCGCGCCGTTCGGCTAAACCACTTTCTGTAATAGATTATGATTTACGAGCTGTCGTAATTTATACTAACGGATTGAGACAGCGTAGGACAAAAGGACCACATCAGCGTTTTCTTCCAGATGTAGGTATGCTTGTGTTAGGGTCGTCGCTGCCACATGTTGCGGTTGCATCTGACTATTAACTCCCATTGTTATTTATGACGTCAAACTTATCAAAAATGCAATTAACAGAGAAGTTATTGCTTATATAGGTAGTAGGGATGTATTTTTTTCATATTTTATAAATTACTGCTTGACTGTGCTTGGTTGCTGTTACCCATAAAACTCTTCAGCACTCTATTCACGATGTTAGGTAGTAATTTTTTTAACATGTGTGACTGTTGGCCACATGCGTTATATCAATAGTTTAAAAATGACAAGTTACACGATGTCAAACTCTTACCAATCCATTAATTTCTAATCTTATGGCCTGTCAGCCGACCGTAATTAAGAGCAAAATATCCTATTATTTTAAGTTAGTAAAAACAACACAAAAGCGTCTTAGAAAGCTATTCGTTGATATTTTATGGGCATCCCGAACTCAAAGAAACCCTTAAAATAAAGCATTTTAAGATTTTGGACGAAATTCTTAGAAGGTCGAAGTACAGCGGCCGGCGTCGGTCCGCACATGTTAGCAATAACTTAGAGCAATTCAAGCCGACGGATTCTGTGCAAATTCCTCCGGCCTCCCGAACATGTGCATTGGGGACTATTGACGGACGGCTACAGAAAAAATGGTAGAATGACTCCAGCATGGACCTTTTGGTAGTGTGGGATTTTATGAATTTTAAACGGAGAGACGGTGAAAGGGCAGTTAGTTTCTGGCCGCGACGAGCGACGGTTGAGGGTCGATCTTGAACTGCGATAGGGCGAGGGCTAGTGTCCAGGCTAGTTAATTTAGGAGATTTGGGAAGTAGCCTATGTCCTAGTATATCGCGAAGTAGTGAGTGAAATAATTACGTCAGACATAGTCGGGTTAAAGCCCAGAATAGATTAGTATAGTATAATATAATATAGAATATTAAGTGCGTGTAAGTGTTAGCGTGATTGGGTGAGTCATTTATTATAATAATTATCCCAGGCTGATAAAGTTACTATAGTTCCTGTAATTAAGCAGACCGATACGTGTCCCTATTAATTATTATAAATGCATTTGTAGTATGAACTCAGTACGGGTGATGCAGCAGAGGAGCTACTAATGATAATTTATTCCAGACTGACTCCAGATAAACCATTTATGTGATTGTTTTCAATCATTGGAGCCGATTTGTCTAGTTTTATGTGCCCATATCCTGGTCCTTACCTTAGCGGGTATTTATCAGCTTCGGGTGGCTATAGGGGAAGGATCGTATGTACGGAGACAGCCCTCCGCCTAACTTGACCATGAGCCCTGATGCTCTGGACTCTAGACTCCTGACGACTACTGACTATAACAGGAGGGCAGAACCGTAATACACGCAGCTCAATCAAATCTAATTAGGCAAACCGCCTATCTAGAATCAGATTACCAGCCAAACGTTATTGATAATGTCCGCTTCCAAAAAGGTCTTGTCACAGAGCACTTGCGTGAAGACTTGACGCGCACACATTCCCAGGGAGTGGGGTAGGCTTTACAAAATATCACTAACTGAATCAGTAGGTGTCAAAAGACACTAGGGAACGTATTTCGATAAAATCCAACCCGTCCGCTCTTGATAGGACATATTTCTGAATCGTCACTGTTTATCGAAACACGAGTACTACAAGATGCAATGCATCTTTCGACTTGGGCAGATTAAGGGAATGTGAGGATGACGAGATTCCACCTCGGTGTGCAGCAGGAATAATCGCAATGAGTTCTGCTAGAGACTGAGTCTACGGTACGCTTGTACTAACTTGTGTAATACCTTAGAATTGGGACGGTTTGTCAAGGGTGTCAATCACATAATATATTTACAAGTCATAAACTCAGAACTTGTCTCCCTCGACAACAGGGAGCTTCGCAGTTCCCCTGTCCTAGGGTGGAAGGAGACATTTATTTAGTGTCTAGGGAGCGTGTTCTGTTAGAATCGTAATAGTATCCTCAGAGGTTCTATGCGTTAGGTCTAACAGAACACGTGCAACGAAGCATACGTTAATATAACGGTTCCCGGCTTCACTTAAGTGGGTATAATTCGTAGTAGATAAAGTAACGTGATCTAAAATTACTTATAAAGTGCAAGCGTAACGATCCCCCACCACGCCACATAATAAGGTTTATTACAGATGACGGAGACAGCCCGCGTGCAGCATTTATATAATAGTTCTTAATATATTACATTATATAATTTTGCTTTTCCTCTTGTCTTCTTAGCGTCATATCATATCTATTATTATAAATTGTATACTTGTGTGTCCTAACTGTGAATTCCCATACTAACTTCCTCTGACCCCCTCCGGTCCTTGAACTTTATAAGCGGGAACCGGGGGATTAATTCATGGGAATTCATTTCTTATATCGGTGGGAGGATAACCAAGTCTGGTGACGAATTCCTACAGTTACACGCGGGGTTGGGGCGTGTTTCCTCTCCCGCAGGGAGAGCCGTATTTAACCGTAATATTATCACAATTAGGAAAAACGAAAACTTTATCAGCCTAGGATAGTTTAGGTATAATTACATGTGGTGCCGTGACCAGGATTCTCGTCATTAAATGTACTGATTCAATTCAGTGCAACGAGAAAGAACAATGTAAGGGTTACTACGAAATAAAGACACAACGTACACCAAAGAGACAAAACTATTGTTTTGTCAGGAACGATGGGTTTATTACCTAACATAATTCTATAAATAAATAAATAAATATATACGGACAAATCACACAGATTGAGCTAGCCCCAAAGTAAATTCGAGACTTGTGTTATGGGATACTGGCTCAACGATACTATATTTTATAATAGATACATATATAGATAAACATCCAAGACCCAGGACAATTAGGAAAAGATCGTTTCCCATCATGACCTGGCCGGGGATCGAACCCGGGGCCTCCACGTCGCAGGCAGGCGGGTTGACCGCTGCGCCACAGAGACCGACAAAATTACTTTCACTACATTATTAATTCTATGGTCCCCTACAAAGACGTTCAGTGCAACGAGAAAAAAAAACAAAGTAAGGGTTGCTACGAAATAAAAACACAACGTAGACAAAAGAGCTAAAACTATTGTGTACGTTGGCGATGGGTTTATTACCCAGCATAATTTTAGGATTCTCCACAAAAACATTGGCAACAAAAAAAAAAAAAAAATGTTACGACGTTTACAATCACCTATTATGTTATCGTCTGGTAACGATGGTTGAAACAAGCCAACTGTTGACGAGCGGGTTCGATTCCCGCATGACTATTTGCTAAGATGCTTAGATTGCATTACCATTCATATCGTGTTCGATCACCAGTGGAGTTATTATGTCTGTAATTATTTAGAATTTCTGTGTCACGGCTTGTAGGTTCGATTCCCGCATCAATTGTAGGATTTCGATTACGACGTTAATATATTTAGTGGTAAGAATGTTGATTGGGTGGCTGAGTTACTTAATATTAAGTTCAAATATCTGCAGAATTTTGTATCTGGCCGTAGGTACTTATATCTAGAACAAAGGGTTCGATCCCCTAAAATTGTGAATTTAGTACCTTTCAGTAAGTACCTAGTAATATAATACGGTTTACTTAAACCAATAAAGGTGAAATCAGTGTCTGAGAGGTTATATCAGTTATAATGGGTTCGACTCCCTGCAAATGTGAGTGTTGTGACTGACAATATGTGGATTCCAGTAATAAAAGTTTCGAATCTCTGACGATGCAAATATAGTATTTGGATATAAGAAGGTGTTTGTGCATTTGAGATTTTATGCGTGTAATGAGAATGCGATCAGGAGTAAGGTAAGCTTTATTACGAGTAGTTCTAATATAATAAGCGAATGATACCGATGGAACGTGAATCTTATTTATAATTACAATGTATTTACTAGGGAGGTATATCAGCTACCATCATTAGAAAGAAAAAAAAAAAACTCTCCAGCTCGTTAGGAGGCGAAGCATGTAGGTATAACTGAACGGATACTCGTTTGGCCTTATTTTAAATTCCAGGATGTTAAGTCTACACTCTGCTGCCACTACGCTAGATGTGCCTGGACCTCTGGGCCCATGATCTGTGAGTTGCGGTTGGTTTAAGGTTCCTTCGAAACCAGCTAAGATAAGGTGACTTCGACGGCAGTAGCTGTGGCGTGTTTCCTGTTACGAAGCTAAGTTTCACTTTTATTACGCACACTTGATTAACTACAGCTACGTGAAATTATTTGTTAACTCATAAAATATTGTAAGATCATGTTTTAAAACAATGGTCTATAGTCATAAACATATAGGTAAATTATATATATATAAAGGATTTAGGAAACAAAAAAAAAAAAAAATCAATGTCAGCACGAGAAACAATAGAATAGACTCTTTGTTATGCGCACCATATGGATTACAAAAACGTAAATGTGAAGATTTTACAAACGGTGACACAATGGGCGGTCTTGTCGCTAAGAGCGATCTTTTGCAGACAACCTTTGGATGCAAGAGTAAGGGGAAGAAGAGAGAGATAATGTAGATGGTCTACAGTGTACTATTTACAACTTCACATAGTTTATATAATGAATATGCACGTTGAGTGTATCATGCTAGTCTAATAAATATATACATCTAATTAATGAAAATCAAAATAAAACTGAGACATAACAATGCATCAAAGTCTGTCAATATAAATGCTTCTGTCAGAAATTCATTACTGTTTTAGGAAGCTTAATGTCAAATAAATATGACTTCAGTTGAGGTACCGAGTGTACACTAATCGGCTCCCTACAATTCTTAGGTAACATGTTATAAATAATCGGAGCTATCGAAAAAAAACCACTCTGGCGCATAAGTTCTGTTCTGCCCCATTTGATAACGTCTGTTTCTTGTGAACTTATCTGCCATTCCCGAAAATGTCAATGTCAAAATGTGATATCGAATAAAAATAGGGTTTACAACTATACTACTAAAACTTTCTTCTCTTTTGGTATATATAGTAACTTATTCTGCTTATTTCTGCTACTTGTTTTCTGTCACTTAAATAAAATTTTAAGAGCTCAAGGACATTTCCTCTTATGTCATAAGCGTCACTCAGTATCAACGATTGGTTACCGCGAAAGAATGTTATGATCATATAGCAGCTAGCAGATTAGTGTTCTAGTAAGACGATAACTGATTACACAGTATAGGATGTCTTTTCGAATTACTATAACTTGCCAACTCTTATAGGAATTCAAAACTGTTCTCGCCTCTTACAATCAGAGGGGGGCATCTAGTTGGAATCGAGTCTAATATGTTCATGTGCGAACTATTTCAGTGCTTCCTGGATATATCTGCCGGCAGCTGAAGTAAGCTGACTCAACATGAGGAGCATAAGGAGAGGCCTCTGCCAGCGGTGGCTACAACATGCCGAGTTTAGAACGAGCGAGCACCGTAGGTAGCGTGGCTCAATAACACAAATACTCTTGAAGAGATTCTGGTATGTAAAACAATATTATAAGCATGCACAGGATTCTGGACTTTGATGAGGCGCGGTAATGTTAATTGAATTAATATACAAAGAGTATTTGCAGAACAGTATTAGTTCGAATGTTATAAAACGATTGATACGTGTATTAGGTGAAGATTCTTCTGCGACATAGTAAGAGCAGACCTTGCATCCAGTTGGAATCTTGTAGGATTGAATACAATAATGCTAATAATCCATACAAAATTACAATATTCTAGTTGGTATTTGATTAGATGAATGCATCAGATAAGGGTAGGTCTACATAGGCATAGGACATCCTATTGTGAAAGCTCATACGCTGTACTGCGTCACGCGTCTGATTTTCAGAGGGGGGAATGTGACTGTTGGCCACATGCGTTATATCAATAGTTTAAAAATGACAAGTTACACGATGTCAAACTCTTACCAATCCATTAATTTCTAATCTTATGGCCTGTCAGCCGACCGTAATTAAGAGCAAAATATCCTATTATTTTAAGTTAGTAAAAACAACACAAAAGCGTCTTAGAAAGCTATTCGTTGATATTTTATGGGCATCCCGAACTCAAAGAAACCCTTAAAATAAAGCATTTTAAGATTTTGGACGAAATTCTTAGAAGGTCGAAGTACAGCGGCCGGCGTCGGTCCGCACATGTTAGCAATAACTTAGAGCAATTCAAGCCGACGGATTCTGTGCAAATTCCTCCGGCCTCCCGAACATGTGCATTGGGGACTATTGACGGACGGCTACAGAAAAAATGGTAGAATGACTCCAGCATGGACCTTTTGGTAGTGTGGGATTTTATGAATTTTAAACGGAGAGACGGTGGAAGGGCAGTTAGTTTCTGGCCGCGACGAGCGACGGTTGAGGGTCGATCTTGAACTGCGATAGGGCGAGGGCTAGTGTCCAGGCTAGTTAATTTAGGAGATTTGGGAAGTAGCCTATGTCCTAGTATATCGCGAAGTAGTGAGTGAAATAATTACGTCAGACATAGTCGGGTTAAAGCCCAGAATAGATTAGTATAGTATAATATAATATAGAATATTAAGTGCGTGTAAGTGTTAGCGTGATTGGGTGAGTCATTTATTATAATAATTATCCCAGGCTGATAAAGTTACTATAGTTCCTGTAATTAAGCAGACCGATACGTGTCCCTATTTATTATTATAAATGCATTTGTAGTATGAACTCAGTACGGGTGATGCAGCAGAGGAGCTACTAATGATAATTTATTCCAGACTGACTCCAGATAAACCATTTATGTGATTGTATTAAATCATTGGAGCCGATTTGTCTAGTTTTATGTGCCCATATCCTGGTCCTTACCTTAGCGGGTATTTATCAGCTTCGGGTGGCTATAGGGGAAGGATCGTATGTACGGAGACAGCCCTCCGCCTAACTTGACCATGAGCCCTGATGCTCTGGACTCTAGACTCCTGACGACTACTGACTATAACAGGAGGGCAGAACCGTAATACATGCAGCTCATTCAAATCTAATTAGGCAAACCGCCTATCTAGAATCAGATTACCAGCCAAACGTTATTGATAATGTCCGCTTCCAAAAAGGTCTTGTCACAGAGCACTTGCGTGAAGACTTGACGCGCACACATTCCCAGGGAGTGGGGTAGGCTTTACAAAATATCACTAACTGAATCAGTAGGTGTCAAAAGACACTAGGGAACGTATTTCGATAAAATCCAACCCGTCCGCTCTTGATAGGACATATTTCTGAATCGTCACTGTTTATCGAAACACGAGTACTACAAGATGCAATGCGTCTTTCGACTTGGGCAGATTAAGGGAATGTGAGGATGACGAGATTCCACCTCGGTGTGCAGCAGGAATAATCGCAATGAGTTCTGCTAGAGACTGAGTCTACGGTACGCTTGTACTAACTTGTGTAATACCTTAGAATTGGGACGGTTTGTCAAGGGTGTCAATCACATAATATATTTACAAGTCATAAACTCAGAACTTGTCTCCCTCGACAACGAGCTTCGCAGTTCCCCTGTCCTAGGGTGGAAGGAGACATTTATTTAGTGTCTAGGGAGCGTGTTCTGTTAGAATCGTAATAGTATCCTCAGAGGTTCTATGCGTTAGGTCTAACAGAACACGTGCAACGAAGCATACGTTAATATAACGGTTCCCGGCTTCACTTAAGTGGGTATAATTCGTAGTAGATAAAGTAACGTGATCTAAAATTACTTATAAAGTGCAAGCGTAACGATCCCCCACCACGCCACATAATAAGGTTTATTACAGATGACGGAGACAGCCCGCGTGCAGCATTTATATAATAGTTCTTAATATATTACATTATATAATTTTGCTTTTCCTCTCGTCTTCTTCGCGTCATATCATATCTATTATTATAAATTGTATACTTGTGTGTCCTAACTGTGAATTCCCATACTAACTTCCTCTGACCCCCTCCGGTCCTTGAACTTTATAAGCGGGAACCGGGGGATTAATTCATGGGAATTCATTTCTTATATCGGTGGGAGGATAACCAAGTCTGGTGACGAATTCCTACAGTTACACGCGGGGTTGGGGCGTGTTTCCTCTCCCGCAGGGAGAGCCGTATTTAACCGTAATATTATCACAATTAGGAAAAACGAAAATTTTATCAGCCTAGGATAGTTTAGGTACAGTTACACATGTAAAAGCAATGGATTAGTTTCTTAAACATTGATTCAGAGTCTTCATTTATATTGTGTGACGTAATTAGGTAATGCGCTAAATTTCTGTCAAATAGCAAACGAGGAACACTCTCCAACCGATGAGGACGCAAATTTTCCAATGTTTTATGTTCATAATCCGTTTATAAGCCTTCTGCTTTAGTGTCATGTCCTGTTGTTGTATTGAGGTAGATTAGCGGTGAGTCTGATATGCAAACTTGTGTCTCATCTCATAAATAGTTGTAGGAGTGTGTCGATGGTTCTGAATTTTGAGATTATCATCGTCGTTCTCGATATTAAGACCAAAAGTGTAGTCATTAGAAACTCTTATTATATCAAATAGCTCGGGATAATGTTGGCTGTCTGTATGAAAAGATTTTCTTCTACGAAACTTTCCGGGTTAATATGATAATCACGTTTCCTTTGTTTCGCCAATGTAGGTTATCTACTATGAAATACGGAACAAGGAAATATTTCGTTATTCGGATAAAGTAGTTACAGTAACTAGGACGGTAGTGATGCCTCGCACTGAAACATTAGGCAGCCATTCGAGTGTTCTTGCCTTACTTACTACCCGCAACCCACAAAATGTCGTAGTTGTGATTACAAGATAAATGTTTCTACGTCCGTTTTAAAAGTACCAGATGAAAGAGTAAATAAACACAGTCCATATAGAAGTGTAAACAATTCGTTTCAAATAGTTACACAATTGCTCCATAAATGGAAACAGTATCACATTAAAGTGTTAAGAACGTTCAACTTTGTATCTTAACACACTTTCCCACAGTTGTTTGGATAACATCGTTTTTCAACCAACATTACCCTCTGCTGGGCAAACTTCAGACGGACTACTGAAATAAAACTACGCAGTATACTAATGAAGAGTATATTTATCCAGTAGACGGAAATGTGTGCATGTATATTGTATGTTCAATGTGAAACTAATTATTTTGTGTGAATGCACAATCAGTTAGCTCGTGTTATTTTGGCACCTGAAATAATGTAACTAGTGTAGCAGATAATATGTTACTATTTTGCATCAAACAAGTTTTTTCATCGGTTACGGACTTTATTATGCAGGCAATTATAACTTTTTACACAATAATATGTATTTAAAAGATAAATGTACGTTATGAAATACAACATCAGCATAATTTACCCAGACTTTCACTGCTGCTGGGACTCTGGCTTCTATGAGGGGGCCATAATCAACCACGCAGACCCGGTGCGGGCTGGTGAAAGTCACGTCTTACACAAAGTCTGTCTTTCTGGGTTCGAGGCTACAGCCACTGGACCACCAATGGCACTTAATACCACTGCCCTCAACAATAAAATATTTACCATATATTCCTTAACCCAATAATAATTAAAACTTTTCAACCATTAGCCACCCGTTGTATCAAGTAGGTATTTAAACATTAACATAAATGAAAAAAAAAAAAACAAAATAAAACCGGTGTAAAATCATCATTATTACCTCTAGGTGATAATGATAAAAATCTAGCCCAATATATGTATGTAATTGGGAAAAGTTTATTTTCCCAACGATAAAGGGGCTCGACTTTCAATCTAACAAGATGCATCCGATTCCGAGCACGAGTATTTCACACGGACCGACTACCGATGTGACCCCACAGCCCACTCATTGGTACGACGAGGTCTCTTGGTAACACTGGTTGTTAGAACTAACAAGATGCATCCGACTACCGATGTGACCCCACAGCCCACTCATTGGTACGACGAGGTCTCTTGGTAACACTAAGTGTTAGAACTAACAAGATGCATCCGACTACCGATGTGACCCCACAGCCCACTCATTGGTACGACGAGGTCTCTTGGTAACACTGGTTGTTAGAACTAACAAGATGCATCCGACTACCGATGTGACCCCACAGCCCACTCATTGGTACGACGAGTTCTCTTGGTAACACTGGTTGTTAGAACTAACAAGATGCATCCGACTACCGATGTGACCCCACAGCCCACTCATTGGTACGACGAGGTCTCTTGGTAACACTGGTTGTTAGAACTAACAAGATGCATCCGACTACCGATGTGACCCCACAGCCCACTCATTGGTACGACGAGGTCTCTTGGTAACACTGGTTGTTAGAACTAACAAGATGCATCCGACTACCGATGTGACCCCACAGCCCACTCATTGGTACGACGAGGTCTCTTGGTAACACTGGTTGTTAGAACTAACAAGATGCATCCGACTACCGATGTGACCCCACAGCCCACTCATTGGTACGACGAGGTCTCTTGGTAACACTGGTTGTTAGAACTAACAAGATGCATCCGACTACCGATGTGACCCCACAGCCCACTCATTGGTACGACGAGGTCTCTTGGTAACACTGGTTGTTAGAACTAACAAGATGCATCCGACTACCGATGTGACCCCACAGCCCACTCATTGGTACGACGAGGTCTCTTGGTAACACTGGTTGTTAGAACTAACAAGATGCATCCGACTACCGATGTGACCCCACAGCCCACTCATTGGTACGACGAGGTCTCTTGGTAACACTGGTTGTTAGAACTAACAAGATGCATCCGACTACCGATGTGACCCCACAGCCCACTCATTGGTACGACGAGTTCTCTTGGTAACACTGGTTGTTAGAACTAACAAGATGCATCCGACTACCGATGTGACCCCACAGCCCACTCATTGGTACGACGAGGTCTCTTGGTAACACTGGTTGTTAGAACTAACAAGATGCATCCGACTACCGATGTGACCCCACAGCCCACTCATTGGTACGACGAGGTCTCTTGGTAACACTGGTTGTTAGAACTAACAAGATGCATCCGACTACCGATGTGACCCCACAGCCCACTCATTGGTACGACGAGGTCTCTTGGTAACACTGGTTGTTAGAACTAACAAGATGCATCCGACTACCGATGTGACCCCACAGCCCACTCATTGGTACTACGAGGTCTCTTGGTAACACTGGTTGTTAGAACTAACAAGATGCATCCGACTACCGATGTGACCCCACAGCCCACTCATTGGTACTACGAGGTCTCTTGGTAACACTGGTTGTTAGAACTAACAAGATGCATCCGACTACCGATGTGACCCCACAGCCCACTCATTGGTACTACGAGGTCTCTTGGTAACACTGGTTGTTAGAACTAACAAGATGCATCCGACTACCGATGTGACCCCACAGCCCATTCATTGGTACTACGAGGTCTCTTGGTAACACTGGTTGTTAGAACTAACAAGATGCATCCGACTACCGATGTGACCCCACAGCCCACTCATTGGTAATACGAGGTCTCTTGGTAACACTGGTTGTTAGAACTAACAAGATGCATCCGACTACCGATGTGACCCCACAGCCCACTCATTGGTACTACGAGGTCTCTTGGTAACACTGGTTGTTAGAACTAACAAGATGCATCCGACTACCGATGTGACCCCACAGCCCACTCATTGGTACTACGAGGTCTCTTGGTAACACTGGTTGTTAGAACTAACAAGATGCATCCGACTACCGATGTGACCCCACAGCCCACTCATTGGTACTACGAGGTCTCTTGGTAACACTGGTTGTTAGAACTAACAAGATGCATCCGACTACCGATGTGACCCCACAGCCCACTCATTGGTACGACGAGGTCTCTTGGTAACACTGGTTGTTAGAACTAACAAGATGCATCCGACTACCGATGTGACCCCACAGCCCACTCATTGGTACGACGAGGTCTCTTGGTAACACTGGTTGTTAGAACTAACGAGATGCATCCGACTACCGATGTGACCCCACAGCCCACTCATTGGTACTACGAGGTCTCTTGGTAACACTGGTTGTTAGAACTAACAAGATGCATCCGACTACCGATGTGACCCCACAGCCCACTCATTGGTACTACGAGGTCTCTTGGTAACACTGGTTGTTAGAACTAACAATATGCATCCGACTACCGATGTGACCCCACAGCCCACTCATTAGTAGGTACTACGAGGTCTATTGGTAACACTGGTTGTTAGTTGTTACACTTTCGGGCTTTTGACTACCAACTGGTGTAAAATATTAATTTCATTCATACTAATATTATAAATGCGAAAGTAACTCTGTCTATCTGTCTGTTACGCTTCCCCGCTTAAACCTCTCAACCAATTTTGATGAAATTTGGCACAGACAATCTTTAGACCCTGAGAAAGGACATAGGCTACCTTTTATCCCGGAAAAATTTGATTTTCCCGAGGGAAATCTAAAAAGCGCGATATAACCGAACTCCACGCGGGCGAAGTCGCGGGCGGAAAGCTAGTTTATAAATAATAATGTCTTTATTTAAGTGCCACGTCACGCGATATCACCCGCATATGTTTCGATATTGTGGGAATATTCGATAAACACTGTTCTATATATGTAACCGTCTTGGTTATAAACTATTTGCGTGCCAAAATTCATCCAAATCCATTCAGTAATCTAGAGTGTGAGGAACAAACATATTTTCATACAATTTCTTACCTATATAATTAATATATAAAGTTGGAGAATGTTTTTCTTTGTACGCGGTAATCTCACGGACTTTTGGTCCGATTTGAAAAATTCTTTTTGCGTTGGATACCCCATTCATCCAGGAAGACCTAAGGCTATAAGATCACGCTACCACCAATAGAAGCGGAACATACCTGTAGAAAAAAAAACAGATATTAATCCTTATCCAAATAAATTAATAGTATTTAATTATGAACAAAATTTTCCTTGACATCACTTAATTCGATTAACATCTTATAAGATACTACAATTTTAAAATAACTCTTTTGGGGTTACATTAAAACGTTTAAATAACTAACACCACGCGAACGAAGCCGTAGACGGCCGCTAGTTAAGAATATTATCTAAGCTGTTAATTTTTATTACTCAGAGAGAACTTATTTGGAATTGGTTTAATGTAATTCTGTTTTAGCCAACTAAAAGTAAGAATGGAGGTGATTCCAGAAATAGGTACATAATATAATATTATGTTTATTGCCTGACGCCTATTGGCAAAGTAATGTAAAAGACAGCTCTGGGCTTCGAAAACTGCAAGGAAATTATAATACTCTGTGATAACAGAGTATTATAATGTCTGTAATAACAGAGTACCTATTATAATTTCTACGAGAGATAACGCCTATCATGAAAGTAACACTTACAATCTCAACAAACATCCATCCATCAACATTGTAATTAGACTTCGCTCTTAGATATAATTTATAATAAATCACTAAAAACCGTCTTTAGCTTATCGCGAAAATATTGCTAAAATGTTGCGAAAATATTGCTAAAATATTGCTAAAATGTTGCGAAAATATTGCTAAAATATTGCTAAAATGTTGTGAAAATATTCCTAAAATGTGAACAATCTAAACGAAGAACTAACAAAATAATCTGATACAAACTTTATATGTGCAATAATAGCGAGATTTCTCACATTCATCCTAAACGGGCCATTTTCGTGTGAGGCGCAGCTGTCAATGTAAACAGATATCTCATAACTAAAGTTCTCCCTCACCTGTGTCGTTACGTTTGGACACGCCATCCTAACATTAAGACCTTCGTACATTATGTATGGTAACTCTCGTCAGTGTAACACTCATTATCTACGAACACATCCTTCCGTAACAATGTGTCCTGAACAAAGCACGGAGAGGCTAAATGTTTCGCTTCACTAACGTACAAGTACGGAACGTAAACGTGAAATCTTTTCAGAGATTTTTATAACTTTTGAGTTATAAAATATAGATTATAGTGATGTTCTTTCTATTAAAGAATTGCTTCTTACAAAATAGAAAAGCTTTCGTATTCTTTTAACTCACCAAACATGTTTTGTAAAAACCTTCAAAATAAAAATAATTTAATATAACAGCTGAAAATTTTCAAAGGTAAAATAAAACCAAGAAATAATTTATCAATCAACCTGAGAATAGATCTTTCCATGATTGATTATTATCATCGCAGCCAAGTTTGTGAATCCGATGAACTGAACAATGGAAAAAACTATCTTTGCATTGTATAGATTTCATTTCTTATTATTATAATTGCATAGCTTACGTGTGAGCACTAGGCTTATACTTGTTACCACGTACATCTTTCAAAGTGTTGAGTGTGCTCTGGCTATTAAGAGTATATCACCAACGAGACATTATAGTGAACATGAGCTCACTCTATTGTGGTGACGAGTGAGTTTGATCATTACAATCCCTTCAAAATAGTTGTTGAATGGTGCACATCTCTTAACCTGATGGTAAGCAGTGATGCAATCGTTCATGGTAAAGCGCGCTAGTTTATTAAGCACCTTTTCACTCTAGCCTTGAAGACACTTAAATTGTAGTCAGACGGAAAGACCACGGCCAGCAAATTGTTCCAGTCCTTCGATGTACATGGTATATGTAAACGATGCGGCTTCGTCCGGATCGTAGTGGTGTCAACAGAGTAAGGGTGGAAATTCGCCGTACGATGGGTTGGCACGCACACTCTCCAAAATGAATCCTTTAGAATACCGACAGGCCGGCTACTTTACGTAGTGGTATCAACAGATTAAGGGTGGAAACTCGCCGTACGACGGGTTGGCACGCACACTCTCCAAAATGAATTCTTTAGAATACCGACAGGCCGGCTACTTTACGTAGTGGTATCAACAGATTAAGGGTGGAAACTCGCCGTACGACGGGTTGGCATGCACACTCTCCAAAATGAATCCTTTAGAATACCGACAGGCCGGCTACTTTACGTAGTGGTATCAACAGAGTAAGGGTGGAAACTCGCCATACGACGGGTTGGCACGCACACTCTCCAAAATGAATCCTTTAGAATACCGACAGGCCGGCTACTTTACGTAGTGGTATCAACAGAGTAAGGGTGGAAACTCGCCATACGACGGGTTGGCACGCACACTCTCCAAAATGAATCCTTTAGAATACCGACAGGCCGGCTACTTTACGTAGTGGTATCAACAGAGTAAGGGTGGAAACTCGCCATACGACGGGTTGGCACGCACACTCTCCAAAATGAATCCTTTAGAATACCGACAGGCCGGCTATTTTACGTAGTGGTATCAACAGAGTAAGGGTGGAAACTCGCCATACGACGGGTTGGCACGCACACTCTCCAAAATGAATCCCATAGAATACCGACAGGCCGGCTACTTTTAGTGGTATCAACAGAGCAGGGTGGAAACTCGCCATACGACGGGTTGCACACTCTCCAAAATGAACTTTAGAATACCGACAGGCCGGCTACTTTACGTAGTGGTATCAACAGAGTAAGGTGGAAACCGCCATACGACGGGTTGGCACGCACACTCTCCAAAATGAATCCTTTAGAATACCGACAGGCCGGCTACTTTACGTAGTGGTATCCAGTAAGGGTGGAAACTCGCCATGACGGGTTGGCACGCACACTCTCCAAAATGAACTTTAGAATACCGACAGGCCGGCTACTTTACGTAGTGGTATCAACAGATTAAGGGTGGAAACTCGCCGTACGACGGGTTGGCACGCACACTCTCCAAAATGAATTCTTTAGAATACCGACAGGCCGGCTACTTTACGTAGTGGTATCAACAGATTAAGGGTGGAAACTCGCCGTACGACGGGTTGGCATGCACACTCTCCAAAATGAATCCTTTAGAATACCGACAGGCCGGCTACTTTACGTAGTGGTATCAACAGAGTAAGGGTGGAAACTCGCCATACGACGGGTTGGCACGCACACTCTCCAAAATGAATCCTTTAGAATACCGACAGGCCGGCTACTTCACGTAGTGGTATCAACAGAGTAAGGGTGGAAACTCGCCATACGACGGGTTGGCACGCACACTCTCCAAAATGAATCCTTTAGAATACCGACAGGCCGGCTACTTCACGCCTGTGCCCAATGCTTTGCCGTTTTTACCAAATCTGTGTCGCCAATCGCCTTTCCGCCCGCCTCGCCACTGAATCCTTAGTTGTCAGGCTGCAGTACTCTACACACAAGTTTAACACATAACTTGTAAATTATTTTGATATTTTTTATAAAAGACGCTTTTGACGTGCACGTGTGCATCCTTGTTACACAGTTCATTTCAATATGATGTTGATGTCAATATGAATGATGTATTCAATTTTATTTATCTATACTTCTATACTAATACATAAAGCTGAAGAGTTTATGTGTTTGAACACGCTAATCTCAAGAACAACTGGTTCGATTTGAAAAAATCTGTTTGCATTGGATAGCCCATTAATGCAGGAAGGCTTTAGGCTATATAACATCAGGCTGCGGCAAATAGGAGCGGAGCATATTTAAAAAAAAACACATCGAAACCTACGTGAGTGAAACCGCGCCGTGCAGCTAGTTTATTATAACACTGGAGCATCGATGGACCGGTTGTGTCGGCCGCGACTTACAATTTATAGGTGTACGACCTACCGTCAGGCGCTTTACTTTATGTAAATTATTTCATCAACACTACTCTCAACACGGTGAAGTAAAACATCAACAGTCAAGAAACTGACTTTAATACTAGAGGCAAAACTTTAAAGACATATGACAAGTACCAACCCGCACTGGAGCCACGTGGTAGATTACGGCCCACTCCCTCTCGCTGAGAGGAGGTGTGTATGTCCCAGTAGTGCGAACATTATAGGCTGAATATAATTTGCTAACGACAGTAATGTTCAACTAGAGCCGTTATATTTGCTGTAAAATCATGATTTAAGATTAGATAATTAAAGCATATACTCATATTATGCTAGTATTTTAGCAACAAAGAATAAATAATAATTAAAAAAAACATTTGACACGAGTGGTGCAGTGGCTGACCGATCGACTGCTGCGTCGCGTGTCGCGGATTCGATTCCCGAATGGAACAAATATTTGTATGGCCTACAATTAGTTGTTCCAGGTCTGGCTGTTTGTGTATGCGAGTTTATACTTTTGTAAGCGAACCCACGATACAGGAGAAATTCCTAGTGTGGGGCACATTGACTGCACTCAATACATAAACTCGATTCGTAAGCCAACGAAGTATCTGACACTTCAACGAATTCACTTCTAACAATTTTATATCTGACTAACAGCCGCCAGCGACTTCGTTCGCGTGGAATTATTTATGCTCAGCTCCTATTGGTCGCAGCGTGATGTTATGTAGTCTAAAGCCTTCCTGGATTAATGGGCTATCCAACGCAAAAATAATTTTTCAAATCGGACCAGTAGTTCCTGAGATTAGCGCGCACAAACAAACAATCTTTTCAGCTTTATATATTTTATATCTGACTAGCTGCCGCCAGCGACTTCGTTCGCGAGGAGTTAGTTATGCTCCGCTCCCATTGGTCGCATCGTGATGCTATATAGCCTAAAGCCTTCCTGGATTAATGGACTATCCAACGCAAAAAGAATTTTTCAAATCGGACCAGTAGTTCCTGAGATTAGCGCGCACAAACAAACAAACAAACTCTTCAGCTTTATATATTAGTATAAATTCAGAGTATTCATAGTGTGTCGCTCATTCTTCTCCATAGGTTTATAATGGGCGACCAGTTTCGTCTTTCTGACTGATGACCCTTTGACAATGCAAAACTATCTCCAATTGATTTATTTGAAATAAATGCTGAGATTACGTTTTGTTTTTACTTAAATAAATGTACACTGTTTCCCGTTCATTATTGTGTAGATGTTTACACCAAGGATGACAGCCAGTTAACAAGTCTAGTCCTCGTGATCCCTGAATAATTCACTGCCTGGAGTAATATTAAAAACCATCAGAAAATGTTCAAGTTTAGCGGACGTTGGAGTTTTTTGTACTTACTAAGAGAAACTTTACTTCTTGTTTGGAACGCAGCGTCCTCGCCCTATAGATGAGACAGCCAAATATTGTTGATTGTCCAAAGTTAACATCGCACCTCAACAAGTAAAGATACATTATTTTTTTTTTTTTTTTTTTTATAAGTTATAAACAAGCGCTTGACCGCAATCCCGCCTGATGGTAAGCAGTGATGCGATCATTGATGGTAAAGCGCGCTAGTTTATTAAGAACCTATTCACTCTAGCCTTGAAGACACTCAAATTGTAATGTGACGGAAACACCGTCGCTGGCAAATTGTTCCAGTCCCTCGATGTACGCGGTATAAAAGAGGAAGCGAAACGCTTCGTCCGGGTCGCAGTGGTATCAACAACGTAAGGGTGGAAACTCGCCGTACGACGGGTCGTCCGATGGTGGAACGGTGATGGGGGAATTAAATCATGCAATTCCCTTGCACACTCACCAGAATGCAACCTATAGAAGACCGAAAGGCTGGCTACTCTACGCCTGTGCTCCAGGCTTTGGAGACCGTTTCGAGTCAAGTCTGGGTCGCCAATCAGCCTCTTCGCACGCCTCTCCACTGAATCCAAAGTATCCAGGTGACATTTCGCAGCACCAGCCCAAATGTGGCTGCAGTACTCCACACACGAGCGGACCTGTGCTTTGTACAACATTAGAAGCTGCCCCGGTGTGAAGTACCGCCGGACCTTTGCGATAACGCCAAGTTTTCTAGCAGCCACCCTGGCCTTGGACTCAATGAACCGCCCAAAGTTAAGGTTCGAGGAAATCTCTACTCCCAAAAGCTGAAGGCGGTTGGTGCACTCCAAGGATACATTCTGAAAAGTAGGAGCCAAGGTGAACGGGCTCCTTTTGGCGGTGAAAAGACACGCCTGTGTTTTGGCGGCATTGAATGCTACAAGATTGGCTTTGCCCCATTCGGAGACTGCCTGTAGTGCAGCACTCGTACGCTCTACCATAGCCTCTCTTTCGGACCAGATTGCTTCCTTACTAGCCCGAGCTTCCGGCAGATATCTCTCCACAACTGTGCTGTCATCTGCATACCCATAGATACCGGGCATCAGCAGATCATTAATATGCAGCAGGAACAGAGTTGCAGAGAGAACAGACCCCTGAGGAACACCGGCATTGGTCGACATGGGCTCCGATGAGCATCCGTCGACAACAACTCGGAGGGACCGTTCAGTCAGGAAGTCTTTAACCCAGCCAGTCAGGCCAGCGGAAACGCCGTACGCTGGAAGCTTACTCAAAAGGCCAGCGTGCCATACCCGGTCGAAGGCCTTCGAGACATCAAGGGAGACGGCAATCGCTTCCCCATTTTTCTCGAGGGCCTCGCCCCACAAGTGAGTGGCATACACTAGTAGGTCCCCAGTTGACCGATTGCGCCGAAAACCGTACTGTCGGTCACTGAGGAGATCGTTACCTTCCAGGTAAGCCAAGAGGCGCGAATTCAATACACGCTCCATAATCTTGCAGAGTATGGAGGTTACCGAAATCGGCCGATAGTTGGTAGGATCGGCACGACTACCCTTTTTGGGCACGGGCTGCACGTTGGCAAACTTCCAGGACTTGGGCACTATACCAGTCCCAAATGAGAGGCGATACAGGCGCGTCAATACAGGAGACAACTCGGGTGCACATGCCTTAAGAACAATCGCTGGTATACCATCTGGACCACTAGCCTTATTCACGTCCAGACGACACAGTGCTCTCAGGACCTCCTTGTTCCTAATGCGAACCTCCGGCATTGAAGCTCCGCAATGAGGTAAATTAGGTGGAGTAGCACTGCCAGTATCAAGACGTGAACTATGGGCAAAGAGAGATGCAAAGAGACCTGCTTTCTCTCTCGCCGTATGGGCCAATGTTCCATCAGGCCTCACCAGCGGAGGCAGTGTGGTTCGACAGAAGTTCGCCTCGACCGATTTGGCAAGGGACCAAAAAGATCTGCTACCGGATGGCTGCGCAGATAGCTTGTTGCCAATATGGGTAATACGGTCGAAGCGAGCCCTCTTAAGCGTCTTTTTGTAGGACTTGGCAGCACGGTTAAAGGCTCTCTTCTTTGAGCTTAGATCCGGAGCTCTGCGGTCACGAGCGTCAACCCAGGTGAGAAATGCCGCGTGCTTATGCTGTTCAGCTTGGACACAATCGGCATTGAACCATGGGCGAGCTGAGCCACCGACGGGCACGTCGCTGAATGGGATAAAATACTCCATAGCTTGACGCACCACATCGGTTATAGCGTCCGCACAGCTCGACGGATTGTCAGAAGAGAAGCAGACCTGCTGCCAAGGATAAGACGCAAAGAAGTGGCGCATCTCATCCCAATCTGCTGACTTGTATCGCCACAATCTCCGTTCACCACGAGAGTCGTGATCTGGAGGGGAGAAGGATGACACAGACTTCACCAGACAGTGGTCTGAAGTTCCCAACGGTGAGGAAACTGTTACAACACATCTGTCCGGATCAGTGGTCAGCAGAAGGTCCAAACAGTTGGCTGTGTGGCCAACTACGTCAGGCACCCTAGTCGCTTGCTCTACCAGCTGGGAAAGGCCCATAGAAAGCGCGAAGTTTCGCGCTTCTCTCCCAGCGTGGTCGGTCCTCTGGTATGGGAAGAGCCAGTCCTGGTGGCAGGCGTTGAAGTCCCCCAGAGCGACGAACTGAGCGTCAGGGTGCCGATGCAGCGCATTGTCAGCAGCCTCACTGAGGTGGTCGAATAACCGAGTTGTCTCCTGATCACCGCTGTGCGATCGGTAGACACAGGTGTAGACAATTTTGTCTACACCAGTGTCAACCAACAGCCATAAGGTCGATAGATGAGGGTCTTCGAGGTGACGGAGACGCCGGCAACAGATGTCATTGCGGACATACACACAGACCCCAGCACGCTGCAGGAAATGATGCTCCAAAGAGTATCCCGGGTAGTTGAGGTATGCCGCATCAGACGGACATCTGATCTGGGTCTCCGTCAAGAAAAGTAGGTGAGGCTTTTCAGTCTCAAGGTGGTGGTGGACTGCATCGATATTGGAGTGCAGACCTCGAATGTTTGAGAGGTGCACTTTAAACGAGAGGACGTGCGCCCGCTGTGCACACCTACTTTTCTTATTTGTACTTTTCATCTTTGTTTTTAAATTGAGTGAATAGGAAGGAAGACGGCAGTTGAGCGAGGTGAAGCAATGGACCCAACAACACTACCAACGATGCCGCGCCAAAGGGAGGTTGATCTGGAGACTGCGGGGACGCCCGAACCCCCCCAGGGATCGCCATCGGGTCCTCTCGTCCCGTCAACCGGCACGATGGGGCCACCCTGGGATTTTTCGCAGTTGGCGGGGCAGCCTTTCGTGTGTGGCTGGCACACTACTTGGGCCCCCAACTACCTGCGGTCGGCCAGCGGCTACCTGCGGTCGGCCAGCGGAGCACCGTGCTTCGGATCCCGCTACCCTCCAGGACCAAACTCCCGACACAACAACATTTGGCAAATCGTACCCGGCACACATCGCAACACAACTGCTCAGACCCGTCCTCCGTACGGCTTCACCAGACATCATGCCGGAACACGACGAATCGCTTGGCGATATGACTTTGTCTGGTGGGTGGTAACTTATGCCGGCGGCTGATGTTGTGGCCTCCCACCTTAAGAAATCAATCACAACAGAGCGTCAGTTTGCGCGGATAAGTATTTATCATTAAACCTTGTCGTGTACAATAGGATCACTCTTCATGTCTCACTTGCACAAAAAAATAACGTGGAAGGATCTCGTAAGTACGAGCAGCACTCTGTATAAACGATCGATTCTTGTGTAGGTATACATGATTCACCGTTCTGTTCAGAAACACGTTTGTCCATTCTTATCGCTTTACATCCGTGGCGGACAATGTACAAAGCTCTTGAAGTCGGTCCATCTCTATAGTCAGGCTAGCACTTACAAAGCGCTTGCAGCGCCCTCCCAAGTCTGTATACACTCGTTATAGTTTGTACGCACGTAGTTTGCATCGCTAGGTGGGCTGCACCGCGGTACGCTCTTTTACTATTCTTTTAAAATTCAAAGCGGAAATTTAACAGTTTTAAATTATCAGTAATAATCACCGGTTACCATCAGGCAGGATCACGGTCAAGCACTTATTTATAATGTTAAAAAAACAAAAATAAACAATATGTTTTTGGACACGACTTGACACGAGTTCTCGCCCCCGCGGCCCCGAGCCAGCTGCACGGGTCAATCGTCGGGCAGCCGCTGCACAACGATGCTTTGAAGTGAATGTACCTACAGATGACATTATCTGAATATAGATATGTACGTACTACCCGTGCGGGATAAGTTGGGACCTGAGTGCACACTATTTGAATAAAATAGGACCCTAGGTATTTAATTATGTATCACCTAAAGTGTTGACTATGGTTTTGTAATGAATAAAAATACAATGTTTAATTTTATATACTTATTTTATCTATTATTTACATTATCTCATCTCTCAACGTCACCGCACTCAGGTCCCAACTTATCGCGCACGGGTAGTACCAACCTAAAAAAAAAAACAAAAAAAAGAAAAACATTCATTGCATTAAGGAAATTCTATCTAGGCCATTATTCTCTTCGAGTCCTTTCCTTGAATGCATAGGCTTCACGTTTTTCCATACGAAGCAACGTGCTCTTACCGTTTCCGATACGCGCGGGAAGCGCACTGCAAACTGCAACGCAAATAAAGCTATTCCTCTTGTGCATGAAATATGTATACAAATAGAAAACAATTAGAAATGAGCTGTTTACTTAATTAGTTAGTTTATATTGTCTGTTTTTATTTACAGAAAAGTACAGTATATTGGTTAACCAACAACAACAACATCATCGCCTGTTCACAACTATGTTGGGCTTGGCTTCCGTTCTAACCGGATTCAGCTGACTACCAGTGTTTATCATCATCATAATTTCAGCCGAAAGACGTCCAATGCTAGACATAGGCCTCCCCCAAGAATCTCCACGACGACGACCGGTTCTGCACCTCCCCCATCCAGGGGTTTCCCTATTTCCATTTTGGTTTTTTTTAGCTTAAATTAATTATATTTCATATTGTGTATTCGCGCATTGGCTATCTGATATTTATAGCGAAACCTTTCTGGAATCATTAAAATAATATAGTTAAAACAGTAAAACAATACATAATGAAGGAGATAATTAAAATAACACGTAAAACGGTTTGTGTTGACCGCCCGGCTGCAGTGGTCAGTTTTACGGCACCGGGTTTTAATGGCGTAAAGTTGTGCCTGGCTAGAGGTTGGGGTTATTGTACTCAGAGTGCGCAAACAACGCGCATTAGTCATACCGCCGCACCCGCAGCCGACATGAGCCAAGTTGTGCGCGGCCAGTTTGTAAGACATTGTGTGTGGCGCTAAGTGTTCGAGCTAATGGGGGGCGGGACAATGCACTCACATTATTTGCATGCTGCCTGTGAACAGTCCTATTAAAATGTGGAGACAGCAGAGAAATATGAAGCCATTATAACCATATTCCACACAAAATATTCGTTTTGTTCCTATACCTACTAACAAATTATGAAAGCTGTTATATCAATTTACATGCCACGTTAATATGCATGCATTTTTGTAACAGCGAGTGTCAAGCACTTCAGTGCATGACCCTCGTCAAGCCCGCTCTAGGGCATGGCCCTCGTTCGGCGTACAAACAAACCTCACCTGAGCAATGGTGCGTTCGACTCCAGCCGTCGGTGTTCGTAAGAGGCCGCGAGCGTACGCAAAGGGTCGCAGGCATGCGCAAGTGCGCCGAGAGCGGTTGAGGGTCTGCCTTTGCACAGCCGGCATGTACCGGCTCAAAGGAAATCACAATTGAAGCCGAGCACGCAATTACGTGGATTAAGTACGCGGAAAATTTTGAATTATCTCTTATTCCTATCGGTGAGCACTTTAATAACGTATATACAAGTCTGTGAGCCGCTTGAGCAGCAGTCAAATAAAATTATAATACTCATAATTTGCTCTCTTTGTATTAAACATGCAAAGCGCAAAAGCGATATGTTTTTTTTTCCGGGGTGGAAATCCCCAATGGATGTTCGCCGCCCTGGGGTGGGCGACGGGGTCTGTCAGACTTTTACTGACTAAAACTACCCCGGTGTCTCCTCTATCACGAGTGCACGTGGGGCCGCGAGAGTCTAAATTCTTCCACGGCCCCACACCCTCGTGCTGGCCCGGTCTGTCCAGGCCTCGTCTCCTTCACGGGGTAGTGGGGTGTTGAACTACCCCATGCATCACCTCTGAGGCGCGCGCGCCCCCGCCTCGGGGTCCACCAGATAGGGGGGGGGGGGGACACTTCCCCATGTCCCTCGCCTCTGGACCCATTCATGGGGGGTGGAAGAGGGCATTATCCGCCCTTCCTCGGCACCCGATGCGTCTTCTGCGGCCCGGTAAGGGAGTTGAGATCTCCCTCTCCCGTTCCGCAGCTTCCTTCTACGACATCCCGTCCTCGCAGAAGGATACCACCGCGTCAAACGACTCTGTGCTACCGACCATCCTCCGCACTACTGCTGGCAGCGTCAGGTCGCCTCCTACTTCATTTGTGAGGACACGGCGCTGCTCCTCCCAAGCTACACACTTGGAGAGCGTGTGCTGGGCCGTGTTCTCCCCGCATTGGACGCAGTGGTGGCACCGAACGTCCGGCTTCCTGCCTAAGCGGCGCAGGTACTTGCTTGCTTGCAGCCGTGCCCTGACGGTACCTGCGTCACCCTGAACGACAGGGAGCCGTGCCTTCTCCCGAGCCAGTCGTCGAGTACTGGCCGGATCGCCTCGACGGTAGCGAGGTAGGGCGCATAAGCCTCTGCCGCCAGTCCGCCACCAGGACCTGACGGAGCTCCTCTCGGCGCAGCTCGATCTGCCGCTGCACCGGACTGGAACCCCATGTCCGCTCTTCCTCGCGCCATCGGTACAATGACGCGAGTACTTTCGCCTCTAGGTTCCAGGGCGGGGATCCGGCTAGGACGCAAGCCGCCTCGCAGGAACCCTGACGGCCATCGCCCTCTGTAGCTTGCGCAGAATGGTGAGTGTTCTGGCTGTCGGGTCCATCGCCCACACAGAGGCCCCATACAGGCCCATGGACCGCACGATTCCCACGTACAATCGCCTACAAGCAGCGCTCGGGCCCCCTATGTTGGGAAGCAACGTTGATAGCGCGCCTGCTGCACCCATCAGCTTGGGCGCCAGCCGCCGGAAGTTGGGCCCGAGTTCTCATCGGCTGTCGAGCACCAATCCCAGATACTTCACGGTGGACTCGACAGCTATCCGGGCCCCATGTCTCTGTGTCCCTAAGACGAGCCACTAACCGTTTCATAATACATGTATTGTTTTTTAGATTTATTTTAGCTTTAGCTTAGCTCTATTGATCGACACGGTAGGTGCAGTGGCTGAGCGATTGACTACTGTGCTGCGGGTCGCGAGTTTTTCAAAATATGAAAATGAAATTTATTAAAATACATAGATCACTGAATGTATAAGAAGTCTAGTAGTAGACTAATATAATACAAATCTATAAATTTACGATCTAAAACTGATGTTGGCACCACCTGAACTACATAGGTTTATGTAAACCTGTGCTTCAGGCTATCATCGACAAGGATACTTGATGACTATAATATTATAATAATACACATATGACATAAGTATTTAAGATTAAGCAAGGACAAGCTGTCCTAAAAACTTATAAAATACACTACCACTAGGTACTAAGCTAAACGTTTTGGGATGGGGTTGATGGACATGATCGTCCTACAATGCCATAGTTCCAAGTCCGGCTGTTCGTGTTTGTGAGTTGAAATATTTGCTAACGATGCTGCAGTAATTCCTAATTGATAACATACAATATTAACTTCGTCGTTCACAACTGATTCGCCATTTACATACAATGTACATGCCACATAGCACACCCGAGGCACTCTGCCTCCCACCCCTGTATCGGCCATTTGCGACTCATTAGATCTGACTCGCAACAAGCGTTATATCGCCGACGATCGTAGCGAGTCGCACGTGTGCGCGGTCGTACGCACACAACCTCGTCGGATGCTCTGCCATTCATAAAGGCCCGTTTTGCAGACGCGACAAATTGGCCCGGATTAGTGGACGACTGTACGATATCAAGTTTGTTTATACGACAGAAACGCAGAGTTGACTTTGGAACACACGTTGTTACCGTTTGATTCTGAAATTTCTAGTAAGTACATAGGAAGAAATTAGCCGCTTGACGAGATCGTTTTATTAGAAAAGGTTCATTTATAGACTTGTATCTAATAGACATATTTTATGTTACAGAGATGTAACGGGATTGTTTTTGTCATTTGAATATAAAACATCTTAAAATGAACAACTTTACCCAATTTTTTAGGTTAATATAAGTATCTCAGTAACGTAAAATATGATTTTAATTCCTTTAACTGAGATGTGGGTGTGCGGTTGTAGCAATTTATTTAAATTCAAGTAATGATCGATTGTTTGTCTACAATAAAAATTGGATTTAGTCATCCATTAGATGCCCAAATATGTATAAATATAATATTGTATGAGACACTGAAAATAATTTGGCCAAGTGCGAGTCCGTTACCGTTATCTTAATCATCTGACTTACTTTGTCCCAACTATGTGGGGTGGGCTCCAGATTAACAGAAATCAACCCCCACAACTCAGTTATTGGTTTTTTTTTATAAATTATAAACTAGTGCTCGACCGCAATCCCGCCTGATGGTAAGCAGTGATGCAATCGTTGATGATAAAGCGCGCTAGTTTATTAAAAGCCTATTCACTGTAGCCTTGAAGACAAATTGTAGTGCGACGGAAATATCGTCGCTGGCAAATCGCTCTAGAATAGAATAGAATACTCTTTATTATGTACACCATATAGATTACAAAAACATGAATATAAAATTTTTACAAAGGGTGACACAATGGGCGGTCTTATCGCTAAGAGCGATCTTTTACAGACAACCTTTGGATGGAATACTAAGGGGAAGGAGAGAGAAATAATGTAGGTAGTCTACAGTGTACTATTTACAATTTTACATAGTTTATATAATAAATATACACGTTAAGTGTATCATACTAGTACAATAAATACTTATATACATATAATTAATAAAAATCATACAAAAGCAAATAAGAAATAGACATGTTTAAAGAGAGAGGAAATGCTTTTTTACCATGGTTTTAAAAGTGGACGGAGTTTGAGCACGCCTTACAGACACGGGCAAGTCATTCCATAGCCGAACTGCTTGTACAGTAAAGGATTTATCGTAAAAACTAGTGGAATGCATCGGCATGTCTAATATCAGGTTTTCCGATGACCTCAGATATCTATTATGTGTGTCATGAAGGAACTTGAATCGTTCTTTAAGATAAGTGGGGGTTTTAGGATTAAACAAAGTGCTGAAGAGCTGAAATAGGACATGAGAATTCCGGCGAAGACGTATGGGAAGCCACTTAAGCTTTGTACGAAATTCAGATATGTGATCATATTTGCGCAGGCCAAATATCCCAGTCCCTCGAAAGAGGAAGCGATACGCTTTGTCCGAATCGTACCTAGTGGTGTCATTTCGACGTAAGGGTGGAAACTCGCCGTACGACGGGTCGTCCGATGGTGGAACGGAGACGGGGGAATTAAATCATCCAATTCCCTCGCACACTCACCAAAATGCATCCTATAGAACACTGACAGGCTGGCTTCTCTGCGCCTGTGCTCTACGCTTTGGAGACCGTTTCGAGTTAAAACTGGGTCGACATCCAGCCTCATAGCAAGGCTCCTCACTGAAACCAAAGTAGCTAAGTGTCAATTAGCAGCACCAGCCCAAATGTGGCTGCAGTACTCTACACACGAACGGACCTGTGCTTTGTATAACATTAGAAGCGATACTGCTTCGTAAGACTGGTAATCGGATTTCTAACGACCCGTCACAGTTGTTACGGGTGTCACAGATCTACGAATAACAGCTGCTTATCGAGCTTTGCAGGGCACGGAGGGGCCTTGGTATGATCCCCATCCACTGACCAACCGCAGCAAGCGGCACTTAACCTGTTCAATCGATCTGTGCTAGACCCTCTACCGCTATCTATATAATATGTAATAAATGCATACCTAGATCTAGGGTAGTAGACCTATAGTCACGATTTAAGAATCGGTGTAACGTAATAAAACAAGAATTTATAAACAAAAATCAAGATATGAATATTTTTTTTAAACGGACAAATCAGACAGATTGAGCTAGCCCCAAAGTAAGTTCGAAACTTGTGTTATGGGATACTAACTTAACGATACTATATTTATAATAGATACGTATATAGATACACATCTAAGACCCGGGCCAATCAGGAAAAGATCGTATTTCATCATGACCTGGCCTGGAAATAAATAGAATGTTCCGAAGTAAATTTAAACTGTCTAGCTACACAGTCCATGTGATAAAGCCTGGTGACAGATAGACAGACAGTAGATTCTTCGTAATAAGTTTCTGTTTTTCCCCTATGGGTGCAAAATCCAAAAAAAACGTCTTTGACGTAACTAACCGGGCTTTACTTGTTGATGAGCAGCTGGCAAGTGACGAGCAACGATCGCATTACTGCTTACCATCAGGCGGGATTAGCGCTAGTTTATAATTTATAAAAAAAAAACTTCGTCACTACGTCGGTTCGTATGTCACTCAGCGGCAGGCTCTGCCGACGCCGGCTGCTGCACTGCGCGCAGAACTTCGAGCAGTGTGCCGGAGCCGCGACCGGCGCGGCCGCGCGGTTGCTGGCTCAACCGCATTGCCAGCGCTGTGGGTCTTTCGAAAGATATACCCTCCTGGCCTCTGGCGCAGGCAGATAAACGTACACGGCCCGTCCATATACCTACTTTTATTTGCCAGTTTTTTTTAGTCAGTAAAAGTTTGACATTTGATGATTCACCATCCAAAACAAAAAACAGTCTACTAACTCTAGTCTACTACTACTTACTACGAGCTAAAACACAAATATTTTTTGAGTTATTTAAATTTAGAACATTTCATGTGAATTCTCCGTGGCACTGGTTCACTGGGATAGAGGTTTAATTTGAGTAAATTCACATTTCACCGTTTCCTTTTTCCAAATAACACAGTACAATTCTAATGGACAGCCTCCCTGGCGTGGCGGAGGCGAACGTGGCCGCTGCGCCAGAAGGCGAGGGTTCGATCCCCGCGCAGTGCAAATATGTGTTTGGTTGCCATACGAACATCAGTCTAGTGACTGTCGTTACGGGTTATTAGAGCCCTCAAAAATATCGCCTTCGGGTTGTGTGTCTTCATGGAAAATATCTAAGTTTAGCCAAATCAACCGTTAGACTAGTAAAGCGGACCCCAGACTCTGAAGCTGTGCCTGCAGTTGCCTGCAGAAAAGCTTCGGATGCGAGTGGGAATAACGCTGACAAGTTTTTTTTTTTTTAATTATAAACTAGTGCTTGACCGCAATCTCGCCTGATGGTAAGCGGTGACGCAATCGTTGATGGTAAAGCGCACTAGTTTATTAAGAGCCTATTCACTCTAGCCTGGAAGACACTCAAATAGTATTGCGACGGAAACACCGCCGCTGGCAAATCGTTTCAGTCCCTCGATGTACGCGATATAAAGGAGGAGGCGAAACGCTTCGTCCGGATCGTAGTGGTGTTAACAACATAAGGGTGGAAACCCGCCGTACGACAGGTCCTCCTAAGGTGGAACGGAGATGGGGGAATTAAATCATGCAATTCCCTCGCACACTCCCCAAAATGCATCATATAGATGACCGAAAGGCTGGCTACTCTACGCCTGTGCTCTAGGCTTTGGAGACCATCTCGAGTTAAATCAGGGTCACCAATTAGCCCCTTCGCACGTCTCTCCACTGAATCCAAAGTGGCCAGGTGACACTTAGCAGCACCAGTCTAAATGTGGCCGCAGTACTCCACACACGAACGGACCTGTGCTTTGTACATCATAAGAAGCTGCCCTGGTGTGAAGTACCGCCAGACCTTTGCGATAACGCCAAGTTTCCTGGCAGCCACCTTGGCCTTGGACTCAAAGGACGGCCCAAAATTTAGGTTCGAGAAAATCTCAACTCCCAAAAGCTGAAGGCGGTCGGTACACTCCAAGGATACATTTTCGAAAAGTCTAAAAAAAAGGAGCCAAGGTGATCGGGCTCCTTTTGGCGGTGAAAAGACACGCCTGTGTTTTGGCGGCATTGAATGCTACAAGATTGGCATTGCCTCATTCGGAGACTGCCTGCAGTGCAACACTCGTTCGCTCTACCATGGCCTCTCTTTCGGACCGGATTGATTCCCTACTAGCGCGCTTCCGGCAGGTATCTCTCCACAACTGTGATGATGAAAGTATAATTCTAATGGAAAAACGTATTACATACTTTTACCAGACCTAGGAATCGAACCCAAGAACTAGATCAATAGTGACAGCTGTTGATTGTCGAATTCAAACATGGAAATGTTGAAAACATCGTACACATCGTACTAGTAGGTATTAATTTTTGTTTCCCATGAAACTTGAAGAGTTGTACGATAAGTTAAATAGTAAGTGCTGGTGGGCCGTCATCTGAAGCAGTAAACTGATGTTTAAGAGCGCACTTGACGAGGTAATGCCATATTGCACCACTTTGTTGTTTACGATTACAGTAATAGGTACGTTATTAATGCTTTAAATGTAAACAATACGATGTTACAAAGTATTAATTAAGTATTACGAGTAAGTAGGTATTCAGTAAAAATATTTTTATGAATTGGTCTTAACTACTCTGAACGGAATACCTATAGTTCCAGTACAAATAAAAAGTAAAAAAAAAGACATAATTAGTTTTACATGTTTGACAATAAAGCAACAGGTCCTATCAACAGCTCCACGGTTAGATACAGCAAATCTATAAACCTTATATGTTTTGGCAAACCTAATAGGTTTATTTTACTGTAATCGCGCTTCTCGCGAATGGTACTTAAAGCCCTCTATCCCGTGTTCACGTGTCAGCCCTATTCGGAGAGAGGCATCCGGTGATTTCACTGGGCGATGTGTTTTTATTGATTTGAATGTAACATGTAACGTAACGTTACGGTCGACTCGATCCGAAGAGTTAATAACGATATCGATGCCTCGCTGGGTACTCCCATGTTTTCCTACTTGGTAGGTAACATAATATCATGCTAATTATAATTATATTAATTATAATTAGCACGATATTACGCACCTCTACATAATTTATACATGAACGTATTGACGTACTGACACTGCGAACTCAAATTCAATGTATCAATCAGTCTGTATACAGTGCATGGTAGTGCATGCAATGATGGCCTGTTATTTAGAATTCAACAGATCATTTATTATTATTACTGCTAATGCGAAAGGAATGCCAAAAACTTTAACATGAAATTTGCAGCTGTTACTTTGGTCTCCAAACAATAACCACGACAGTACCAACCACCTGAGCACCAACAACCAGCTGTAATGTGTTCAGCGTAAAAACATCTACATATTATACTTGATTCTACGATCACTTGACTCATAAACCCCATCTTACGATGTCGGGACACCATGGACCATTTCATTTCCGCTACGAAATGCGGGCTATAAATCTGCAGGCTTAGTTCCCTCGAATGGGCAGGATGGGCAGGATGGGCACAGTGACTGTATCAAGGTATTGGTTACAACAGCTGCGTATTGCGAGCTGCGTCAGCTGACAGCTGAAGAGAAAATAATGATATGTAATGTTTCGGAAGGAACATTCATGATCCTCCCAAAACCCGAATAAGTGATGTCGAGTGATTACTGCGTGATGCAGTATTGACAGATGTTTTGTATTCCGATACTGGTATTATTTTAAAGATTCCCACAGAATATGATGAAATTTTGTTTGTGCCCGTATTTACAGATTTTTGTTTGGTTTTGGTAGTGAATTAGTTGACAGGGATGATAAAATTATGAGAATCCCTGAAGTATCAAAAAGAAATCATTAAGTAACTTAACTTCTATCCATCAATGTATTCTTTAAATATTTTAAGCCAATAGGGAATTTCCCGGCACGTGCAGACGACACGTCGACAACGGGCGGCCGAGCGAGTGGTCAGGGTACTGCTTCCTATTACTTTATGCAAATCTCGAGCAGTTTATGCTAAGAGACAGCCGTACGCGCTAGTTACTCCAAGCGACATCCGCGCACGTATCTTGCTCCAAGCGACATCCTCGCACGTATCTTACTCCAAGCGACCCCCGTGCTTGCGCGTCGCAGTGACTCGTGGCATACTATAAGGAACGTTTTTTTCTTTTTAAGGTTCTGTACCCAGGTTCAAAACAAGAAACTATTACTAAGACTCCATTGTTTTTGTTTATCTCTAGGCTCTTGACAACTAGACTGCTGAAATATTTTCATGCTGGAGTGTTGAGTTGCGGTTTGTTTAGTCCGCTGTTGGTGTCCCAAGCCGCGCGTTACCAGCACGTGCTCGATGCACTTACTAACTTGGTCTGCTGAAGGTATTATTCGTAAAATAAGCGGTGAAAAGCTCTGATTTTATTAAAATAAACTCTTGACCTTTATAATTACCGAATTTAACAGCAGTTTTCAAACGAAACAACTATAAAATATTTCTAAGTTTTGGCTGATTAAGTTTGTGTGGGTTAATGTATATTGGTGTTTGTTACTTCTTCGTGCACAAACGGCTGGGCCAGTTTTGATGAAATTTGACATACAGAAGATATTGTCACGTAGCAAAAATATAGCAGCAGGCGACATCTCTTAGACACGGGCTAAACTCGTGTCACATATTTTGCATCGAGCCGAGAGATGGCGTTGCGCGAAAGTACGGTCGATGATATAATAAATAAATTCAAATAAGGAACGACCGGGTTAAATAAAATAAAAAAGGAAATAGGATAAATAAATATTAAAAAATAAGAACCAACTCATGAGTCTGAAATTAAAATACAAGTCGCGGAACGCACTCGTCTATGGTTCAGGAAAAGACAATTGAGGTGGGTCGATCGCTTGGCTAAAGAAGTTTCGAGAAGAACGATTGATATCGTGCTCGGTGGTGGCTGGTCTGCTGATGTTGCTGGTACGCAAGGAAGGCGTGTTTGCGCCATAACCTTATGGGGTTGAGCGTCTAGCGATTTGGCTGATACTTCTGTGAGTATTCATTTCTATACCCGGAATATTTCTCTCCATGTTTTCTTGTTCTATGGTGCTGACTTAGGTCAAATGTTGTTCTAGATTTGGCTCTTTTGGCGGGCCTAGGGCAAGAACCCTTGTGGAGGCGTCGCGTCCTGACTTGCCTCAGGAGGCCTTGATTCCGATCGGATCAGGCCTGTTTGGAGTAGAAGTGTGCTGAACCCTGGTGGTACAGCCAAGGGTCTTTGTACCGTAAACCAGAAGCGTTGGTCAGGAGAGCTCATCAGAAACGTAGACTCCCTGTCCTTATTTAATTGTTTTGATGTATCTAGTGAGTGAGAGTGAGTTTAAAACAGGTTGCATGTAAATAAGCTATACTTATCAAGTCTTGTTGATATATGTTGTGCACAACCTGACATAACTTTTGCAACGACTGAGCTGTGGTCACAACGGTTCACCTCACGAATCCTTCATCAAGCGACCCTGAGCTTGCTGAATTGTCTCCTGTGGATTCCCTGTCCCACTCCGACCCCAGACGGAGTGAGTCAGGAAATCGACTAGGTAAGTTAGGAGATTGTTTTGTCATATATTTATGACACAGGGTAATTATAAAATAAATTTGTAATTGTATCCATTTATTTTTTTATTTAATGCTCCTAGCTACCAAGTATTTACATAATTAAATTTACTGTAACTGCCGGGTAAGGGTAAAATTAGCCACCTAGAGAACATAACGTTACAATATATAACCAAGATTAACACATAGAATACTTTTTATCCCGATATTTCAACGTGACTGAAACTCATGCGGGTGAAACTGCGGGACATACCTAGTGAAATCATAAATTCTAGTATTTTAATACCTAGGAGAACAAGTTAGTAACGCATTTCCCAATTTGTACCACTTTGTTGTGTGGTAACGTACAATTGTTAACAATATTTACAAGATTCTGAATGTCATGAAGATGTTATTAGGCCCACTGAGTTCTTGTAATTCCACAACATAAAACTACAAGGTCATTTCATTTCGTTAAGATGACATGTCTGTGTGACAGTTTAATAGTTATAATTTACTGGAAATTATTATCAAAACTGGCAAAGCTATCGACGAGGTCAAACGTACGTCGACGAGGTGTGACGTCACACGACACCAGTGTGTTGAACATTGACAGTGCATTGTGTAGTCTGTTTCGCAGTAAGCTGAGGCAGGATTACACGAGGAGTGTACCTTGAGAGTTAATGTTGCATGTGATCACCGATCCGCCGCCAAGCCGGGGATTATGTAGGAGCGCCAAGAGACGACTGTTGCCGCCGAGAGACTGGCCGATGTTTATAACGATAATTACCATTAACAGATACTTTGATAACATTTAGGTACATAGCGTGGTGGAAATTTATTGTAAACCAAAATAACACCTTACGTCAGTTTTCATTTCATATAACTTTCAAAAAATAGAAATAACCTTATGTGACATGCTCCATGATTTTTGAGTCATTCCACAAAAAAGTCGCCCCCGGGTGGGCTCGAACCACCAACCTTTCGGTTAACAGCCGAACGCGCTAACCATTGCGCCACGGAGGCTATGGCTCCAAAAGCAAAATTGCATACCTTATTGTTGGGTGGATTGGAGGAAATACATATTTTGTACCGGAACCGTACCACTACGCCTACAGTTATTCAAAAGGTTGCGGTGGACCTTGCTATCGAGTACTCCGCAGCAGCTGTCTACAGCGCATGCCAGCGCCACACATCCCAAGTGTCCCAACTGTCGACTTCCGAGTGTTAGGGCGCCACATTTTAGTGGATGACACTCCATGACGTGCTCTGCAGCCGATTGCTTTATGGATGACACTCCATGACGTGCCCTGCAGCCGATTGCTTTATGGATGACACTCCATGACGTGCCCTGCAGCCGATTGCTTTATGGATGACACTACATGACGTGCCCTGCAGCCGATTGTTTTATGGATGACACTCCATGACGTGCTCTGCAGCCGATTGCTTTATGGATGACACTCCATGATTTGCTCTGCAGCCGATTGCTTTATGGATGACACTCCATGACGTGCTCTGCAGCCGATTGCTTTATGGATGACACTCCATGACGTGCTCTGCAGCCGATTGCTTTATGGATGACACTCCACGACGTGCCCTGCAGCCAATTGCTTTATGGATGACACTCCATGATTTGCTCTGCAGCCGATTGCTTTATGGATGACACTCCATGATTTGCTCCGCAGCCGATTGCTTTATGGATGACACTCCATGACGTGCTCTGCAGCCGATTGCTTTATGGATGACACTACATGATTTGCTCTGCAGCCGATTGCTTTATGAATGACACTCCATTTTTTTCTCTGCGGCCGCTTGCTTTAGGATGACACTCCATGATGTGCTCTGCAGCCGATTCCTTTATGGATGACACTCCATGATTCGCTCTGCAGCCGATTGCTTTATGGATGACACTCCATTGTTTACTCTGCAGCCGATTGCATTATGGATGACACTACATGACGTGCCCTGCAGCCGATTGCTTTATTGATGACACTCCATGACGTGCTCTGCAGCCGATTGCTTTATGGATGACACTCAATGATTTGCTCTGCAGCCGATTGCTTTATGGATGATACTCCATGTTTTGCTCCGCAGCCGATTGCTTTATGGATAACACTCCATGACGTGCTCTGCAGCCGATTGCTTTATGGATGACACTCCATGATTTGCTCTGCAGCCGATTGCTTTATGGATGACACTCCATGAGGTGCTATGCAGCCGATTGCTTTATGGATGACACTCCATGATTTGCTCTGCAGCCGATTGCATTATGGATGACACTACATGGTTTGCTCTGCAGCCGATTGCTTTATGGATGATACTCCATGATTTGCTCTGCAGCCGATTGCTTTATGGATGACAATCCATGATTTGCTCTGCAGCTGATTGCTTTATGGATGACACTCCATGACGTACTCGGCAGCCGATTGCTTTATGGATGACATTCCATGATTTGCTCTGTAGCCGACTGCTTTATGGATGACACTCCATGATTTGCTCTGCAGCCAATTGCTTTATTGATGCATGATTTGCTCTGCAGCCGATTGTTTTATGGATGACACTCCATGACGTGCTCTGCAGCCGATTGCTTTATGGATGACACTCCATGATTTGCTCTGCAGCCGATTGCTTTATGGATGACACTCCATGACGTGCTCTGCAGCCGATTGCTTTATGGATGACACTCCATGATTTGCTCTGCAGCCCTTTATGGATGCATGGTTTGCTCTGCAGCCGATTGCTTTATGGATGATACTCCATGACGCTCTGCAGCCGATTGCTTTATGGATGCATGAGCATGATTGCTTTATGGATGACACTCCATGACGTGCTCGATTGCTTTATGGATGCCATGATTGCTTTATGGATGACACTCCATGATTTGCTCTGCAGCCTGCTGCCATGATTTGCTCTGCAGCCGATTGTTTTATGGATGACACTCCATGACGTGCTCTGCAGCCGATTGCTTTATGGATGACACTCCATGATTTGCTCTGCAGCCGATTGCTTTATGGATGACACTCCATGACGTGCTCTGCAGCCGATTGCTTTATGGATGACACTCCATGATTTGCTCTGCAGCCGATTGCTATGGATGACACTCCATTTTTTTTCTCTGCAGCCGCTTGCTTTATGGATGACACTTCATGATTTGCTCTGCAGCCGATTGCTTTATGGATGACCCTCCATAAGGTGGCCTGCAGCCGATTGCTTTATGGATGACACTCCATTTTTTTCTCTGCAGCCGATTGCTTTATGGATGACACTCCATGATTTGCTCTGCAGCCGATTGTTTTATGGATGACACTCCATAAGGTGGCCTACAGCCGATTGCTTTATGTTTGACACTCCATTTTTTTCTCTGCAGGTGCTTGCTTTATGGATGACACTCCATGATTTGCTCTGCAGCCGATTGCTTTATGGATGACACTTCTATAAGGTGGCCTGCAGCCGTTTGCTTTATGGCTATAACTGAATACAAACCAAACTAATCTACCGTGTGCATTTTCTCCCGGAATATATTCAGATTCAAATTTACAATTAGTAAATCTCCTTTGAAGAACGATCGCATTCATGAGAAACAAATGGCTTTATTATTCTAGCTCAAAGAAGTCTCATTTTTCATCGAATATTAGAAAATAATGTAAAAATATCAAATAAAATATTTATTTCGCAGCGCGGACTGTTTCCCAGACTAAGATTGATGAGATTTTATACAAAATATTTTTTAAATAGCGCAGCGTTGAAATATTTTACAGTATTTTTTTATTTTAGTCTGTCATGAGTCATGATCGAACTTCATGTTCTGTCATCAGTCATGAGCGATCTTGAAATATATCCAGATGACGACAATATTCGATACATAGGATTTATTGGTGGTAAGCGGCGTGGTGCAAGTAGTTAGGGAACGTTGGCGAATACATATCCAGATTCATACTTTAATCACTAAACCAATTTTATTAAACTCTCACACCGTACTACATCATACTTTATGTACCTAAAAGTGAACAAAGTATTTATGAATGTAAAGGTTTGCTCCAGATAATTAAGTAAGTCCGTTATGAACAGTCTGAGTAAGTCATTATTGGAGCAGTTAGTGAATACTAGTGAATTCGGTAACGGCTTGTGTTTCCATAATCAAGCCGACCGCTGTGGGGCACATAATTGCTATGATAGGGTTCGGATCGGCCGCCATTTGTGATAATGTAGCATATTAAACAGTAAAGCAACTGGGCCGTGTTCTTGAAATGATTTTCCATATTTGCATAAAATCAATGAGTTGAATGATGCCTAATGCCGGGCCCAGGTTGTTGAAATGTAACAGAAATGGCCTGTGTACCATAACATATTCTTCTAGTTTTTGAATTTATTTTTATAGCTAACCAACACTTTGAAAACCTACTCTTTGGAATGGGCAACTAGCTTCACCTTACTGACTGACCGACCTTCTGACAATTCAAAAGTTCCTGTAACTGATTTATTTGAATTAAATGCTTTGATTTTGATTTTGAACAGCGATACATAATATATTTTACAAAATGTGAGTATTACATTTTTTTATGGCCAGTTATAGGTTTTCTTGTGTAACTGGGATGTATGTTATAAAGCATGCGAACAGACTAATGCCAAATACTTACAATTAAAACTAACAAAAACAATACATAAGGTTATACAATAAAATAAACTTAAAACAAATAAAGTTGGACATTGATAGCCGAAGATAGAAGAAAAAGAAGAAGAGGATTTACTTCTTTTCACTTGTCTGCGTCTATAGTTTTCAATTACTTGAAATTTAACTCAACCTATTCAGTAACGCTACATTGTATTGAATTATAAGAAACGCATCAAGTATTCACTTCACGCAAATGTGTCGCCGCTATAATTGCGTTAGCAAAGATGCCTCGAGTAAATGAAACTGTTCAGTATGTACACTGCCAGTACAATTACACGTTAAATATAACCCAGCTTCAAACAACTTATAAGAGTGTCAGTGCATACTGAAGTAGCGCTGTTCTAAGTTGCGCTACTGTGTCTATGTTGGTAGTGCTTGAAATATTTAAAAGATGATCTGATCATCTAAATGAAACAAGATAGAAATGTTAGAAGGACCACGGCCTATTCAATACACTTGTACACGTGCGCATGTGTTGTTTATAGAAAACCCAGACTAATTACAGAAAAATGCTCCTATAAATGTAGGTACTACATCTTTGATATTAGAAAGAGGCTGCTTTTAGATGGAGGGTTTGATGGAAGAATAACAACGTCCTTTCTTTAGAAATAGTTAACGATGTTCAGGTAAACAAAGGCAATAGTATTGTAATAGGAAAAGACATGGCTGAGTCACTCGATATGTAATGTTTACTTCTACTTATTAAAACATGGTCTGTCGCGACTTAGCCTGTCCTTTACTAATTAGCATTTAGTTTTATTTCTTCAATCTCCAATATTCACAGGTGATGTGACCAGTGTCCAGGTTTCACCTGCCTTCTTAATATAATTATGCTAGGTACATAGGGCACAGCGACGAGTTCTGCCTTCACACTGTTAGACGCGATCTGCTTCTTCTCATTTAGCTACAATTACTGTAGAATCGTCTTTAACATTTTTATGTGTGAACAACGTAATAATGGTAAACGATTTATTTTGTGTTTTTGTAAGTATTTATTTGTAAGTACAAACAATTTAGGTCACGTGTATCAAATCCAAAAATTCTTTATGTTTTGGCAAAAGATAACAAAACAAAAAACGTTGTTTTTAAAACCGTAGTTACTTAAATGCGCTCATATTTTATCAAGCGTAATAATTTTTATCCCTTATTTTTATAACATCCTAAGGATATCCAAAACATCAACTAACCCAAAATAATTAGAAGTATGATATTTGATGTTTCTTTCCTTTGTTAAACTTTTAAACCCGGTAAAATTAACGTTGCTATAGACATTATGTATCTTTACAGTCCTACTAATATTAAAAACGTGAAAATGTGTGAATATGTTTGAATGTTTGTTGCTCATGCAAAAACTACTGAATGGATATTGAGGCATTAATCTTGGCATTGCCATGGAAACGGGGACCACCGCGCGCTGTAAACTGAAGTCCAGGCGGACGGAGTTGCGGGCAACAGCTAGTATAATACTTTATAAAGTAAGCAAATGCCATTAGTGCGCATATGATTGTATAAAATTCATCAATGTCCAAGTGTATATGAAAAAAAAACGGACAAATTCTTTGAGGACTATACAGATTGGCATTTGAAATGTTCTTTGAATCATATAGATTAGGTGAAAATCTTATAAGCTGTCACGTAGCAAAATGTGACAGCGGGCGACATCTCCCGTATCTGGATGAAGCGACATTAGAGTTGAGCCATCGAGCCGAGAGATGGCGTTTCGCGATAATTCGATCAATAATGAAATAACGGAATTTAAATAAATTATTACCTTGTTAAATAAAATAAAATGGAAAGGAAAAACGTAACACAATCACATTAAAAATAAAAACCAATTCAAGAGTCTTAAATTTAAAATTCAATTCGTGGAACGCCTTGTCTATGGTTTCGACCAACAAATGATTGAAAAATCATTTGTTGGTCGGTTTTTGCTAGAGGATTCTTTTGGTCAGCTCGCGGAGCTCGCACGCGAGGGTGGCGATTGCGCCATGGAGATTGGGTGAAAATCTTATAAGCTGTCACGTAGCAAAATGTGACAGCGGGCGACATCTCCCGTATCTGGATGAAGCGACATTAGAGTTGAGCCATTGAGCCGAGAGATGGCGTTTCGCGATAATTCGATCAATAATGAAATAACGGAATTTAAATAAATTATTACCTTGTTAAATAAAATAAAATGGAAAGGAAAAACGTAACACAATCGCATTAAAAATAAAAACCAATTCAAGAGTCTTAAATTTAAAATTCAATTCGTGGAACGCCTTGTCTATGGTTTCGACCAACAAATGTTTGAAAAATCATTTGTTGGTCGGTTTTTGCTAGAGGATTCTTTTGGTCAGCTCGCGGAGCTCGCACGCGAGGGTGGCGATTGCGCCATGGATCCATGTGATCGGACGAAAAATGAGTTGGCTGAAATTTCTGTGAGTATTTATTTCTGTACCCAGAATATTTCTCCCGTGATTTTCTAGTTCCGAGTACTGACTTAGGTCAATATTGTTCTAGATTTGGCTCTTTTTGGCAGGCCAAGGATCGGGAACCCGTGTGGAGGCTCGCATTTTGGGTTGCCTCAAGTGGCTTTGATCCTGACCGGATCAGGCTTGTGGAGTGGCGGTGTGCTGGACCTTGGTGGTACGGCGCGCCCAGTTCTCTTTCGACAATGATGCGACAGGTATAAACTGTCATCATTTCTTTGTTGCGGTGGTTCCTGAAACAACTTAGTTCCGCAGGCCGCGTTTCACGTGTGTTAACTGATCCCCGTCAGTAGCGACGCTAAGGGACATTGCACCGTAAATCAGAAGCGTTAGTCAGGAACGCTAATCAGAAACGTTAGTCTGACTGTATAGCTATTGTTGGATGTATCTAGTGAGAGAGAGTGAGTTTAGAACAGGTTGCGTCTAAATGGGCTATACTTATCAAGTTTTATTAATTTCTATATTGTGCACAACCGAAGATAACTTTCTCTTCTTTCAATCGATAAGGATAATGAATGGTTATGTAATCACAGAACCAAATATAATTTGAAATATGTAATCATCATAGTAACAATTTAAATGAATTTCGAAATAATCTTTTTTTTGTTTTTCGTGAATTAACTGCAACTTTTTTTGCAAAATAGTTTAGCCAGGCTTTACAGGCTTTTGTAGAATCAGTTATCGATACCTAACGGTACCTTCACAGAGTTTAATTTAGGAACATATTGCAGATACATACCCCCTTATTCATGAACGCTGCTTAAAGTTAACCGGTGATTAACGACTCTTTAACCATACATTTTTGACCTTTTAACATCACTTAACTCTAATCATCGTTTATGAATAAACTCCTTAAACACTGTGGTGTTTATTCATAAAGGATGATTTAAGTTATGTGACGTTGTCATGTGGAGCCCTGGTCGGGAGACAACGTTGAACTCCCGGCTACCGTAGGCGCGGGCTTGCAGGCGGGGAGCAGGGGGCAGCTCGCCGCCCGGTAAGAACCAGGCCCGGGTCGACGCACGGCGCGTTGTGTTTCACGCACGGCTCAAAGAGATGTCAGCACATCGTGACGAGGTTCACGAACACCAATGCCTCTTGGGGCAGGGTTGCGGTTTGGTTAAAAAAGAAACCGTGGCCCTGGCGCATAGGCAAGTCAAGAAACACGGGAGGGTTTTTAAATATTTCGTTTAAGTGTTTAATTCGGTAATCGAACAACCCTTTTTATAACCGAACTATTTCTGTTTCAGTAATATAATTTTGTTAAAAATAACTTAATGTAACAAACGATATTATTTTACTGTTTTTCATATGGTCAAGACACTTGCCACGCTCATTACAGTTATTATATATGACGGGGAAAACCGTCAGGAAGGCGTGGCCAAAGGTTCCGGATAATTGAGTTGTCTTCTCATCCGCATGAGCATCCATCGTGGGCGGTATTTCGAAAAAACCTTGAACAATAACTATAGTGTGATGTTCGATTCTTATTATTTTAACTGTACAGACACTTAGATCACTTTAATATTAAGGGATTACAATGATAATCTCAGATTAAAACCGATAAGAGCCAAAAGGTTCGAGCGCATGCTTTTCCGTCGGCACCTGTCAATGATATGATCAAAGAGTATAATAATACTAGGGATATGACAGTCGCCACCCCTTCAAATCAAACCTACTACTCTATTCGGGGTTGCCCGCTCATATTTTAATTTTACAGCTAAAGTCGATTCTCTATTGCATAAAATTCACTTAGCTACGTCTACAGAATTACTCAATAAATCATGCGTCTTTCCCACGTTTGAAGTATGAAAAATTTTAATTATTTCTTTACTGGTTGTCACCAGGCCAATTTCAATTTGTCATTTGGAAATGAAATTCAGAATCACTACTAGAGTCAACCACCCACCATTTTGAAAGGCCGCTGCCAACTGGGAACTGATTTAATTGTGTATTGTCATCGGCTTTGCTGGCACGCCCTTTTTGCCTGGGGATTTTATTTAGGCAACAAGTTTTTACTTACATTTTCATTTTAAAGTCATGTATTTTTTAAATGAGCAGACAGCTGTGCTGCTGGAGAGTTTGTTCCGCCACTTCTTCTTCCCAGCGAAAGCACTAGGAAGTGGAAATGTGCGTTTTAGGGGACTGTTTTTATGCACGGACGACAGCAGGTTACGCTAAACTGTTAGATATCCAATCAACCTTGAGGCTTAATGTTTTAGAGATAAAGTTGAAAATCGAATAAATAAATCCTACAGATTGTGACGTATAAAAAGTGCTGATTCTCAGCCTAATTTGAATAAATGTCTTTTGATTTTGATTTTTTGAGAGGTGAAAACCTTATATAACCAATACCTAACTAACTGATACTGTTAACTCATTACGTCATGTCACACTTGACACAATTAATATGATATAAAAGCTTGACGCGAGAGGTTATTAGGTAAAAGGTAGTAACGGAACTAACTAACTTAGTTTGATTTTAATAGATTAAATTATTCACATCAAATTCTTTAATGAACTTGTTTATCTACACAAGTGAATCTCGTGAAAAGCTTCTATTATACCTAACGGCGCTTGACTGGTTAATTTTGAATATTGTGATCTTTTTTTTTTTTTATATACTATAAACTAGCGCTTGACCGCAATCCTGCCTGATGGTAAGCAGTGACGCAATCGTTGATGGTAAAGCGCACTAGTTTATTAAGAGCCTATTCACTCTAGCCTTGAAGACACTCAAATTGTAGTCCGACGGAAACACCGCCGCTGGCAAATTATTCCAGTTCCTCGATGTACGCGGTATAAAGGAGGAGGCGAAACGCTTCGTCCGGATCGTAGAGGTGTTAACAACGTTCAATCAACGTCGTAACATGATCTGTTTTGTGTCAGTATCAATTGTCCGTAAATTACTCTACTATTTTTTTGAAGTCAATTAATCGGTCGGTATTCGGATAAATTATGATTTTTATTAAGACGCTGTGAATAGCAAACTTTTAGGTATTTGAGGGGGTGAAGCAGACGAAGTGGGACACGACTAGCCCCGCCCACTGCGGGGCGCGGGGCGCTCCGCGCGAGTAGGTACATCGATGCGTGAGGTGAGGCGTCGTGCATCGAGAAATACGCACGTTCTATTAAATCTATACCAACCATTCTCTATTCCATCTACATTTAGAAGCGTAATTTCACAACTCAACCGCGACGTAAGGTTGGCTCTGTTCGTCACAGTCCCGGTTCGCATTAGACGAGCAGCAGGTTCGAATCCCCACATCCGTTCACTTTACCTTGCGATTTTCGAAAATGTGTATTTTATACATATTTTCATTTTTTATTATTACTTTTGTTTTCTTTTTTATTTTTATAATGCGCTTTGTCCGTTCTGCTTAAATTTTTTGTGTTATGTCCTTTTTCATGAAACTGTTAGAAATATATCATTTCTAGAAATTACTATTTATAAACAGCTGTTTAGAGTAACTGTTAAAAAAAATGCATTTTCGGATATTTAAAAAAATAAAAGATTTTTTCTTCAAAACTGCAACTCTTATCGAAGTCGGGTTTGTACGAGTGCTTAGAATAACACAACACAAAAAGATTGAAATAGATGGAGGCACTTGGAGGAGGCCTATACTGAAAGGGGCCATGAATAATGCAACAAAATGAAATCTAAATTTACTGTTTTGAACTATTATCAAATCAACTGTTATTTTTATTGTTTTTCTTTTCTATTCCATCAACATTTAGAAGGGTTATTTCACAACCCAACCCCGAAGCATGGTTGGCTCTGTTCGTCACAGTCCCGGTTCGCATTAGACGAGCACCAGGATCGAATCCGACTTTACCTTGCGATTTTCGAAAATGTGTATTTTATACATATTTTCATTTTTTATTATTTTTTTTGTTTTCTTTTTTATTTTTATAATGCGCTTTGTCCGTTCTGCTTAAATTTTTTGTGTTATGTCCTTTTTTCATGAAACTGTTAGAAATATATCATTTCTAGAAATTACTATTTATAAACAGCTGTTTAGAGTAACTGTTAAAAAAAATGCATTTTCGGATATTTAAAAAAATAAAAGATTTCTTCTTCAAAACTGCAACTCTTATCGAAATCGGGTTTGTACGAGTGAAATAGATGGAGGCACTTGGAGGAGGCCTACCTATACTGAAAGGGGCCATCAATAATGCAACAAAATGAAATCTAAATTTACTGTTTTGAACTATTATCAAATCAACTATTATTTTTATTGTTTTTCTTTTCTATTCCATCAACATTTAGAAGGGTTATTTCACAACCCAACCCCGAAGCATGGTTGGCTCTGTTCGTCACAGTCCCGGTTCGCATTAGACGAGCACCAGGATCGAATCCGACTTTACCTTGCGATTTTCGAAAATGTGTATTTTATACATATTTTCATTTTTTATTATTTTTTTTGTTTTCTTTTTTATTTTTATAATGCGCTTTGTCCGTTCTGCTTAAATTTTTTGTGTTATGTCCTTTTTTCATGAAACTGTTAGAAATATATCATTTCTAGAAATTACTATTTATAAACAGCTGTTTAGAGTAACTGTTAAAAAAAATGCATTTTCGGATATTTAAAAAATAAAAGATTTCTTCTTCAAAACTGCAACTCTTATCGAAATCGGGTTTGTACGAGTGAAATAGATGGAGGCACTTGGAGGAGGCCTATACTGAAAGGGGCCATGAATAATGCAACAAAATGAAATCTAAATTTACTGTTTTGAACTATTATCAAATTAACTGTTATTTTTATTGTTTTTCTTTTTTAAATTATATTATGAACTAAGAAATTCATGGTTAAATAAAGGCTTATTATTATTATTTATTATTAATTTCTAGAAATTTGTAGAAAGAAAATTATAACGAATTGATTTTAAATATTAGTTTGCATTATAATTGTTACAAAAAGAATATATTTAAAAAGATGGAACAATTACTACAAAAAATACAGAAAATCGGATAAATTAATAATAATTAAAAAAAAAACAATTGCAAATAAGAAATCCAACAAAAAGCATACAACGTAAAGCTGGGGTTTGAACCCGAACACATACAGGTGAAGAAAAATGTGCCGGGAAAAAGTAAAAAGAATAATTACAGAAAAAAATCAAATAAAATATCGGCAAAAATACAACAGTAAATTAAAAAGCATTTATTTCAATTAAAATCTACAAAAAGCATATAATGTAAACCTGGGGTTTGAACCCGGGCAAAAACGAAATATGATTATTCATCAACAAACAGACACGTAAATATAATTATTTTCTGTGCGGAGTAAAGCAAAAAGTGACATAGGTCCGACAAGCACAGCGCCTCAGCGGTCACTGTCGCTAAGCATAGAAGTGAAAGAGAAGGCAATGGACGCCGCGATGGAGCGACGTTTCGTTCACGTTATTTATCATTAAATACATTATTTATTTTAGAATATCTTAGTTAAATCGATAAACAAAAACAATGGTTTCATTTACTATTATATTTTACATCGCTCTTCTCAATTTTATCAAGATTTGATGATTAATAATACAGTTACAACTGTTATAAATTCAATTTTAGGGGTTACTTTAGGATTTTTTTCTATCGAGAAAATTAATTCAAAACGTGTTTTGAAAACAATGGTTTCCTGCTACATATAATCAAGATTAACATATAAATTTTTGGCTGCTCTGAAATGTATACATTTGGCTAAAAAATTGTTTTAAGAAGCCTATTTTTACTGAACACAGCGCCTTAAGAGCGGGGAACACCATTCAGCGTATGGTAACACCGACTGGAGTTGCGTTTCACATAGCGAGTGATCGTTAGCGCGGGCATTGTTAATTCTTTGCTCAAGCTTCGATTTGGATTCACACTTTTTTTTATGAGTTATTTAAGAATAATACAATATGGGTATCAAATAAAAGGGCTGCTCTTAAGAAGCCCTTTTATTTGATCCCCATGTTGTGGGAGTGCATTAAAATAATTTGTCCACCACCATCTTGGTTATGCCGCTGTAGGCACATTGTATGTCACACGTCTCGTTATTCACAAATTCTTACATAGCTATAATTTTTATTTTATTTAATTATAAACTAGCGCTTGACCGCAATCCCGCCTGATGGTAAGCAGTGACGCAGTCCTTGATGGTACAGCGCACTAGTTTATTAAGGGCCTATTTACTCTAGCCTTGAAGACACTTAAATTCTAGTCCGACGGAAATAACGCCGCTGGCAAACTGTTCCAGTCCCTCGATGTACGCGGTAAAAAGGAGGAAGGGAAACGCTTCGTCCGGATCGTAGTGGTGTTAACAACATAAGGGTGGAAATTCGCCGTACGACGGGTCGTCCGATGGTGGAACGAAGATGGGGGAATTAAATCATGCAATACCCTCGCACACTCCCCATAATGCATCCTATAGAAGATCGAAAGGTTGGCTACTCTACGCCAGTGCTCTAGGCTTTGGAGACCGTCTCGACTTAAGTCAGGGTCACCAATCAGCCTCTTCGCTCGCCTCTTAACTGAATCCAAAGTGGCCAGGTAACACTTAGCACCACCAGCCCAAATGTGGCTGCAGTACTCCACACACGAACGGACCTGTGCTTTGTACAACATCAGAAGCTGCCCTTTTTTTTTTTTTTTTTTTATATGTTATAAATAAGCGCTCGACCGCAATCCCGCCTGATGGTAAGCAGTGATGCGATCATTGATGGTAAAGCGCGCTAGTTTATTAAGAGCCTATTCACTCTAGCCTTGAAGACACTCAAATTGTAATGTGACGGAAACACCGTCGCTGGCAAATTGTTCCAGTCCCTCGATGTACGCGGTATAAAAGAGGAAGCGAAACGCTTCGTCCGGGTCGCAGTGGTATCAACAACGTAAGGGTGGAAACTCGCCGTACGACGGGTCGTCCGATGGTGGAACGGTGATGGGGGAATTAAATCATGCAATTCCCTTGCACACTCACCAGAATGCAACCTATAGAAGACCGAAAGGCTGGCTACTCTACGCCAGTGCTCTAGGCTTTGGAGACCGTCTCGACTTAAGTCAGGGTCACCAATCAGCCTCTTCGCTCGCCTCTTAACTGAATCCAAAGTGGCCAGGTGACACTTAGCAGCACCAGCCCAAATGTGGCTGCAGTACTCCACACACGAACGGACCTGTGCTTTGTACAATATCAGAAGCTGTCCTGGTGTGAATTACCGCCAGACCTTTGCGATAACGCCAAGTTTCTTGGCAGCCACCTTGGCCTTGGACTCAATGAACCGCCCAAAGTTTAGGTTCGACGAAATCTCAACTCCCAAAAGCCGAAGGCGGTCGGTACACACCAAGGTTACATTTCGAAAAGTAGGACCCAAGGTGAACGGGCTCTTTTTGGCGGTGAAAAGACACGCCTGTGTTTTGGCGGCATTGAATGCGACAAGATTGGCATTGCCCCATTCGGAGACTGCCTGTAGTGCAACACTCGTTCGCTCAACCATAGCCTCTCTTTCGGACCGGATTGATTCCCTACTAGCCCCAACATCCGGCAGGTATCTCTCCATAACTGTGCTGTCATCGGCATTGTTATTTCATAATCTTGTTTACCTACTTGTAACACTAAATTTAATTCGAAACAGCTAAATCTCCATTCCATGTGTGCAATATGTCTTTGATCACACAATGTTAATAGCTTTAAGTTTATACAATAAAAGAGCATTACTGTACACACATTCGTAGTCTCGTCTACTCCGCCATGATGGATTCAGTATGAACTCAAGTATGCATTGTCCTCCAAATTGAATTAGTTCAATCGGTTAAAGAAATCAGCTTCATTTGCCAGATAGGTATACCCGAACACACTTGCCTTTATACATATAAGAATAGAATAGAATATCTTCATTATGTGCACCTATGTATATAAATATGTAAGGTATTTATATTCTGCATATTATACAATATGTAAAGAAAACCCTGTCCGATCCGTGAAGATATTGTTAGGTATCAATAACTGATTCTATTAATGCCTGCAAAGTCGGGATAAACTTAAAAAAAAATCCCCTTAAAAAAATAAATATTATTTCGCAAAAAGAGGTAACTTAAAACATGTGCGGCAGGCCATACAGGCGCGGGCGAAGAGGGGCAGGGCTCGCGGCACGCGGTCGCATCCCTATTCGCTCAGAATTTTACCGTCAAAAATAATGTTGTAAATTTTTAAAAATGACCAAGTTTTGGGGAAGTTGAATTAATTCGCGGGAAAAAAAAGATTATTTCAAAATTAGTAGGTATTGTTACTATGATGATTATGTAAAATTTCATATGTTATTTAATCATTACCTAACCTTTATTACTGGTCGGTATTATCCTTACGGCGGTCAAACTGATAACATATACGTCAACGTCGTCCGTGGATTTTAATTGTAAAATAGTGTTTTAAAGTGACATTTTCGTGCTGTGAAACGTAAAAACATTAAAACTAAGTTCACTAACCACTACTTGTAACAGAACACAGTGAGAGTGCTACACTTCGTGCGATAATTGTTGAAAAAACACCCTCGGAATTATAACTAAAATTCGTTACGGGCATAGACAATAGACTCGTCTCGGTTTAATACCAACATTACGCCAGTGTGACAGTGACATTGCCAACAGCAGGGTTGCTACTCAAGAAAAATAAAAACTACCAATCAGTGTTACCACACAAGAAACAAAATTTCCCTAATCATAGATAAAAACATGGAACTACTTCTAAACTAGTAACTACTTGTAGACTTCGGCTCCGTGTTTCTTGTGGTTCTAAAGTTTAAAAAAGTGCATCGACTTCCAATGAAAGAACAATAATTGCAAGATGGGTATGTAATTAACAATGATAATTGCAGTCAGTGCCGAAAGATAAGTGAAAATCAAGAAAATTGTGGACAGTAACCGGGAGTGATCTAACCGTGTTTTGCATTATTTCGGATATTTATTATTGTTTATTATTAATATTTATTAGAGGGCAGCACAAGTGTCACAACAGAAGATAAAAATAACTACGGCACGTAATACTGTATTTATAACCGATACATCATGGAAGAAGTTATGAATATGCTTAGAGAAATTCAAAACGAGCTGAACGAACAAAAAGCGACAATCGTACAGTCAGCAGACAAAGTAACGGAACAAGTAACAAAAAATATAAACTACACATTGGAGGAAAAATTTAATTCATTAGAAACAAAATACGAAAACCTCAAAGAAAAGCTGGATAACCAAGAAAAAAGACTATATTTTCTCGAAAAACAGTCAAAGCAAAGGAATATCGTAATTTTTGGACTGGCGGAATCTGAAAAATCATATGTAGATCTGGAAAAACACATACTAAGTTTCATAAATCAATATTTCTCTGTAGATCTAGAACGCAGAGACATACAAGAAACTAGGAGAATAGGAAAGAAAGGAGAAAAACCCCGACCTATAACAATAACATTTACCTCATTGGGAACGAAAATAGAAATATTCAAACAAAGGAAAGTTTTAAAAGACACGAATTACTATATAAAAGAGGACTTCCCACAGCACGTTTTAGCTAAAAGAAAGGAACTGCAAGAACAGCTAAAAATCGAAAAAGAAAAAGGGAACTTCGCCTCTATTAGGTACGACAAACTAATAATACACTCAACAAAAAATAATAATACAACAATAGGCAACAAGAAAAGAACTCTACCAACATCACCAAGCGACAAAGATCTACTGCATTCCAAGCCAAATCCACAAGCACATAAAAAGAACAAAACTCAAACTCAATCAGGTTTACAAAGATCATCAAGCCTATCTGAGGGAGTTAGTAAACCAGGTATTCTCGGATTCTTAACTACCAAAAACCACAAAAACCAACCAAACGACCAAACAAATGAAAATAACAAACAATAGCAATTACCGCCCTCTCTCACGGAAATCATATTAGAAACGGACACTACCAAACCACATCTTCCAGGCCGGTTGGTCCCCGTGGAAGATCAAGACCAAAACCCTCCAAAGAAAACAAGACTTTTTTCAAATACGCTATTCAACAATTTCCACAACACTCTATACATAGCGACTTATAATGTTAGAACCCTTTCTACTTACTCACGTCTATTGGAACTAACAGAATCCTTAAGAAACATAAAGTACGACATTATCGGTCTCTCAGAAGTTAGAAAACACGGCAACAAAATAGAAGAACACGAGGAGTTCATTTTGTACTACATTGGCGAAACGCCAGGATTATACGGAGTGGGCTTTATTATTAAAAAACACCTGAAAAATTACATAAAATGTTTAAAAGGACTGTCGGAAAGAGTAGCGCTACTCAGACTACAAATCAACAGTTTAGACCTAAGCATCATTCAAGTATACGCCCCAACAGAAATCGCGAAGGAAGAAGAACTAGAGCTTTTCTACAGTACTGTTGACAATGCCATAAGACTCTCAGGAAATAACATAGTCGTCATGGGCGATTTTAACGCCAAAATCGGTCAACCCAAACCAAATGAAACCATCACTGGAAACTACGGCTACGGTAACAGAAATTGTAGGGGAAATAGACTCATTGACTTTGCATATGAGAACAACCTGGCCATAATGAACACTTTTTTTAAAAAGAAAAACAAGCAGAGATGGACTTGGAAAGCACCTGACGGCAATACAAAAAACGAAATAGATTACATCCTAACAAACCTATCGAGTAATGTAAACAATATACAGGTTCTGAATATCACATACCCTTCGGACCACAGACCCGTGAGGGCAGCTTTCAACATACTTCCAAAATCAAAAAATCGCAGTAAGTTCGGTCGATGCCCCAAGCCTCAGTTAAAGAACGAAAAAGAAGTTCAAACCTATATAGAATCGCTGAACAACTTGTCAACAGACATGCTAGACTACGGGAATGATAGAGACACCGTTCAGGCTTGCTACGATAAAATAACTAATGCAATTGATATCGGCATAAAAAGTACACAAGGGCTAACAAGTAACACAAACACAGAGTCAAAGCAAATTATATCAGCACGCACTAAGGCACTAATCAGCAGAAGACAAGAAATACATAAGACTAAACCGAAAACAAGGGCTATGAAAAATGAGCTAAAAGCTCTCTACAAACTCATAAGTAAACGAATCAACCACGACTATAAGGTACATCGCTCACAAACGATCAAAAAACATCTTCAAGCCACAGGTAGTGCTAAGAAAGCATACAAAGAATTAAAAACACATAAATCATGGATTGAAGAGTTAAAAAACAGAACCAAAATTACACAAAATAGATCAGAAATACTCAAAATAGCAACAGATTTTTACAAAGACCTATACAGCCCACCAAATCAGTCAACATACGAGCTACCAAGTCGTAACACAGAAAGAGCGATGGTTACCTTTAACGAAGAGGAAGTAACCAATGGAATTAAAACTCTGAAATCAGATAAAAGCCCAGGGCCTGACAGGATCACAAACGAAGTCATAAAAGCAGGATCGACGTGCCTTGATACACCTATCACACGACTGTTCAACATGGTACTGACCAGTACAAACTCTCCACGCCAATGGTCTGAATCGGAAATCATTCTGCTCTACAAAAAAGGGGACCCAAGTAACATAAGTAATTACAGACCGATAAGCCTACTACCATCAATATATAAACTTTTCTCGTCACTATTAGAAAAAAGGTTAAAAATAACAACAGAAAAATTTCAACCTATCGAACAGGCGGGCTTTCGTCGAGGCTTCTCTACAGTCGATCATATACACTCGCTAGAGATGCTTATAGAAAAATTCCTAGAGTTCAACAAACCACTCTATATAGTTTTTATTGACTACCAAAAAGCCTTCGATACTTTACTCCACTCATCGATCTGGAAAGCTCTATTAGCACAAGAAGTACCTTTGGAATATATACAAGTCCTAAAAAACATCTACGACAATAATACCAGCAGAGTGAAGTTGGAAACCACTGGACCACCCATACAGATAAAAAGAGGTGTCAGGCAAGGAGACCCAATCTCTCCAACAATCTTCATAGCGGTGCTAGAGTCTATCATCGGCAAACTAAACTGGGAAAAAGTGGGCATAAACATAAACGGACGCTACCTAAGCCATCTCAGATTTGCAGATGATATAGTTCTACTATCAGGAAGCACAACCCAACTACAACTGATGATAAACTCTTTACATGAAGAAAGTCGTAAAGTAGGCTTGGAAATCAATTTAGATAAGACAAACGTCATGACGAATCATACTAAAATACCTATTTACCTCAATAATCAGCCACTATCATATGCTGATACATACATTTACCTGGGAAAACAAATCTCATTTAACCCACGCAACAACGAACTAGAAGTAGAGAGAAGGGCCAACATCACCTGGAAGAAATTTTGGAGCCTCAAAGAAATCCTCAAAAGCGACATGTCCCTAGACCTGAAAAGTAGAGTCATGAACACCTGCCTACTCCCATCACTAACGTACGCTTGTCAAACGTGGAAATTCACAAGCAAACTAAAAAATAAGATCATAACCAGCCAAAGAAGTATGGAGAGAAGCATCCTGAAAATCAAAAAGATACAAAAAATCCGCCACACCGCCATAAGACAGAAAACTAAAGTTATCGACGCAATTAGTTACTCACAGAAGCTAAAATGGCGATGGGCTGGACACATAGCCAGACTCAAGGATAATCGCTGGACCATAGCAACAACGTCATGGCTAGGACCATCGGGCCAGAGGAAAAGAGGTAGGCCAAATACGCGATGGACAGACGATGTCATAAAAATAGCAGGCACACACTGGATGCGAGAAGCTAAAGACCGAGAAAAATGGTCATCTTTGGAGGAGGCCTTTACCCTCCGTCGAGAGGGGTTCTTGTACCCATAAAATATAAAAACACGATAAAGAATAAAGCACATAATTAATTAATGCAAGCAAACTGTTTCTATGTTTATTTTCTTTCTTTTAAATTGTAAACCTACATTTAATCCTATATTTGTAACAAGAAATAAAAGGCTTTTTATTTTATTTTATTTTTATTATTTTATATTATCCTTACGGGTCGGACAGGGTTTTCTTAACATATTGTTTAAGCTAAGATATTGTTAGGTTTAAAAGTAAGCAAACTTTAACCCCTTCATTCTTATTATAATAAAGTTAAGTGACTTGCAAACTTCAAAAATGTATGTTTAAACATTCGCTGGTCACTAGTTAACTTTAAGCAACGTTTATGAATAAAGGGGTTAATGTCCGCACTATCAAACTGTTAGATTCGTCTTCACAGACAAACCGTGAAAACTGGTGAGTAGGTACTAATTTTTAAATGTTTGTGATGAAGTTATTTCGAAATTGTACATACGGACGCGTTAATTGAATTCTTGTCGCCAATAGATAATATCACCACTCGCCCGATGTCCATCGCGCACAGGGTGGATGGAAAGTAGCACATGAAGTGATTTTTTGCTCCTTTAGTATAATATGGTGTTCCAATAAATAACATAACTGTTTAGCGAATAATGTAAGTAAGTAATTACAGTGGAACAGGATGAAAAGTGACTTTATCTACGCCTACCAGGCGCAATTACATAAACTTCATCATAGACTTCAGTATTATATTTTCAAACAAGCCATAATTATAATATATTTAAGTAACACGCACAGATGTTATAACTTGTTATATCCATGGTTATAACTCTCAAATTGAAATGGTCAATAGTGTGCGACTCGTATTTCAACTCTGAAAGTATTTTGTCTATGAAATTGAATTTCCCCTTTATAAGAGTCCCGCTAAACATAGCTAACAGAGTTATCATTCAAGCGAGAAATCTATAATATAATTTAACCCCAGCCCTAGTCGATACGTGCGGCTAAACGTAACTGTCGCTTGCCCGCAACGTGATCTTGCCGATATTAATTTACGAGCGCGATAAGCGACGCTTTCCGTTGTGAACTCGCTCCAATATTAATTATATTCGGATCACTATTGGACTCTCCAACTCGAGTCAGGGCTTGCTTTTTGCCTTAGAACCTAATATATTGATGTTTGTTGTGTGCATATTATGAAAAGTGGCGCTTAATAAAGTTGCATAAAATATGAGTTGTAACATAAACGCACAGCGTAACTCGACTGTGTCTTCTGAAAGGAACGACAGAGCTGTCTATTAGTTAAGTTACTAGCAGACCCACACAGTTACACAAATGTAGACTTGAGTCTGGGCAGTTTTATAAAACAATGTATGATATTATAGAACAAGGAATACATAGTCTTTTTACATCAAAAAATGCCTAACAATTACTTTGAAAGGTGCTTCTGAAATTGGATCTCAATTTTTCTAACACTAGTCTAGAGCGGGAGCCTAAAGGTATACGTTTGTGTGGTCCGATCTATACTTACCACAATGGGATCACAGTGTACGAACTGGAACGTTACCTAACCCACACAATTTATACCAGACGGGGCTATTACATTAGCGGGGCTGGTCTGACGATCAGGCGGTCAGCCGGTCAGACGCAGTGCGGTCCGGCCCAGCCGCGTAGCCGGTAAATAAGCCGTTTGTACGCATTTGAGCGTGGCCCGACACGGCGGTCGCTCTTTATTGTTACTGTGGTGCTACCGGGATTACTACATACTTGCACGCTTGTGCACAATTGTGAGACGGTTTGCATAAACCAACCGAGGAGCTTCAGATTGAATTTTGTCAGTTGGCACAGACGGCACGGTTGGCGCAGTAACTGAAACGTCAGCAGCAGGTTACTGATGATGTAAATAGCGCGATCTCCAAGTAGTCCCTTGGTTTAATGTTAATAATTTACTCTTAAACGAGAAAAAAAACCAAATGCATTAAGTTTACTCTACCTCACGTGAGGCAGGTGGAAACTAAAGTGTTTATAAAGGGCGAAGAATTGAAATCTGAAGACAGCACAGTATTCTTGGGTATAACTCTGGTTGCTAGGCTTCAATGGGGTCCACATATAGAAAAATTGTCAAAAAAACTAAGTTCTGCTGCATACGCAGTTAGAACAATTCGTAATTTGACTGATGTTGAGACGGCCCGTTTAGTGTACTTTGGCTATTTCCATAGCATAATGTCGTACGGCATTCTGTTGTGGGGAAATGCCGCCGATATTCAAACAATATTTTTTTTTGCAAAAACGAGCTGTTCGTGCAATTTATAAATTAAGTCCGAGACACTCTCTTAGAGAAAAATTTAAAGAGATTAATGTACTGACCGTGCCGTCTCAATATATTGATGAAAATCTTTTGTATGGTCATAAAAATATAAAATTGTTTAGAAAATACAGTGATGTTCGTAATATAAATACTAGGAACAGGCACAAATTTATTGTCCCTACAACAAGGCTCAAGAAAATAGGTGGCTCTTTCAGATGCCAATGTATACAATTTTACAATGGACTTCCAGAGGTGGTTCAAGATCTGGGCCTGAATAAATTTAAATCCTTCATTAAACGTAAGCTGTGTCAGAAAGCATTTTATAGTGTGAAGGATTATATTGAGGACAAAAAGGCTTGGGCTTGAGCTGCGTCCGATTTCTATACACTGATTGTTCTTTGATTTTTCCTCTTGTAGTTTTAATATGTAATTGTTTATATTATTAATTCATAGCCTGATATTACCCACTATGTAGCCAAGCATATTGTACGTTACGGAATTGTATCGCTGACGGAGGTGTTCGGCACTTGTACAGCTATACAGGAGTTAAACTTAGTATTCGGGAACACTGTTGGAGCTGCTGAACCTTGGACAATACTATCTTAGCATTGTGTAGATTCAATTTCTTAGCATTGTATAATTGCATGGCAAACGTGTGAGCACAATGTACGAATGTGCTGTAAGGCATTTATTTGTTGGGTTAGTCATTTTTATTAACTTGATTGTGCTCTGGCTGTTGAGAGTATGTCATGCTCACTCAAATGTCTCGCTGATGGTGGCGTGTGTGTTGGGTTCCTTTCAATATGGTTGAGCTGAATGATGCTCATCCATACGTCATGTTCGTGAACGGACGCCGTCAGTGGGGACTGGTCATCTCTTAGCTGCCACGGCGTATTTTAATTTCTGAATTGATTTTTGTGTGTTTTCTATGGACGCTCTCAGCGTACAATATATTTCTGCATCGTTCTCACACGGTTAATTTCAACATGAATGATGTAATTAAATATTTGTAACAATAGCTTGAAAATTTAAAAGAGTGTCCATGGAGTTTCTTGCCCGTTCTTCTCCATAGGTACCTACTCTTTGGAATGGGCGACTAGCTTCATCTTATTGACTGACCGACCTTCTGACAATTCAAAAGTGCCTCTAACTGGTTTATTTGAAATAAATGATTTGATTTGATTTGACAGCTGCGCTGAAGGTCGCAGGTTCGATTACCGCACGAAACAATTAAATTATTTGTATGACTTACAAGTTGTTGTTCCGCGTTTGGCTGTTCGTGTATGTGAATTTAAATATTTTGTAAATGATGCAGGAGAAATTCCTAATGTGTAAAAAATTACTTCATTATAATAGGTTTAAAAGTAATAAGCTCCTACGATGCCCTTCCCACTGTTCATTTAAACGGCCAGTGTCAGCACTTTGTAAGTAGTGCGTACGTCTTGTAGTGTCAGCACTGTGTAAGTAGTGCGTACGTCTTGTAGCGTCAGCACTGTGTAAGTAGTGCGTACGTCTTGTAGTGTCAGCACTGTGTAAGTAGTGCGTACGTCTTGTAGTGTCAGCACTGTGTAAGTAGTGCGTACGTCTTGTAGCGTCAGCACTATGTAAGTAGTGCGTACGTCTTGTAGTGTCAGCACTGTGTAAGTAGTGCGTACGTCTTGTAGTGTCAGCACTGTGTAAGTAGTGCGTACGTCTTGTAGCGTCAGCACTGTGTAAGTAGTGCGTACGTCTTGTAGTGTCAGCACTGTGTAAGTAGTGCGTACGTCTTGTAGCGTCAGCACTGTGTAAGTAGTGCGTACGTCTTGTAGTGTCAGCACTGTGTAAGTAGTGCGTACGTCTTGTAGCGTCAGCACTTTGTAAGTAGTGCGTACGTCTTGTAGTGTCAGCACTGTGTAAGTAGTGCGTACGTCTTGTAGCGTCAGCACTGTGTAAGTAGTGCGTACGTCTTGTAGTGTCAGCACTGTGTAAGTAGTGCGTACGTCTTGTAGCGTCAGCACTTTGTAAGTAGTGCGTACGTCTTGTAGTGTCAGCACTGTGTAAGTAGTGCGTACGTAGTGTCAGCACTGTGTAAGTAGTGCGTACACGTCAGCACTTTGTAAGTAGTGCGTACGTCTTGTAGTGTCAGCACTGTGTAAGTAGTGCGTACATCTTGTAGTGTCAGCACTTTGTAAGTAGTGCGTACGTCTTGTAGTGTCAGCACTGTGTAAGTAGTGCGTACATCTTGTAGTGTCAGCACTTTGTAAGTAGTGCGTACATCTTGTAGTGTCAGCACTTTGTAAGTAGTGCGTACGTCTTGTAGTGTCAGCACTGTGTAAGTAGTGCGTACGTCTAGTGCGTAGTGTCAGCACTGTGTAAGTAGTGCGTACGTCTTGTAGTGTCAGCACTGTGTAAGTAGTGCGTACGTCTTGTAGTGTCAGCACTGTGTAAGTAGTGCGTACGTCTTGTAGCGTCAGCACTTGTAAGTAGTGCGTACGTCTTGTAGTGTCAGCACTGTGTAAGTAGTGCGTACGTCTTATAGTGTCAGCACTGTGTAAGTAGTGCGTACATCTTGTAGTGTCAGCACTTTGTAAGTAGTGCGTACGTCTTGTAGTGTCAGCACTGTGTAAGTAGTGCGTACATCTTGTAGTGTCAGCACTTTGTAAGTAGTGCGTACGTCTTGTAGTGTCAGCACTGTGTAAGTAGTGCGTACATCTTGTAGTGTCAGCACTTTGTAAGTAGTGCGTACATCTTGTAGTGTCAGCACTTTGTAAGTAGTGCGTACGTCTTGTAGTGTCAGCACTGTGTAAGTAGTGCGTACATCTTGTAGTATCAGCACTGTGTAAGTAGTGCGTACATCTTGTAGTATCAGCACTGTGTAAGTAGTGCGTACGTCTTGTAGTGTCAGCACTGTGTAAGTAGTGCGTACGTCTTGTAGTGTCAGCACTGTGTAAGTAGTGCGTACATCTTGTAGTATCAGCACTGTGTAGGTAGTGCGTACGTCTTGTAGCGTCAGCACTGTGTGTAGGTAAGCACTAATTATCGTAAATACGAGAGGCGCGGCACTGATCAGTGCGCGGGGCCACTATCTCGCAGGAACACTGTTGACTTAGGACTGTTTGTACCGCACCTGATACATGAGGCCTAAACACATCAATTGTCTGCCACTTTATGAGCCCGCTCTGTCGTTACCACTGCGATACGACGCTTGACATGTTCCGAACTTCCGACCTACTGATTGTTGACTCACGATCAGGCGGTTTTGAACAAACACTCCCCTAATATTTTCAACTTTTGCCTACTCATATTTTATGTTTAAAGATCTGAATAGCCTGGTTAGAAATAGGGACAAAAGGCTGTGTTTGTATTTTAAAGCGAACCAGAGTAATACAGTAAGTAGAGTCAGAGAAAATGGCACATAGGAGTAATTGTTCCTCTTAAATTATAAGCAAACACGAAGCGGGACCGTCGGCTGGCCCTCCCACACTCGCGCGGTTTACACACGTAGGGTACACAATTATGGGCACGCCACAATAGCGGCGGTAGGTCCCCTCTTTGAGGAGTGGCTAGAGAGGCGCCACGGCACCCTCAACTTCCGCCTGACGCAGGTCCTCACCGGACACGGTTGTTTCGGGAGGTTCTTGTTCCGTATAAGGCGGGAGGAAACGCCAGGGTGTCACCATTGTGTGGATCGCCCCGAGGACACGGTGGAGCTTACGGTGGAGGTCTGCCCAGCTTGGGTAGAGCACCGCCGTGTCCTCGAACCCTGGTCCAGGCCATGGTCCGGAGCGAGAGTGCATGACAGGCTGTCACTTCCTGCTGCGAAGCAGTAATGCTGGCAAAGGAGGAGGCGGAGCGCATGAGGCAACGGGAATCCCAGTGCCCTCACGTCACTAGCCGCCGTAGGAGACGCCCTGGTCGTGAGATAACACCAAACTCCCAGCCACCGTAGGCGCGGGCCTGCGGGCGGTGAGCAGTGGGCAGCTCGCCGCCCTGCGCGTCGTGTTTCACGCACTCAAAGAGATGTCAGCACATCGTGACGGGGTCCACGAAGACCGATGCCTTCTGGGTCAGGGTTGCGGGTTGGTTAAACAAGAAACCGTCGCCCTGGCCGTCCCACAGGCAAGTGAAGAAACACGGGTGGGTTTTAGTCAGTAAAAGTCTGACACGCCCTTCTGCTCCGCCCAGAGCGGGAGAAGTCATTTGATGATTTCCCATCCCAACAAAAAAAGGGTTCACAATTAAAATGTCAGCCGAACTTCGCGTGCGTATAATAAAAATAAATAATAATAATCTTTATTCATAAAACTTACACAAAATTGTAAAATCAAAGCTACAAAAATATTCTTATACAATTACATATATATCTTATTGCCTAAATAACAGCTAGGTATTATGTGTGACTAAAAATATACAAAAGGTCATACAGAACGTATTATTATACAGAGAATCATGTAAAATTAGTGACATGCCCGAGCTAGGTTTATTAAACCTGTGTTTCAGGCGCTCACTTTACATCACAATATATCAATAAGTCCGTAAGATTTAATCATGCAACGTTATGGACTAGGAATTCAATAAACAAAAGCTTCAGTTATTTAAGTATTATGCTATCTTATGTACTATTTAATTTTATATCTTATCTAACTTTTATCTGTAAACTAATTACTATCACACTATAACTTCCAGAAACTTTTCTGTGTCTGTGTAATTGAGAATCAATAGGTATTCCGATATTACTTGACTACATTTTTTATAATTTATACTGTATATATCTAATAGTTTATTGAGCTTGTTATATAAGAAAGGGCCTAAAAATAGATAAAATCTATAGGCATAAACGTGTCTCGTCTCTGGTTTTGTGCAAACCATATCTTTTCTCCTCCTGGTTGAAGGTACTGGGTCAAAAGGAAGCTCAGAGTGCAGATGAAGTACGGTATACAAGATAAATACTTGACTTACGGTTAGAACCTTGCATTCCACATAAAGCTGGTGGGTGGGAAATCTGAAAGGACGGAAGGTTGCCACCTTTAGAATAGCTCTTTGAGCACGTTCTAGAGGCAGCAGTATGGTCTTTGCAGCACCACCCCATGAAGTAATACAGTAGGTGATAACAGATTGGCACAAAGCTAAATAAACTTGTTTTGTTAACTGATAGTCCGCTATGTGTCGTAGGTTTTTGAAAATGTATATTAATTTACGCACTCTCGTACACAGTAACTTGATATGTTTATGGAAATTGAGATTTGTGTCAATCGTAACACCCAGATATTTTATATGGTCAGCTTTAGTTAAAGTGGGACAAGTGCAAGCAGTGTCAGCATGAATACAGTTGTGTGCATATATTATGTTTATGTTAGTAAGCGGAATGTTAATGTTTCTCATTGACAATAAAATGTATTTGGTTTTTTCTACATTTAAACTTAAAATACTACCTTGCGGTATACCAAAAATACTATTTTTTATCTCAGAACTAGTGTACTGTCCTATTTTAACACATTGATAGCGGTCGCTAAGATAATCAGGGAATAAAGAAAGTTGCTCTCCTCTTACACCAAGTGTTTCAAGCTTTTGCAATAATATAGAACAAGAATTAGTGTCGAAGGCCCTAGCGAGGTCCAAAAAGATCCCTATAGTGTGAAAGCCATTATCTAAATTAGTACTTATTTACTCTGTCAGCCTGTGAACTGCTTGGTTAGTTTATCTGTTGGTTCTAAATCCATATTGGTTCATCATCATCATCATCATCATCAGCCTTTACTCGTCCAGTGCTGGACATAGGCCTCCTTCATGGCACGCCAACAAGCTCGATCCTGAGCAGGTTATATTGGTTACTAGCGGCCGCCAGCGACTTCGTTCGCGTGAAGTTAGTTATGCTCCGCTTCTATTGGTCGCAGCGTGATGTTATATAGCCTAAAGCCTTCCTGGATTAATGGGCTATCCAACGCAAAAAGAATTTTACAAATCGCACCAGTAGTTCCCGAGATTAGCGCACCACAAACAAACAAACTCTTCAGCTTTGTATATTAGTATACATTGGAAAGCAATTTGTTAGTTTCTAGATATTTTATTAGTCGACTATTTATATTTTTTTCTAAAATTTATGACAGTCCTGTTAGTACAGAAATGGGTCTATAGTTGTTAAGACATTTTTTATCTCCCGCTTTGTACACCGGTGTAACTACAGCTTTTTTAAGCAATTTGGGGAAAATTGTTTGACAAACACGACTGAAAAATTTAATATGGGTTTAAAAGGAGGAGCAAGAAAGTGTTTAAATCTTTTTAGTATATTATTATGAATGCCATCCCACACAACAGCACAGTTGTCTTTTAAACCGCTAATAATTCCTAAAATTTCATTGACGTCAGTGCCCAATAAAACAAAAGAATTTATAATAAAAAGTAATAAAACTAAAACCCTACTACGACAAAAAACGACGCTGAAAAAGTATAAAACAAGATTTTCAGAATACTGAACTGAACAAAGTTGCTAATGTAGTTGCAAGTAAATGGACACAGTAGTAATGTCATAGAATACTAGTCTGAAGTATGCAATGTTCACTAAGTAGAGATAAATTTTCATGTTTGGAAAAGCGTAGTCACACGTTGTCAAGGTGCTACGGTAGGTAGGTATATGTAACGTGTGACTACGCCTTTCCAAACATGAAAATTTATCTCTACATAGTGAATATTGCATACTTCAGAATAGTATTCTATGACATATTTATCTTTACTTTATTTTTTACTCTGTATGTTTTGTCCGCTAAAGGGCGCCACAGTAGATTTTGTGAAACCCGATATAGCCTTTAACCAGCGGACAATTAAGACGCTTCTAATGATAAGTCATTTGCCGAATTCTGATAAGTAGTTTAGAAGTTACGAGGGAACAGATGAACATACATACATAAATACATAACCTGTCAAAATCATAACCCTCCTTTTGCTTTGCCGTAGTCGGGTAAAAATATTCGAAGTGTTGAACACTGTTGATGATGGCTGTGAAAGATGATTACTCTGGTTTAAGGTTTTTTCGGCCAGGGTTTTGCCAACGTTTGCAAAAAAATATTGTTGACTTTCATAATGGACATATTAGGGCTGCCCAGTCCTTGTTATTAAAAAATGAACAGTGTGCAGCGCCACCGCGTCTCGAGCCAGTTCTGTTGTTTTATAAAGTACAGTGAGCAGCGCCACCGCACCTCGAGCCGGTCCTGTTGTTTTATTAAGTACAGTGAGCAGCGCCACCGTGCCTCGAGCCAGTCCTGTAGTTTTATAAAGTACAGTGTGCAGCGCCACCGCGCCTCGAGCCAGTCCTGTTGTTTTATTAAGTACAGTGAGCAGCGCCACCGTGCCTCGAGCCAGTCCTGTAGTTTTATAAAGTACAGTGAGCAGCGCCACCGCACCTCGAGCCGGTCCTGTTGTTTTATTAAGTACAGTGAGCAGCGCCACCGTGCCTCGAGCCAGTCCTGTTGTTTTATTAAGTACAGTGAGCAGCGCCACCGTGCCTCGAGCCAGTCCTGTTGTTTTATTAAGTACAGTGAGCAGCGCCACCGCGCCTCGAGCCAGTCCTGTTGTTTTATAAAGTACAGTGAGCAGCGCCACCGCACCTCGAGCCGGTCCTGTTGTTTTATTAAGTACAGTGAGCAGCGCCACCGCACCTCGAGCCGGTCATTTTGTTTTATAAAGTACAGTGAGCAGCGCCACCGCACCTCGAGCCAGTTCTGTTGTTTTATAAAGTACAGTGAGCAGCGCCACCGCACCTCGATCCAGTCATTTTGTTTTATAAAGTACAGTGAGCAGCGCCACCGCACCTCGAGCCAGTTCTGTTGTTTTATAAAGTACAGTGAGCAGCGCCACCGCACCTCGATCCAGTCATTTTGTTTTATAAAGTACAGTGAGCAGCGCCACCGCACCTCGAGCCAGTTCTGTTGTTTTATAAAGTACAGTGAGCAGCGCCACCGCACCTCGATCCAGTCATTTTGTTTTATAAAGTACAGTGAGCAGCGCCACCGCACCTCGAGCCAGTTCTGTTGTTTTATAAAGTACAGTGAGCAGCGCCACCGCACCTCGAGCCAGTTCTGTTGTTTTATAAAGTACAGTGAGCAGCGCCACCGCACCTCGAGCCAGTTCTGTTGTTTTATAAAGTACAGTGAGCAGCGCCACCGCACCTCGATCCAGTCATTTTGTTTTATAAAGTACAGTGAGCAGCGCCACCGCACCTCGAGCCAGTTCTGTTGTTTTATAAAGTACAGTGAGCAGCGCCACCGCACCTCGATCCAGTTCTGTTGTTTTATAAAGTACAGTGAGCAGCGCCACCGCACCTCGAGCCAGTTCTGTTGTTTTATAAAGTACAGTGAGCAGCGCCACCGCACCTCGAGCCAGTTCTGTTGTTTTATAAAGTACAGTGAGCAGCGCCACCGCGCCTGTAAAAGGGTAAAAAGTGGTAAAAGCCATCCCTTTGCGAAATGGAAATTTGCTAGAATATTAATTTAGAACAGCAGACTGAATGCGGGAGCTGCACACATCTTTTAATTTCGGACAAAGGCCAGTAACGCAATCGCTGAAGAGAATGGCAGAGCCCAAGAACTTATATCTAATGCGAACCATTCGGAGAGTTCTTTTCACCAAAAGTCATTCCAACTCCATGAGATTAGCCCTAAAGAGCAATTGAAGGCATGTAATGGATGCGGAGCTTGCGGCCAGGTGCGCGCTCGCTGTTGTATGAACTCACACAATTCCTGAAGAATAATAAAACACTTAGGTAAAACTTTTGTCGGCTAACGAGTTTTCTCCCGTCACTGTAGTACAGGACGTATACAAAATAAATTGTGAAAGTAGGTACTCCAACAACTCTTTGCTTTTTATTATTTTTATGTGATGTAAGTAGCCTCTGACGGGGAAATTATTTAAAAATGTTATAAGTGTCCTTTATATACAACCGGTACGAAACAATGGTTCGCTAGTACAAATTAGTAAAGTAAGTTTTTTATTAAAATAGTTTAGTGCAGCTATTTGTAATGAGAATTAGCGAATTTCTGATATTATTAGGATATTGCATCCTTCACGTGAGGTGATCCACATCTTCGTATAACATGAATTTCAATGACGCGCACTGATTACATGGAGCTGTACAAATATAAAGAAGTTGAGATAAAGCGAGGCATTTGGCATGCAAATGTATTCCGTTGTACATCGCGAGTTAATCCTTGACGAATGCTAAATACGTTAACTCGCGCCCGTGTTCGGAGCCGGGAGAAAAAACGTGTGGGCACCGGACCGGCGGCGCGGCGGCGGCGGCGGCGGCTAGTGCGGCGCGGCGGGCCGGGCGTGCCTCGCGGCAGTCGCGCGGCGCCCGCCGCACAGTCCGCCAGTTCCGCGCCGCACCGCCGCGCTTTTCGCTGTACCGCTCCGTCCGCTCGAGCTCGTCGCCTCAACTCGATCAGCCGCGTTCGGAACACCTGTGACGTGATAGTGTTGTGGTGGAAGTTTTCGGAATGCTAGTGTGGTGTGAATAAAAGATCAGAGCTACCTCGAAGAGCCGGGCCCCGCTCGAGGTGGGTCACATGTATTATTTAGATCGCTCTGCTGTCGCCGTTCAGTAAGTTATTAAGAAAGGCTGCGACGAGCCGCCTGAATGTTTGATGTGATAAGATCAGCGAGCAGAATCTGGCGGCGTGCCTGTGTCATCGGAGCTTACGATGCGAGCTGGCGGCGCCAGATAAGCGGCTGGTTATTCGTCCCTTTACGTTCATTACGGCCTCTAAACAGTCGGGAGAGCTCGTAACCGTTATTTTGAGAATCCTCTTTTGTAAATCGGTACTTTATTTACACTATACTACAACTAGACAAGATTTTTTACTGAAATAGACTGAAATAACGGTCAGTATGTATTCCCCAATGAAGCATGCTCATATTGCTCATATTCTACTTATTTTGATAACTGAAAGTACAGTCAGTCGCTGACCATAGTGCGCGGCATGTTCCTACAATGTACGTAATGTTGCATGTAATATCTCCTTGAATCTAGTCAAATGCCAGACTTAAGTGAACATTAATAATATTCTCTAAGTTGAAATTACACTAATCTTAAATGAAATGTTCATACATGATATGTCCTTTAAGTTGGCCCAAAAGACGCGAACCTTTTCAAATTATGCGTCCTTCGTAAACTTTACATTTTCACGAAGCTCTTACAAAATATTTTCACTAACAAAAAGCTTGGTTTAGTATCCACGAAACATTTTGCTTGATACACATTCTTGCAAGTATTTGGCGTGTGCCCAGAATGTTGGTAGTTGCGTTTTTGCTAACTAAGCGTTACATCGTCTTCTAAGTTACGCAAACGGTAATAAAGTAAAAGGTTATGTCTCATTTAATAAAATACAACGGACACACCCCACTCCGTTCAGTATCAGCTGGCGAGACTGGTTCACAATTATATTGGTATCGGCTTTCAATCTAACTAAGTTCAGCTGAATATCAGTATTTTACATGACTGCCTTTCGAGTGTCTAAACCCCTCGGTGAGCGCAGAATCTAATAAATAGCTGTGTCTATACAGCCAAGAACTAATTGGCGACAAAGTCAAGTACCAACGTTTAAACACTCATTAGGACTCCGTCTAAGTATTTCAGAAAACCGAGCTTCAATTAGTGAGCTGCAAGATTTAGCTTTAACTCTGAACTTTAGAGAAAAGCAAATACAATGTATTGAAATAAAATATACAAAAGTAGCTAGCTATGAATATCGTACAAGCTGCTGCAAGTTTCCAAGAACTTGTTATACTGGTTCATCAGTTTCATGACTGTTTAATTTTAAAATTTGAAGGTCTCCCTAGATTGAGTAATTGCAATATAAAGCTCAATAACGGACACTTTCTGCATCTTATCAAACTGCCTTCGTCCGACGTAGGATACCTGGGGTGTGGTGTCTGACGCGGGCAGAGGCTCGATGGCAGGCGTGATAAGCGCCAGTAAACTTGCTTTATGTCCTCAATAAAACCGCGAGGGCGGTGCACTCGCTGTTCTACCCGCACTTGCTAACACGTTCTTATTGTTATAGATTTTAACTTACTCAGCTGTCTTAATATTTTTGTAACGGAGCAAAGAGACTGCAAAATTAAAAGCAATTCAGGAGGGAGACATTCTTCATTGTATGTTTCTTAGATTTATAACACAAAACTAGCAAGTCTAGGGTCTAAATCAAATAACACTGGAAGCAAATAAAGAAGCGGCAAAGGTCGATCGGTCAGGTTAACCTGCATTTGTCTCGGTCGGTCTATGGATGGGTGGCTATCTTTACATACCCAGGAACCTACGTGCCTCGGCAAGCACGTTAAGCCATTGGTCACGACCGTCATGTCGTACATCTTTGACAGCTGTTACGAGTCGTCAGAAGTCCGAATGCCTGACAACTAGTCCTACCAAGAAATATCTTATTGTCTAGTAGTTACTGGGTTGTGGAAGTCAGATAGGCAGCTGCTCAATGTAAATTACTTCGCCGTATGTAAAATAGCCGACCACGACGAATTTGGCAAAGAGGCTTTCTCGGTGGTAGGCCATAACATCGGCTGCCGGCGAAGTTACCACCCACCAGACAAAGTCTTGCCGCCAAGCGATTCGTCGTGTTTCGGCATGATGTCTGGTGAAGCCGTACGGAGGACCGGTCTGAGTAGTTGTGTTGCGATGTGTGCCGGGTACGATGCGCCAAATGTTGTTGTGTCGGATGTTTGGTCGTGGAGAGTCTCCAGATCAATCTCCCTCTGGCGCAGCATCGTTGGTCGTGTTGTTGGGTTTAACATTGCATCACCTCGCTCAACTGCCGTCTTCCTTCCTATTCCTAAGTTTTTAAGTGGATAGGCTTAATAAAGTAGTGCGCTTTACCATCAACGATTGCATCACTGCTTACCATCAGGCGGGATTGCAGTCAAGCACTAGTTTATAATAATTAAAAAAAAAAAAAGATGATAGTAGGTATACAGAGTTTATACATAAGTCATTTAATGTCTTTAGGTTGTTTTGGGTGGTTTTGGCTTTGTCTTTGGGTATTTACTTTTCTTGCACACTGCAATTATATCAACTGTTCTATTTAATAAACCTCAGAAGTTAAGGTATGTCATACAATACATTATCATGATTACCCTAAATGACGTATTGTTTCACAAATCGTGCTGTCGCTTCCCCGCTATACTTAATATATTGTGCGTCGGTTGCAACGCAGTACTCCGCGATGGACATGTAATTTGTCGCATCATCGCACCTCAGGCTTGCACACATGACATACTCGCTACATTCACACCGTAGTCCTGCACACATGACGTACTCGCTACATTCACAACGCAGTCCTGCACACATGACATACTCGCTACATTCACACCGCAGTCCTGCACACATTTTTGTGATGCAATCGTTGATGGTAAAACGCACTAGCTTATTAAGCCTATTCACTCAAAGAAACTGAGTGAATAGGAAGGAAGACGGCAGTTGAGCGAGGTGATGCAATGTTTAACCCAACAACACGACCAACGATGCTGCGCCAGAGGATGATCTGGAGACCCTCCACGACCAAACTCCCGACACAACAACATTAGGCACATCGTACCCGGTACACATCGCAACACAACTGCTCAGACCCGTCCTCCGTACGGCTTCACCAGACATCATGCCGGAACACGACGAATCGCTTGGCGGCAAGACTTTGTCTGGTGGGTGGTAACTTATGCCGGCGGCTGATGATATTGCCTACCACCGAGAATATACATTCACACATGATACATTCACACCGTAGTCCTGCACACATGACATACTCGCTACATTCATACCATAGTCCTGCACACATGACATACTCGCTACATTCACACCGCAGTCCTGCACACATGACATACTCGCTACATTCACACCACAGTCCTGCACACATGACATACTCGCTACATTCACAACGTAATCTTGCACACATGACATACTCGCTACATTTACACCGCAGTCCTGCACACATGATATACTCGCTACATTCACACCGCAGTCCTGCACACATGACATACTCGCTACATTCACACCTTAGTCTTGCACACATGACATACTCGCTACATTCACACCGCAGTCCTGCACACATGACATACTCGCTACATTCACACCGCAGTCTTGCACACATGACATACTCGCTATCTTCACACCGCAGTCCTGCACACATGACATACTCGCTACTTTCACACCGCAGTCCTGCACACATGATACATTCACACCGTAGTCCTGTAAGTATACATGACATACTCCCTACATTCACACCGCAGCTCAGTCCTGCACACATGACACACCGCATCACACAACACAGCCATCGCGTATATAATATAGGTACGATAGGAGTCACGTACTGCAATTTCACATCGAATTTAAAGATTGCCACAAACGTGACAGCTCGTACATCGAACAGAAACAGCCACCAACCCATTTCACAAACTGTGACTGAACTACATCCAGTACTGATTCAAATCGTGAGAAAACTTAAGTATGATAACATGCCATATTATTATAACCGCTTACTTTCCGAAAACACTGAGAGTGTGTATGTAAATGTTATCAATTTATCATTGCTTTTACGCTTTTTGTTCTTTTAGAGTTGGTGAATATTTTAGCAACCTCTCAGCTTAACACAATATCGTCCAAAAATACTGTTTGAACAAAAACTTTAGTAGATCGTTGTGCGCGTGCACCTGTACACCAGTTGTTGACGCATTTTTATTCAAATGGAAATAATTCAAATAATGTATCGTCGATGCGACTTCAGCAACATTTAAACCTATCGAGAAAATATTCCTTCCACTTAACTTTTCCTAAAACTTGCAAGTAATCAAGCTATAAACGAAAGCACGTGACCCCGGCGAGCTCGACACGCGGCCCTCACGTCGTCGTCGCGTGGCCCCGCTGCCGGTTGTTTGCGTATGGTAAACTAGGATATATATCGCGTGTGTACTAGCATAACATTATCACATAATTACGGGCACACGTTTGTGCACATAGCCTTGTTTTCTCTTGGGTGATAGGGGCTGGCTAATGGGGCAGTAATCTGTCAAGTCAGTCGGAAGTCACAATAAAGTAAGTAAATAACACCCTTTCTCTGAAAGCAAATTCTTATTTTATACACGAATATTTGAGATGGGGCTTTTTAATCAGTAAAATGTATATATGACAGAAGTTACTTTGATCAGGTTTTCTTGATGAATATTATTTCTCTCTTTCATCTAATGTTGCTCATAGTTTACTTGGTCTCAAGGAAAAATCAATAAAACTTGTTCATGTTATTAAATTACCCTTTTACAAACACGTAAAACGATCAATTGGACACGGCTCGGCGCCGGCTTTACGATAATAAAACGTATTTCAAATGGAAAGCAAGTTGTATTCACCACGACCCGCTGCGGATACAGTCGCATTCACCACGACCCGCTGCGGATACAGTCGCATTCACCACGACCCGCTGCGGATACAGTCGCATTCACCACGACCCGCTACAGATACAGTCGCATTCACCTACGTCCCCATTAGTATACTTTGTATACTTTTGAAAGTAGACAAGTACGACAATATTTACTTAAGAATTTTAATGAAAAGTAATTAGAATGGCAGACTTTAAAACACTATAAATATAATCGAGCTTTGTTTGGAACGGGTTACCTACCCGTTCCAAATAAAGCTTTCAAACAACTTTCGTTAATAATTTTGTGATGTCGTAGTGATCGTCGATAAGAACATCTTGCCTATTTTAAGGTAATTGAGAATAGATTAACATAGATGTTTAATCCACAACGCATCTAGCTGTAATCTTACATATATTGCATATATTGCAGTGCGGACTAGTCGCAAGTGCGACTAGCGTGCGACACACGCGCGTGTGTACCGCGCCGGCCGTGAGTGCGGCAACAAACGCGCCGTTTGGAATATTCCTTATTCATCAGGCTGATTGATTCGCGTGAGTTTCACGTCCCGAAATAGGTATTCAGTACAAACTATGCGCGTGTTCTGAATGAAACCTTTATTCGTTCGTTTGACATGTTTTTGAAACAGTTCGTATGCTGATAAAAACAGCAGTATAGGGAGGTATAGCTCGGCTGGATTTGTATTAAAATCAATATGAATAAGTGTTTTATATAGTTACAACGAAGTATCTAGGTGCTTATTTAACGAATTTTAAGTTGTACTTAACTGGGCACCTCTCCCGGACTTGGGTATAACCGAAATAAACCACGCCAAGATCTATAGGCCGATGAGTAATAAAATCCAACTAATATTATAAATGCCAAAGTTTGTGTGGATGTACCAATGATTGGATGTTTGTCTTTCTGTCAAAAACTACCGAACGGATTTTGTTGAAATTTGGCACATAAGTATTTTATAACCAAGAATAACACAAAATACTTTTATCCCGATATACTCAGAATCGAAACCTACTCGAGTGAAACCGCGAGGCGCAGCTCGTATTCTATAAAATCATATTTCAGTAGCTACGATTTATAAAACGTTCAAAAGTAAGTAAAACGAACAATTTGAAAATTTACGAGTAATTTTATGTGAAAACTTTGTATTGGCCCTAGGACTAGTAGCCGCGAGGAAATTTCACTAAAGATTTATTTGACGCCAAGTGCTGATATAAATAGCTCCAGATAAAAGCTATCTGTGCAGATAAGTGCTCAATTAAGGGCGGAGAGAGACGAGATGGATGAAGTACGAAGGTAAAATATAATAGTGCGGCGGAGAGCGTCACATGATTGTTCCTTCAGAAGTGGCTGATAGTATCACTAGTTCCGTTTTAGTGCATTGTCTGTTCATTGACTGACCGATCAGTATCAACGCCGCGAGCGGCCCTTATAAACGACGATTTGGTTTTAAAAAATGTGTGTGTTATATTATTTTGGTGATAATTACTAAAGGATAAAATTAAATAGAGTATAACAGTGGTAGTTGCCTTAGTGCATCAGGATATATGTGTAATACAAATAGTTTATAGAAAAGCAGATAACCAACCAAACATAACAAAAACTTAAGGAACAAGGATAGCTAACAGTAAAAGATGACATCGCAACAACTGGCAGTAATAAAGTAACAAGACGAATGATGGAAATGAGAAAAAGAAGAAAAACTAAAGCGAATGGACCGTTCCGCCGCTAACAATATTACTTGCGAGAAAAACTGGCATTTTCTAGAACAGCGCTCTTGATCCGAAAGGTCAATTTAGAAAAAGTGGAGAACGTTTAATCTCAAAGCAGGCTGCAGCCAGGACACGGCAGGTCATGGTTTTTTTAATGGGCGGTCAATACCTATCAGTAAAGATACTATTAAGTACACGTTTCATTGATAAATTATAAATGATTTAAGTAGATTTTCACGAACACTTTTACGCGTCAATCATAATTTTTTTTTAAACTACTTTTATGTTTCCTATTTGACTATTCTATGAAAAAACGAAACACCGAAACAAAATCATAGTCTCTTTTAAAGCCCAGATATAATCTTAGAATTCTTTCTAAAGATTAATAAAACATTGTCGGCCACCTGATTAACAACAAGTTAAATATGAACATACAATCATTTTCCGACTTTCCACAACACATCCAGAATAATAATATGATTTTATATGTTCGTTTCTGGGCAAGTACAAACAAATAAACGTGGATCAGTTATTCTATCTCTTGATAATACTTAGGTATATTTCAAAATGGTTAAACGTAAAACGTAAACATTCACGTTGTCCATTTAATCCAAACAAAATATAAATATAATAATAAATACATAATAATGTGAAATGGTAACGCCAACGTCAACATTTCTGTCGCCATCTCTTCAGAATATTCAAAAATATTATTAGAAACTGCTTTTATATGCACAAGAAATACCAGTTAAAACCAAAATTATTAAAACATCATTTTTAATTATAATACTTCCAACGAAAGAAACATGCATGTGTTACGGAGAAATGAGGAAAATATTGTGAGGAGAGTTTTCAGTATGAAAGTGGATTCGATGAGATGTCGGTTGAGGAGAGGTGGGCATTTACCTTCGCTAAATGGATCATTTGAAGCTCTTTGCCCTCAACAAATTGCATCTGATAAAGCTACTGAAAGTAACTAAAATTTTTAGTATAGCAATCAGTATTGACTTTAGCGTGGACAATTGTGCAGTCGTGCCTGCAAAGCGGAGGATATTATGGAACCCGAGGGAATTTCTGTCTCGAATTTCATAAACCTTAGATCCCTCTCCTCTTTCGAAATCTATACATATTTGGGTATGTAGGATGCTGACATCAAGCAATCGGTCAAGGAACGCTTCTTTAGTAGCCTGAAGAAGATATTAAATAGTTTTCTTTCGGGCGGAAATAAGGTTTACGCCATTACGGTTGGATCACGCCGATTTTGATCACTTAACGAACTAAAACTGAATTAGATTCCCTCGATAGAAAGGTCTGCACAATGCTGACAACAAACCGCATGCATCGGCCACGATCGTGGATGATGAGACTACACATCCCGCAGAAGCCTCGACCCCCACGGCTTTATACCTATATGCGATAATAATAATATGTTTTTATTTCAGATAATTATACTAACAAGTATAAGAAAACACCAGAAATTGCAGTTGGATTGCAGACCTTGTCCACAAGGTCTCTCAGAGTTTAAATAAAAAACCATGTCATTAAAGCGAGCTACTAGCTACATTAAATAGCAGGGATAAATATTGTAACGTAACGTGACGTTACGGTCGCTAGCTACATACACACATATACTCATAATCCGAGTGCTTAGTAGGTATATTATTATGTTTGCGTTTGTTTAAACGGTGTCCAAATCTTAGAGCATAGGCGAAGGGTAGCCAACCTGTCAGTATTCTATAGGATACATTTTGGACTATGTGCGCGAGAATTGCATGATATCTCCGCACCATCATCGGACGAGTGGACGACCCGTCATACAGCGAGTATCCACCGTTTTAGCACTACTACGATCCGAGCGAAGCGTTTCGCCTCATCTTTTATACATATAGCGTACATTGAGGGACTGGAACAATTTGCCAGCCGCGGTGTTTCCATCTGACTACAATTTAAGTGTCGTCAAGACTAGAGTGAATAGGCTCTTAATAAACTAGCGCGCTTTACCATCACTGATTGCATCACTGCGTACCATCAGGGATTGCGGTCAAGCACTAGTTTATAATTATAAAAATAAAATAAAAAATACTTTTAAGACATTGTTCCTGTTGTTTTCTTGATATGAATAATAATGAACAAGTCAGGCACTCTTGAATGTTAGTCATTGATACTGACATTATATCCATGAATATTGATTGATAGATTGATACACATTTCTGAGTTAAATCTGACGTTTTCATATTATATAAATACGACGTAAAGTAATTTATACAACCCAAGAACGGTAATAAAACCAGCAAGACCATTATATAAAGCGATAGGAGACATGAATTTCTTAGTTTATCTTTTATGTTATAGCACAATTTAATTAACTTGAAATTGTTTTTAGGAAGACATTCACTTTAAATGACCCGTTTATAAATTCATTAAATAATGTAAGCAGATTATGGTTTTGTATAAATTTGGGACTTTGCATAATATTACTGCCCTTTTGGAAGAATGCTTTCTGTCACGAGTTATATATAAATGTTTAATATGAAGCAGTGAACTTATAACAAATACCATTGATCCGAATTCACATGCTCTAGCTTCGTTCCTTCCTCAATATCTTCCAATAAACTTGAAATGTTTGTGCCACTTCACGGGTAAAGAGGATCGAAATTCAAATATGTTTCAAGTACTTTTGATCACAAAAGGCTGTCGGTGCACCGACACGGCACCTTAAGCGGTAAATGATTCGCATCACGTGTCAGATATGACAGGCTCGTTCAGACGACAGGCTTGAGGGCCTCGCCTTCCTAGGGAGAAGGCTTGGGCGCGATCCGGCCCTGATAACGCCGCAATAAACTTGCTTTATGCGAACAATAAAAGGCGAGGGAGCTCCGCGGCGCGGCCCCTTGTATCACGCAAATTGACGCGTCAGCCCGCGTCACTACAGACTGAACACAATCCTGTGGAGACTTCAATACCTCATCCAACTCGTTTTATCGTTTATTTTGTTAATAGTTTGTTGAATGAGACAAGTTTAGCATTCACGAATATGTTCCTTAGCTTCATAATGCAGTTTGGATGTTAGCGGTACTTTGCGAGGCTCATCTCAAACTTACACTAAATAGGTTTTTAACTAAGTGACGCGTTAAAGATTCTAAATATTCACTCAAATTGGATATAGAGTGTATGAGTTTACTTGTGTAAAACTGATGATGGCTGTAAGTCAATAATAACGCTCCTTTCTGTATGCACGTTGGCAAGAATTCAAAGCTAAAGTGATCCATACCGCTTCATACAAAGTGCCCCTTTATTTACCTGTAATTGAAATCCATAAAATGCGCGTCAGTATGCTCCAATATTCTGTATGCGCGCGATCATTGCCTCTGTTGACCTGTCCGTCAGCTCCGACCTGATCAATTTGATCAACAATGGGACTGAACGAGCGACATGGTAAATAGTGTATACTTGCTGCTATTTGTCACCTGAATAGATGAATGTATAAACAAGTTGGTTTGATCGTTTAGTGATACTGTACGCAAAGGTATTGTTTAATTAAAGAAACTAAGCATTAATTAAAAAAGAAATATGTTATAAAAATCATAATTGAATACATAAATAAATTTATCGTATGGCAGGTTACTAACATAATTAATGAGTACCTAGTTAACATACCAATATCAGCAAGTTTAACTACTCAACTAGCACGTGCTTTACACCGCTGCACCGGAGGTATCGTGCACAATGCAGCAACTTGTAAAATATGACGTCATGCTTCATGTACTTGTGCATAGTTGGGCCCAGTTAGTTTCAGTACCTACTGCACGGGGAGGAACCAACTTCGTACGGTGTACTGATCTAGGTAGGTACGTAGGAGCGTTACATTATACGCCAAGTTTATATTATGTTTAAAAAATATTTGAGAGTCTAGGAACACCCATGACCAATGGAGAAAGGGACAAGTGCAAGATGGCTAGAATGAAGGTGAATATGGTTTTAGTTAAACGGTGTCTGATAAATATGTATTATGGAAGAAACGACGCGCGTTACCGAATGCTCGATGGTTGTGCAGCGCGCTTCAGAATAGTGTGATCGTATTTAAGGGTGACTACTTACAGCATTTAAGCTAAATTTACCTACGTTACGTACGTTAAGTTACGTTTACGTTATAGATATTATATTATGAGAACGGTGGTGAAAGACTTGCACATGAACAGTGTCGTAGCAAATATGTAAGTAATTAATAAACATAACTGTCTGCACACTCTAGACTACGTACACTATTTCTCTCTCCTTCCCCTTAGTATTCCATCCAAAGGTTGTCTGTAAAAGATCGCTCTTAGCGATAAGACCGCCCATTGTGTCACTCTTTGTAAAATCTTAATATTTATGTTTTTGTGATCTATATGGTGTACATAATAAACAGTATTCTATTCTAATCTATTCTTTGTCGCAGTCGTAGTAGGTAACAATTTAAATTGTCAACTTTAAATATTTGCCTTTAAGAGTGGCAGCTCAGATCTTGTCAGTCCTAACTGACGGCGCCAGTTCTCGGATGTGACGCAAAGATTAGAACTAAGTATTTAGCTTAATAATTTAGATTTTAGAAGGGAACCGAAAAATCCAACACTTGCGGCACCATCAGCCCTCCCTATTCTTGAAAATACGTTATACGAATATTTGGACGTTTCCCCAAACTGAATAAAAATTTGTCATTTCTGAAAGGCAAGCGTGTGAGTTTATGTGACACAGATGTGTTTGATGCTTCCACGAAAGTAATTGGTAGGTTATACTTACCATGCTACGACGTTTCCTCAGTCTCGAACGTGTTGACACCTAAAAAGTATAATTTATGCATGTCTTTTGTCACCTGTACATTAACTTAGTTATAAAAAGCTAACATTGCACACAGCAACAATTTTTAACAGAGGCCCTCGTAGTTTAATAATAACAGCCGCACAGGTCCATCGATCAGGTTAAGCTACGCTTGCCGCGGTTGATCTGTGGATGGGTGAACGTTTTTACATTCCGAGATCCCTCCGTATCTCGGAAAGCACGTATGCCATTGGTTCTGAATGTTATTTGTAGACCTTTGAAATTGTTTACGGGTCCTCAGAAGGCTGATAGTCTGATGAACCAGTCAGTCACCAATGGATGTCAGATAGGCAGTCTCTTCTTCTTCTTCTCAGCCTATACAAGTCTACTGCTGGACAAAGACCTCCCCCAAGGCTTTCCATGACTGGGGAGGAGGGGAAGGGGTTGCCATCCCCACGCTTGGCAGGCGGGTTGGGGATCGCAATAATTTGTTATTCCACATGAGAAGCGCGGCAGCCCGCTTCTTGGTGAGAGTTCCCTTAGTCGCCTCTTACGGCATCCACTGGTTAGACTGGAAGCTGACCCCACATAGTTGGGGAAAGGTAGACAGATGATGACCCTAAAACTAAAGAGAAGGAGCGAAATATGAATCAAAAGTAGCTAAAACTAAACGAGAGAAAAATATTGCTTTTGATAAAACACGCCAGACCGCGAACAGCGCGGCGACGGAAAGATTAATTATGAAAGAGAATCCTATTTAAGGTACGAGATGACATCCTTTGTCTTCCGTGACACTTCGCTACTACAAAGACAAGCCCACCTCATGACCTTACTCATCCAGAAGTAAATCTCCCACAACGTTATTAGTAACTCAATTGGTCCAGTGTTTGATCCCCGCTAATAAAATGTAGTGTGGGATCAGTAATCACGTTTGGTGGATGGTGAATGGTATGGGATCACACTTTGACGTGTCGCCGGCATCACTTAGCTTGTCATCTTCTTTGATGTGACGAGTCCGTGTGCCGCTGACCTAGTTATTAGCTTCTACTGACTAATTATTATGTTTAGTGGATTACCTACTTATATTCGATTAGACTAATGGAGCTGCATAATTGCATAAATGCGCTGGTATATATGTTGTAGTGTTGCTTTATGGTTTACTAGCTTTCCGCCCGCGGCTTCGCTCGCGTGGTGTTCGATTATATCGCGCTTTTTAGATTTCCCTCGGGAACATCAATTTTTTCCGGAATAAAAGGTAGCATATGTTCTTTCTCAGGATCTAAAGATTGTCTGTGCCAAATTTCATCAAAATCGGTTGAGAGGTTTAAGCGGGAAAGCGTAGCAGACAGACAGACAGACAGACCGACAGATAGACAGACAGAGTTACTTTCCCATTTATAATATTAGTATGGATTAAGGGTGTCATAAAATAATAATTAATCTTTTGATTTTTTTTTAAATTTAAGATAATAAAGATCAGGGAATAAAATTCATTCATCCTCCATAGAAAAGGGAGAATCATCCGAACAGACGGATGTCTGGCGGGTGGTTTTAGAAAGATGAATGTAGGTATGCTAGTTGCACGGTAAGCTCTGCTTACGTCAGTAGAACGCGTTGCTCGCAACTGGAGTTTGTAGATACCGCTACATTGACTACTGAAAAATTATGAAATATTTTAATTTGTTCATATCTTTCCACACCCAACAGATTTCTCCACACACAATAGAGATTGACCGAAAAAACTCTGACACCACGGGCTTAACCTAGAATCATAAAATATTGCGGTATCTATCCACGACAGCTTTTTAGTCGACGCACAAGACCGGGCCGTTTCGCGCGAGTTCACCTATAACTTACATAAAATGTTTAAAAAAATGTACCTACGGAGGTATGCGATATTTTTACATTTACCTACGTAGGTGCGCGATGTTTTTACATTTACCTACGTAGGTGCGCGATGTTTTTACATTTACCTACGTAGGTGCGCGATGTTTTTACATTTACCTACGTAGGTGCGCGATGTTTTTACATTTACCTACGTAGGTACACGATGATTTTACATTTACCTACGAAGGTACACAATATATTTACACTTACTAAAGTAGGTACTTACAAGTTGTTTTTATATTTACCAACTTAGATACACCATGTTCTTAGTTTGTAAGAATCTTTAGTTTGACAACTATTTTCATTGAATTAAAACTACACAGGGTTGAAACTATGTATTGCTGTCGTATAATTATACCTTTTCGTTTCATGACGTGCGGGTGTCTGTACAGAATGTACTCGTAGTGTGCATAGTAAACTGTACAGAATCTACGTGAACACGTTTTATAATTCATCGCGCAGATCATATCATCGCCGGAGGGATGAATAAAGTTAAAGTAGCGTCGTCCCCAGCCCCGGCGCCGGCGGCGGGAGCGGTCGCGCTAAATCGATCTCAACTTACTTGAAAGCTTTAGTATGTTCAGTAAAACGATTATCGATAAGCAAATTATTTTGTTTCGTTTATAACCTCAGAATTCTGCTGAATTGACGCGCGGCGGTTTACATACTGTATAATAATACAATAATCTCCACAGAGGCCCATTATGGTTGTCGTAAATAATTATTACGTGTTATAGACTATCGACATAGTTTGATTTAGGTATCTCTAGTCTGTTGCTACAACTACAGTCTTTTTACATGCTTTTTATAAGCTTCACTTGTATGTTTGCTTGTTTGTTTGTTTGTCCGTCTCCATCTCTTTGGACTACGAGTGAGCAGCTCATTACTCTTAAATTGTCCCACCGTTTTCAATACGTACGTTCGTTCATTTTTTTTAAAAAAAGAACATTGAACTCAAAAGTTGAAAATATAGTTTAAAAAACTAAAAAATGATGCTTTTTTAAAAATTATTTTTAACTTTTTAGTTTGACATTTTTTAAAAGCATGTTTTTTTTAGTTTTTTAAACTATATTTTTGACTTCAGTGTTATGCTTGGTCCTGAGTAAGGTTTAAAAAACTTATCAAGATTATTCTATGACATAGCATTAAATGATACTAGATGTATCATGTATTGCTATGTCGTATAATAATTATGACTGTAATACTTATTTACTGACAGTATTCTGAGGTTGGATTTTCTGCTGTATTCTTTACATTTGTTATTTATTTCTCACTTATCTACGACAATTGTCCGGCAAATAAAGTTACTCGTTAAATATTCTAGCGTCGAGTAGAACAACTAAATGTAACTCGAACAACTGTTCAACAAAAAATTAACGAATACTAGAACAGGTTAAATCTGTAGCGTGCAGCCGGGCAGCCAGTCTTGAGGAGATTTTATAAACTTAAACTTTTAATGAACGGAAATAAAGAAAACTTGTAAATAAAGTAGGGCCCGGTAGAGTTGCCCCTTGTCTTAATTAAGTTAAAAGACTCAACTATTTTCTTGTTCCATTCTTTGTTTAAAATTTTTTCGCGAACGAAGGTGGCTCCGCTGAAGAGTGCAGATATTGGGCGCGATAACGTTCAACATTGTGTCCGCCGCGATAGGCGCTACCGGCTGGCACTAATCTCGCCTTTTGTTAATCTCGGATAGATGGTATCTTTGCGGCTTCCGTTTAGGTAGGCTTTACTTGTAATTGTGTTGAATATTAAACTAGCATAAATTTTCTATAAGCCGACTTACAGATGCTCTGTGGGACCGAAATAAACCGATGTCAAAAGAACTGCACTAAAAGAGTAGTGATACAATAATAATACTTTATTTATTTTATTATTATCTAAGTATATATTAAAGAATTAATATCGCCAAAAGTAAATGCGAATCCTTTCTTAAGGAAACGGAAAAGGGCAAATAAAAGTCAAAAGATTACAAAGAATTGAGATGGAAGATATTTTCATTGAAGCAACTTACAAGCTGGTGTTTGCAATGTAGAATAATGTAGATTCCGTCGAGCAGCAGGAACCACTTTTTTAAATTTAAACAAAAAACAAAGAAAGACCTTTTCTTTTGAGAACTTAGTTGGCTGTATTTTGTACGCTATATAAGTATATATTTTTGTGGAAGTTCTACTTGTATTTGCATTTTAATATACAAGACGAGAAGTTATAATAAAAAATAAAGTGCCTCTGGTGTCTTTCAAGCTGAGTTTTTGATTCAAACGAAAGTACATAAAGTACACGATGAGAATTATAATGCATACTGTTTTACTTGTGGTTGTAATAAATAAGTACTTACCTAACTACTCCAAACGAGTTTGTTAATCATCAATTTCTATTCATGACTTCAATATCATGAATAGAATTTGATTAACAAACTTACTTGAAACATTATTTGTCTCAAAATTACGTATTATATTCCTGGAAATTTCTCATTTAATATTGTAAATCAATCATTGATTGTATAAATTCAATAAAATCGTAATATTTCATCCGTCGCTTACAGACACCCTGTTTTAGAACTTCCAGAGTTAGAAATCGATCAAGCTGAACTAGGTACCTACAGTAGGACCTGTTTCCGACCAACTGTAAGTACATAAATGTGCTGATACGCCTAATATAGTAGGGACGTGTGGTGTGGCTTCGGATCGAGATGTCATAGAATAGACTTTTAGAGAGGGATCTACGCTAAGAGAGAAGACGGACACTAATATAAAATTAGGTACATTTTGAACAAAATAGACACAACAAAACAAACAAACAAACTGTGAAAACAGTTATGTGAGACATGGTGCTTAATGCTGTTGTAAAATTTGTTACTTATGTAACTATTCGATATGAACATAGGGCGATACTACAAAACTACAATCTTGTTGATTGTCGTTGTTGTGCGCTTAGACCAGTTGGTGGTGCACGCGGATGGGTGTTTGATTATGTGTGCGCAACTATTAGCGAGGTGTTTGTGCGGCGCGTGTTAACAACGAACATCCGGATCTTTTGTGCAGCTTGTATGCAAGAGATACGTGATCAACTCACTAGGGACAATCATCAATTAGCTATGTTTGTACTAGTGCGAGTAATTGAAAACCAAGTCAATTGTCCGAATTGTAAACAATGTAATTTGTAGTAATGAAATGTGGTATAAAAAGCTCTATAGAATACAAAAAGACGACGTCGACAGCCTCTGTTCCCTATTGTTAGAATGTAATATTGTAATCATTATAATTAATTATTCTGCTTATCTTCCAGATAGCGCTCCCTGGTCGCCGCTCGACACCGGCTGGTAGGAACAACGGAACCTTTTCCTCTGATAAAATTAAATTAACAAATAATATTATAATACTGGCTGCGCCCCGCGGTACTCCTGCGGTACCCATATATGTCTCCATATCTAGATAAAAAGTATCCTACTCCAGGTCATGATGAATTATGATCGGGGTCTACCTCATGTGTGAAAATAAACAGTAGGAATTTCTCCTGTATCCTGGGTGATTTTACAAACATATAACGTCACATACACAAACAGCCAGACCCGGAATAACTACTTGTAGGTCATACAAATATTTTTTCCGTGCGGAAATCGAACCCGCGACACGCAGCGCAGCAGTCAATAGCTTAACCACTGCGCTAACCATGCAGTCGAATTAATGTTCACACCGGGGCAGCTTCTAATGTTGTACAAAGCACAGGTCCGTTCGTGTGTGGAGTACTGCAGCCACATTTGGGCTGGTGCTACGAAATGTCACCTGGCTACTCTGGATTCGGTGGAGAGGCGTGCGAAGAAGCTGATTGGTGACCCTGACTTAACTCGAGATGGTCTCCAAAGCCTAGAGCATAGGCGTAGAGTAGCCAGCCTTTCGGTGTTCTATAGGATGCATTTTGGGGAGTGTGCGAGGGAATTGCACGATTTAATTCCCCCGTCTCCGTTCCACCATCGGACGACCCGTCGTCGTACGGCTAGTTTCCACCCTTACGTTGTTAACACCACTACGATCCGGACGAAGCGTTTCGCCTCCTCCTTTATACCGCGTACATCGCGGGACTGGAACAATTTGCCAGCGGCGGTGCTTCCGTCGGACTACAATTTGAGTGTCTTCAAGGCTAGAGTGAATAGGCTCTTAATAAACTAGTGCGCTTTACCATCAACGATTGCGTCCCTGCTTACCATCAGGCGGGATTGCGGTCAAGCGATAATTTTATAATTTATAAAAAAAAAATGTCGTTTAGTGCGTACGAATAGGCACAACTTTCACAAATATCGGCGGTTATTTATAACATTTACGAGTGCAAAAATTACAAATCTTCTTTTTAAAATAGTGTAACTTAGATAAACTTCATCATTAACGAACAAAACATTCGAAAATTTTAATTAGTATTTATATATTAGTCTGAATTAATCTTTTTTTTTTTTATTAGTTATAAACTAGTGCTTGACTGCAATCCCGCCTGATGGTAAGCAGTGATGCAATCGTTGATGGTAAAACGCACCAGCTTATTAAGCCTATTCACTCAATAAAACTGAGTGAATAGGAAGGAAGACGGCAGTTGAGCGAGGTGATGCAATGTTTAACCCAACAACACGACCAACGATGCTGCGCCAGAGGATGATCTGGAGACCCTCCACGACCAAACTCCCGACACAACAACATTAGGCACATCGTACCCGGTACACATCGCAACACAACTGCTCAGACCCGTCCTCCGTACGGCTTCACCAGACATCATGCCGGAACACGACGAATCGCTTGGCGGCAAGACTTTGTCTGGTGGGTGGTAACTTATGCCGGCGGCTGATGTTGTTGCCTACCACCGAGAAAATCTCAAATGAACAAAATAATGTTTGAATGGAATCTGACTCCAATTGAATAGTGGCCGAGAATTTCCAATCTTTTAAACAAATACTCCAGTAGGTACCTACTTACAAACTACTCCAAGCTACACAATAAAATTGCATCCGGACTCGTTGCCACTTGTGAATAGGAAACGGAATACGAATAGAAAATATTTTGTGCAGTCACAAGCACCAATAAGTCAACACTTGGCAACTATCAATAACAAGTTTTTAATGAAATAATAAATGCAACGAAAAACGACATAATGTTTATAACAACATAAAATTAAATTAAAAAATAAAGTAGTGAATAATTTTTGAATAAAGCCCAGTGTAAACGTTTAGTTTTGCTCGTGACTGTACAGTGTCTCGGCCTCGTCCACCTTGACATTTCTCTGGGGTTAAGTCAGTGTCTGTGATATTTACACAGATAAATCCACTCGTAAGGAAGTCCTCCTGATTGGGGCCGTTCAAATAATATTATTACAAATTGGGAAACTCGTTGCTGTTCCCACGACAATTGTGAGCGGCCACCAAGTATTGCTAAACCCCTGAGACGAACTAACCAAATTGGTAGCTAATTGATCTGTCAACCAATTAAGACTTAGTGAACGGCTGCGCTGTGTTGTTCATTAATCAGCAGGCCATTATTCTTAGGTAGCTCCTTATTGCTGGACCTCGAATTAATTCCTGATAAGCTCTGTGGTTGGAACAGATCACTTATTTATTACCATACAAATTTTCAATTTACATTTTGTTGTACTTATATATGACATGTCTATATTTTCTTATTATTAATTAAATAAAAAATATTGATTTGCTGAAACACATGTCATCCATACAACAAAACATAAACCTACAAACGTAGGTATGTAAGATGGTGACAACATTCTTGTGCGCAGGCGTGTTGACACAGGATGTGATTAAAATGGCAGTACATATTATTAATAAGTATTTAAAGAATAATCACAATATTTTAATACTTCTGAAATAACACAGATCAAACAGAATATTATAAACAAAATAAAAAAAATATTATTTAAAAACAAAAAACCCGCCTGCATAAAACTTTAACGAACTGAAAAGGTAGAAACAAGTTGAACAATCGCAGTTGGGGGACTGTTCTATGGAATACTTGTTTATCTAGATAAGAAGTCCCCCAACTGCGATTGTTCAACTTGTTTCTACCTTTTCAGTTCGTTAGAGTTTTCTGCAGGCGGGTTTTTTGTTTTTAAATAATATTTTTTTTATTTCTATCTTTTTAGTTTTAACAAATTACTTATGTTTATAATGTTGGGAAACTTAAAAAAAATGTTTAATTTTTTTTTCATCGTTCGATTTAATATTAAAAGTGCACGTTGTATACATATTTTCTAATGAGTATTTTAAATCCTTCATTTTAAAACCAATTCGATTAAAATGACCTTTTTGGCATTGCCCCACCCGGAGACTGCCACTTGCCTCTCGTCCAGCTGATTTCTTTAAGAATCAATAAACTGCCACTGTATTGGCAAAAATATATTGATTGCATGGGTAATTACTTCAATTAATACAAAAGATTTTTTTCCCTATTAAACGGCAATTTTATATTTAAAGACTTTTTTATATAAAATATATTTAGAATCAATATATTATTATAATCAGTGATTAAAATCCTTAATTTTGATACCCAACTCGATATGCTTGGCAGAAAAAAATATGTAATTCTTTTTTTTTTTCCATTTAATATTAAGTTATATACATATTTAGAATCAGTGTTTAAAATCCTTCATTTTGACACCCCTTCGCCCCCCTGATATGCTTGGTAGAAATTTATTTCTTTATATCTCACAATATGGCGTCATACATCCGCCATTTTGGTTTTTTTTAAATGTCACCTATTTGGGCAATTAAATCAAATCTAACGATACCTCAAATGTGAAAATCCGTTCAGCGGTTCTGGATAAACTAGGTAATAAAGAATAATACATATAAGATACGCGCTAAAAACACAACCCTCCTGGCAGTCGGGTAAAAGTTATTCATACAATAATCTCGTTATCAATAACAAAAATATGTCCACAATAATAAAAAAGACAAACATATCATAACTAAATCAAATAATCTACTGTGATCTTCTACATAGTTTTAATTAGGGTAATAGCTTTATTTAGTCATTTGTATTTATTTAGTTTTATAAGTTTGTATATATCATCTACTATGTCAATACAGATATATCCTCTAGGACCTTGTTAAACTTATACCTAGTATGTCAATACAAATATATCCTCTAGGACCTTGTTAAACTTATACCTAGTATGTCAATACAAATATATCCTCTAGGACCTTGTTAAACTTATACCTAGTATGTCAATACAGATATATCCTCTAGGACCTTGTTAAACTTATACCTAGTATGTCAATACAAATATATCCTCTAGGACCTTGTTAAACTTATACCTAGTATGTCAATACAAATATATCCTGTAGGACCTTGTTAAACTTATACCTAGTATGTCAATACAAATATATCCTCTAGGACCTTGTTAAACTTATACCTAGTATGTCAATACAAATATATCCTCTAGGACCTTGTTAAACTTATACCTAGTATGTCAATACAAATATATCCTCTAGGACCTTGTTAAACTTATACCTAGTATGCATTATTTCCTAAATGTCATCTGAGAACGGATTGGACCGTAGCAAGCTGTTAAAAACTAATACTAATTCATAAATCTCCTTCTGTAAAAATATTTTTGTTATTATTTTTTACTAGTGTCTACATTCGTTGATTTTTTAGCATTACTCTATAAATACAAACACAATGAGTAACAAGACAATGGCGCGACGTTCAGAGATACCCGTTGCTGACATTGTTGCTATTTGTGGAGCCTCTCATTCGGTGGTCTGACTGTAACACTGTGCACCAACTGTCGTGTCGTCGTTGGGCCGATGCTCGTGTTCACAAACTAAACTAATTTTAAATGCATCCTTTTCTTTCTATTTCAATAAGCAAAGGATAGAAGATAACATTTTAATTTCATCATCACCATCATCATCATCATCATCAGCCTTTACTCGTCCACTGCTGGACATAGGCCTCTTTCATGGCACGCCAACAAGCTCGATCCTGAGCAGTTCTCCGCCAGCCACTACCAGCCACCTTTTTGATGTCGTCGCTCCATCTCGCCCAAAGGCGTCCCACGCTACGTTTGCCGAGACGCGGTCTCCACTCAAGGACTCGTTTACCCCAACGGTTGTCGGTCCTGCGGCATATGTGACCAGCCCATTGCCACTTCAGCTTGCTAATCCTCTCAGCTATATCGGTAACTCTGGTCCTCTGTCGGATCACCTCATTTCTGATGCGGTCCTTCAGAGAGACGCCCAACATAGCCCGCTCCATAGCTCGCTGAGCGACTTTAAACTTATGGACTAGTCTAACCGTTAGTGTCCACGTCTCGGCTCCGTAAGTCATGACGGGTAGGACGCACTGGTTGAAGATTTTAATTAGATTTTAATTTTTTAATTTAATCCTGTCGAAATAAGATACTCCATAGACAGTTTAGACCCGATTATTGACAGCTGCTCTAAACTGACATTTTATCTTCTGTCCTTTTCGTAATAAAATAGAAAGAAAAAGATGCACTGAACTTAAAGATAATGTACTTTGTGAACAAGGGAGTCGGGGACATTGTTTAAAAAGATGCACTGAACTTAAAGATAATGTACTTTGTGAACAAGGGAGTCGGGGACATTGTTTAAAAAAAAAACAGTACTTATATGAACTCCACAATATAGCAAAGATAGTAAATGTGTCCATCGTTCTTATCTACTATAAGGCCTATGTTACATCTACATTACGTTTTGGGATAACATATGTATTGAGGAAATTCCACTGACATAGAAAATGCGTTTAAGGTCCAAAAAAGATGTCTTTGTGCTGTGTTGTGCTGTAACCAACTGTAAGCTGTATTCCATGTGTGAAGAAGCCAAGCAATATTTTTTTTTAAGTTATGTGTTTGTCATTGCCCGCCGTCATGTGAACATCATGAAATGCCCCGTAATGCATTCTGCTTCATATCTGAGAATTCATTAAAGCTACTACCATTTCACACTGTGTACATATTAAACATCTTGTCATCATTTTTCATATTAAGGTTGCTTTCTAAAAGGTAAGCAAGTTCATGTGTCATAATGTCCAAGTAAATTAATGAATGTCTCTTCTCGACAACTGTTGAATAAGGTATCGTCGTAGGGATTCAAATAATTAATTTACTTAGTATTTTGTGTTACTATTTGGAGCCAACAGGCTTCAACCTGTTTTCCGGAATCAGGAAAATCTTTTTCTTCTTTAACAGTCCTTTGTTGGGTTAAGTGCTTTAGCGGAGTTTAAAACTTTCTTGACTTTGAGTTTGGTGAGCCAACGTCTTTCAAGAGCACACATTTATTAGTGACTTCAACTTGTGTTCATTTTAAATAACTTACAATTTTCATGAATAGTGTATTTATTTCTTCAAGAGATGGTAATAGCTTCAATTTTATGTTCTGTAATCTATATGGTGTGCATAATAAAGAGTATTCTATTCTATTTTATACATTAGGCAGACAGCTGTGTTCCGAATGCACTAGAAAGTAGTGAAGTGCGGACTGTTTGGTGAACTGTCTTTTGTAATTTTGACGTTCGAAAAGTACAGTTTGTCATTCTAAATTGAATCAATCCTATTAACAATGAACTTAACGCTACCTAAGCAAAATCGCCCTGTGTCAAAGTCCAAATTAAATATAAATACATTGGAACATGACCTGCATAACATTGATTTTAGCTCTGTGTACAATTCTACTGACGCTGAGTCGTCTTTATCGTATTTAATTAAAAATGTCCAGCAAGCCATATTACATAATACGACCGTCACAACATTAAATCGTAAGTATTTTAATATTAAACCGTGGATTACTCCGGGCCTTGTCCGATGTATAAGGCACAGAGATAAACTACATCAGAAGACCAAACTTTTTCCTGACAATAAAATGCTTCTTGTTACATACAAGAGATACAGGAACTTTTGTAACAATCTCTTGAAAAAACTTAAAGTTGAGTACGATAAAAACGAATTACAGAAAGCAGGTAATAATAGTAAACAGATATGGAAACATATCAAAAACTTGACTTACAGAAATAAGCCACGGGAATCAGTTTCAAGTTTACTGCTCACTAACTCATCACCGCTATCATCAGCTAATTTTGTAAATAACTTCTTTGTGAACGTAGGGAAATCCCTCGCTGAACCACTTCTGAACCAATCTGGCGACCAGACCGCACATTATCGGACATCTCTAAAGAGCTGTGTAAAATCTTTTGGACTGTTGAACACGGACGAAATTGAAATCGAACAAATCATCTCAGAGCTGAAGGATGATTGTGCGGTGGGCTGGGACAATATTAACAATAAAATACTAAAGCGTTTTAGACACATTTTGGTACGCCCTTTAACGTATATATTTCAGATGTGCCTCAGAGAGGGAATTTTTCCTAAAAGTTTGAAAAAAGCGACGGTCATCCCTATTTTTAAAAGTGGTTGTAGAGATGTAGTGAATAATTATAGACCAATATCTATACTGCCTGCACTGTCAAAAATATTGGAAAAAATTATAAACAAAAGACTAGTCAGTTACTTAGAAGCGAACAACTTATTGTCTCCTTCACAGTTCGGGTTTAGAAGCAAATTGTCAACAGCGAATGCTGTACAAAAGTTAACAGACCACGTTGCACAAGAACTCGGTGATGGAAACCCGGTCTTAACTATCTTCCTTGACTTAGCAAAAGCTTTTGATACCGTATCTGTTCCTTTGCTTTTGAATAAACTGGAGGCTTTAGGAATAAGAGGTACACAGCTGAAACTCTTCAAAGATTATTTAAGCAATAGATCGCAATGTGTTCGAATCGAGTATATGACTAGTGATGAAGAAAAAACTCTAGGTTTTGGAGTTCCACAAGGCAGCATCCTTGGTCCATCGTTATTTCTTATATACATCAATGATTTATGTAACTTAAATGTAGTAAATGGCAAAATAATATCGTACGCCGATGACACTGCGATTATCTTCACCGCAAAAACGATTTCCGAGTTGTATGGCATAGCACAGGCAGGCTTTAACTCTGTTCTTAACTGGCTTCGTTGTAATTTATTAACACTGAATGCTGAGAAAACAAAATATATTCATTTCACAATGCGCAATGTTGATAACAAAACAATTGATTCCCATTTATACGCTCACCGCTGTAACAAACCGTCTATCACTTCTTGTACCTGTCCTAGGATCCTTGAAACAAAGTGCCTAAAATATCTTGGAGTCTTTGTTGACAACACACTATCCTTTAGACAACATATTGAAAGTTTGGTTACAAGAGTACGTAAACTGATGTTTGTATTCAAAAAACTGCGCTCCATTGCAGACGCCAACTTAGTGAAACAAGTGTATTTTGCTCTATGTCAATCTATACTTCAATATTGCATAACTTCATGGGGTGGAACATCAAAATCTATCCTTCTCTCCCTCGAACGTGCGCAAAGAGCTGTTCTAAAAGTAGCACATCCTCTGCCTTTCCTTTTCCCTACCTTCCAGTTATACAATTCCTGCAAAGTTTTGTCAGTTCGGCAAATTTATATACTGCACATAACACTAAAACAGCATGCTACGCTTACTTACAACGCTAATATAATTACCAAAAGGCGGAATGATATAGTGTGCAGCTCAACCTCTACCTCTAAATATGCATTTACACACAAATTCTATATGTTCTTAGATCCCTTTTTATACAATAGGTTAAATAGAGTATTAAATATTTATAATTTGAATAATTTTAGCTGTAAGAATGTTGTTTTTAATTATCTACAAGGTTTATCATATGAGCAGACTGAAGACCTACTTACAGTATGTAAATAAATTTAGAAAATAATAATCATTGCATTATCTAATATTACTATGTAAGCAATAGGATACTAATAATAACACTGTATACTTCCGTTGCGTCCTAGATTTTTACGTACTACTTTTATTGTTAATTTATTGCGAAATAAAAATAAATACAATAAGCACTTTTACGCCTGAAGCACAGGTTCTACCTAGTTCAGGCAAATTATACATCAGTGCTACTTAGAGTTAAGAAAATTATTGTAAAAATTATGTACAAATGTGAGAAAATAAACAATTATATTATTATATATTATATTATTATATATTTATATTATATATTAATCACTTATGATTTTATATTTATTATGACGTAAATAGTAATTTCTAGTACGTGAATAATTATGAGATTGTATGATTTTATGAAAACCGATACTGTACGCACAGAGAAATTCATTAGAGAAATTTATAGTCCATAAGCATTACAAACTTCCCAATGGAGGTATAAATTGAAAGTTACTTAACCAACCAACAAGGTGAAATTTATGAGCGGTATTCCAATAGCTTCATGGAATTTCCATACCCGAGCGATCTAGCTGAAATATCCAGTGCTAAAGTTTGAAGCTGCAGTTTCAAATTGAGGAAAACTAACACGAGTCTTTTATTTTTTAAGATACAATATACCTAAATGTTCAAGAGTGGGAGAAAATAAACTTATTATTAGCAGTAGTTGTAATCCGCAATGAGGTTTCATCTGTTCTCTGGAGACGGCTCCCGTCCGAGAAGTTTACAATTTATAGCCGGACTAGCTAGCCCTGGGGCGTTGTCTGTAGCTAAGTACGCTGGGTTCGGAGTTATGAACGTGTTTTTGCCAAAACCTGATATTGCCGTGTCTCGTGCCGTGTGTCACGATTTAATGTTCCATTCATTTCAACATTACTATCTGTACTGTATTGTATATTTCACATAATTGTTTGGAAAATATAACATGATCTTGGCGGAGCAGAAGAGCAAGCCAGACTTGCACCACCCGTGTTCCTTCAATTGCGTGTGCGCCGGAGGCCACAGTATCTATCGAATAATCCGCAGCTCAACTATGTTAACCAAATAACCTTTAGTTTTTATCAAAGTGGAGTTGATATTCTTAGGCTATGATTTCTATCGTAGGTACTTATACTTTGTGGAAATTTCAACTTGTTTTTCCTTCACTAGTATTTTATGATAAATCCTTATAAACATCATTATCATGAGTTCGGATAATTATATTTGAATATTTGCACAGCTTAGAATTGTAGTGGAAACTTATTGAAAACTTACACTTTAATCCAACTGTAAGAAAGGTGTCCGTGTGTGTGAGGCTTAAAGCAGCGTAACGTGAACAAAGCTGTCACGTCTATACGCAGAGTGCGAGTACCAGCATGACAGCTTTATTATAATCAGCTGGTGTTGTGAGTGTGTGCGTCGTGCGCTGGGCGGGCGTCCAAGTGAGCGCGACATGGCGACCCACTCCGTTCTGTACCGAGCAATAACACGTCGGATATAACATATTACAACCAATAAACAGTCACATATGTATCCCACGAGTGCGTACAAGTTCGACCATCCATTCGCAATAACTGCGTTATCTAGTCAAACAAACTGCAACTCCAGTTGGCTGGTCGTAGGTAAATATTTTATTTTTAAAACTGCTCTTTTGAATATGTTCATCAAATATGTGTGAACATGGCAGTTCTATACATTGGCTACTCGTGTTGAACTATTATTTGTTTCTCCGAATGTTACCTGAGTGCAAGTTTAAATTGTAGGGTAACAATAAAGGTATTAGACCTACTGACACCCCTACTAACATACTACTATTAGTAGGGGTGTCAGTAGGTCTAATACCTTTATTGTTATAGTGTGAAGATATACGGAAATAAAAAAGTGTTCAATCAACTAGCGTGTGTTTCACTACATAGGGTATGTTGTATTTAACAAAACCGTTTAAATTTCTTATTCTCAATTTATGTCCCGAAATATTAGTACTCGTAGTCTTATCTCGGAGAAAAATAAATGTCTTTTTTATATAAATTATAAACTAGTGCTTGCTCACAATTCCGCTTGATGGTAAGCAGTGATGCAATCGTTGATGGTAAAGCGCGGTAGTTTATTAAGAGCATATACACTCTAGTATACACTCTATTTAAATTGTAATCCGACGGAAACACCGCCGCTGGCATATTGTTTCAGTCCCACGATATACTCGGTATAAAAGAAGGGGCCAAACTCTTCATTCGGATCGTTGTGGTTGTCTAAAGCTTGTCAAAATGTTGATAAATTAGACATACTGTTAACAGATTGAGACTGAGGTCAGACCGTCAGATCCTAAAATTGCCTTTGATCACATACCAACCACATTTAAATTAATTAATTTCATTGAATTCTTCAAGTACCGTGTGGTACAATGTAACGTTTGTTCTAACATTACGATGCTATTCATTGGTAATATCAATATAGCGAACAAATTAATTAAAGACAGGGAACTGTACTAAAGTATCAGTAAATGTTCGCTCTGATTAATGTTCTCTAATAAACCAGGAATCGCTTTATTCTCAAACAAAACGCTTCAATCATTTCGTAATGAAGTCTCTAGTTGGGGACATTTCACTTTGAAGGGTTATTTGTAATGGGGGGTGATCCTACTGGAGTGATCTATGTACTGTACATTTATATTAAGTTTGTTGATTATCTATCAAAAGCTTTCTTGATTTAAATCATATTAAATAGAAGAAAAGATGACCGGCAGCGTCCACAAGAATAGCAATAGTAGCAACAGCATTTGACTCCAGAATGTAAATGAATCGTCCACACGTGAACTGCGGGGTCAAGATAGTCACTTACTATTTCATATTCCACTAACCGAGCTTATTAACAGAAAGTTATAACTCATCCTACTTAGGTTAGTATTCTTACCTCGCGCGGAAGCTAATACATCATCTATTTGCCTCTGGGATGCTCTGGTTGGATATAATGTACCCGAGGGCTTGCACTCGCCCTGGAGAGTAATCACCTTACTTTTAAAAAACCCTACATCATAATGGAGTAATGGGCTCTTTATTATCCTCGAACATAATGGTCATTTTAATAATAACTTATATTTCGGAGCAGCGCTTGTGTACTTTTTGCTACTGTTACGTAAGGTATACGTGGTTTGAAATATAATATTTTCTGAGAGACGTTGTTATATATAAATATTTTTGTAAAAGCACATAATTTTAACCGGCTCAACATACATAAGCTCGTGTTGGACACTGTGAAATATTGGTTACTTGCTACGGCTGCGTAGCGACCATTGCTACAAATTGCTACGCCGTAGCAACGGGGGCTCCATTCGTCGGGGAGTCCATTGAACATTGAAACTTTATATTAATATTGGGTTCATGTGCGATATCTTACAAATTAGTAACAAAAATATGATATTATTAGTTTGTAGACCCTAACTCTTTAAAAGGGTTTGTTTAATAGTAGTAAAGGAGTATTGCGTTCTTTAAGTGATCTTCACGGTATACGTTTACTTAGCATAATATACCAAAATACTGCTATTATCACTATCACTATCTGCTATTATTGCATTCGTCTCACTAAACAAAACAAAAAAAATACGTATGATGTCTTTGGAAATGTGAAGTAACTACTAGAACACAAACAACGAATACATCTATATTACATACTTATTTATGTACTATGAAATATTTGAGATGTTTTATCTTGGCATACCAAATAAAAACTCAGTATATAATGTATACATACTATATTTTAGACAACGTGAAACTGTCCAATAAAGAATAAAACAAACATGATAAGTTTTATTCTAATCATAATGCTCCAAAAAACTTGAGCTAATTGGATGCATCTAATTACCAAATCAATATGTGAAGAATATTATTAGCTAAAAAAAAAAAAAAAAAAACACGAGTTGATATTCAGAGGATTTGATTGGAAGCTAAACCCAATATCATTAGGAAAATATTAGCTGGAATATTATATAGTAACTAGCTGCGCACCGCGGTTTCAGCCGCGTAAGTAGTAGAAATATAAAAAAAAAAGATGTTAGCCGATTCTCAGACCTACTCAATACGCTCACAAAATTTCATGAGAATCGGCCAAGCCGTTTCGGAGGAGTATGGGAACGAAAACTGTGAGACACGAGAATTTTATATATGTATAGTAATAAAAGTAAACTTGTATTTGTAAAACATTCATAATGAATTAAACATGATAAAGCCCAAAGTTGTGGTAATTATTTCCGTATAATTGTATTCCAGTACAAAGTGGTAAGTGGCCGCTGCGGCGCTCACTTGCCACGACACTCACCGGATTTGATTCATTTGTGTTTCTTGTAATCATTCGCACCGCAGCTCCCTCTTCAATTGTTTGTTGACAGTTTCGTTATGGCTGTTTACATTGGGTTCAATTATATCCGTTTGTGTTATGTTTGCAGAGATTTGTCACTGATTTGTTGTGGCTTTGTGTCTAAATTTAACTGGATATAAAAAGTATACATTTCCAATTTGTAGATATATTATGTAGTATGTCCTGTCTTAGCATAACAACATAGTGGTCATGCCTTTTCCCTAATATCGCTCTGTAAGAACTCAATTAATAAACTATGTAGCTTTGCGATTTTGGATCATGTATGAAGATCACAATAGATTAACTTTGATGGAGGATGTTAACCGTATTCATTTCAGTTTTTTAAATAAACAGTGCTAGAAAATGCAATGTAGATGTATAAACGAAGACTACAGCCGTGCTGAAACTACAATTCGTATAATAGGATTAACTCAGCACAAGTAGCGTAGGAAATAAGGTTCTGACTTTGTATGTTGTGTAATCTCTCAGCATTACTTCTTATTTCTTAGAAATGTTAAAGCTTAATTCTTTTAGCTCCCCTCTTTGAGGATCAAAAGCGTATTTTTGTCAATAAGCTATTAAAATAATTTTCTGGATTTTAAAAACCAACTGCCCATCGTGGACGCTACTCCATAAACACATACCTATGGTGCTCACTACTTCATTTAAACACCTGTACATCGTGGTCCTACTTCACAAACACGTGCGCATCGTGGTCGCCACGTCATAAACAATTAAATAGACACCTGCTTTATCATTCTTTATCGCTCTACAGCTTTTCCTGTGAAATGTGCAACTTTTCTATGCTGTCCCATTTTATGTATACTGTGATTTCCCCCATGGGAAACGGCCCAGGTTGCGATCAATCACGGGAATGACCGCCGCGGCCCACAGCCGGGTGCTCGGGGCTGATGGTTCGATCGCCTGACCTCGCAACTTTACCAAACATATTATTGTCTGACCTTTTACTTCCATATTGATATACAGGAAGTGGGTACTGTAAGTACGTATAGTAGATTGTGGGGATCACTACTATGTTATAGTTAAGTGGAGTGTTGTGGGGAATGGTTAACATTTGATTACATATTTTGCGTAACCTTTGGTTTACGGGCACGAGTTAATGACCATTTTTTATAAATTATAAACCAGCGCTTGACCGCAATCCCGCCTGATGGTAAGCAGTGATGCAATCGTTGATGGTCAAGCGCGCTAGTTTATTAAGAGCCTATTTACTCTAGCCTTGAAGACACTCAAATTGTAATGTGACGGAAACACCGTCGCCGGCAAATTGTTCCAGTCCCTCGATCTACGCGGTATAAAAGAGGAAGCGAAACGCTTCGTCCGGGTCGCAGTGGTGTCAACAATGTAAGGGTGGAAACTCGCCGTACGACGGGTCGTCCGATGATGGAACGGAGATGGGGGAATTAAATCATGCAATTCCCTCGCACACTCACCAGAATGCATCCTATAGAAGACCGAAAGACTGGCTACTCTATGCTTGTGCTCCAGGCTTTGGAGACCATATATATTTGATAGCATTTTCTGAGTTAAGTAACCTATTACAGCACCGATTTACGTTGAAAAAATTATCCTTTTCAACGTAAGTCAGCGCTGTATTGTCTCAACATTGTTCTTGCTTTATATAGGTTAAGTGTACGTATATGTATAAGATACATAAAGGAAATAGGTAGTCTGTATCCGATCAATTTCTTAAGGTCAGCCTTCACGTAATATGGCTTTATTATTATTTGTGAGTATTATGTTGAGCACAACTTGATAAATGATGATGAAATTTACCTAAATAAATTAATGGCAGATTGAGATTTATCTAGGTAGAGATTATTTATTTTAAATGTTTTGGAGATCGAATAAATCTGTTCAGGTGTACAGCACATAAGTGTAATAAATAAATGTAACTCGAAAATTTTGTAAATCGTTTGTTATAATATACGTACTGTAGAGTGTAACTCTATCGCGTTGTTTGCCACTTCTTTTGATCAAATCACCGATATCAAGATCGTTACTGTTAGAAAAAGTAAATACTTGTTAATGGTTGTGCAGAAAACTAAAAAGGAGCACGTTACAACTAAAAATTATTTATGTTACACAAAACTATATTGTGTGTAATGTTATGTACATATTCAGATATACTTACACTTATTATTTATACTCATATTCATACTTATATATGTATCATTCATTTCCACGGTCCTTAATATGCTTTCCATTATTATGAGGCTCTGTTTTGATCATATTCCACTACACCAGGACTCATTTTTCTGTTTACAGACTCAGTCCTCAACTTTACGCCTAAGTTTCGGCGACTTATTGACCCCTTAGCGTAGGAAGCCGTACCTATGCAGGACTGTATCACTTTTTCCTATCAAACACTGCACTTTTTAATTTAATACCATTTATATTTACATTGTTACAGAACATTTTCATTATTTTGACATTTTTGACAACATTGTTGATGATGTATCTATGACAACCTTCTCATCAAAATTCTTGTTGGTCTGCTATTTTTATTTCATAATTGTTATTCGAACTCTTTTATGGTAAAATTATTTACCGTTCCTCGTCCATATTTTCGAATATTTTAAATTTCGACCTCCAACCGTTCTGCGAGGTTTCTTTAGGAATCATCGCAGAGCAGTGGTCAGTCGAGCTCTGGCTTCCAAACAAGCCTCTTAAAAGTAGGTCTCCAGTAAACGTTGCCTCGAGAGCCCTTCTAGGGTTTTTCCTGCTGTGCCAGTCTCTATATAACTGGTGCGCCTGGAGCTGCCTGGCCCTTTGCCGCCGGAGCCTTCGACTGCTGCCGGCCTTGTGACGCCGGGGCAGTCCCTCTTCCGTAGCTGCCGCCGGTCCACCAGGGCCGCTCCTCTGTACCTGCCGCCGGTCCACCAGGGCCGTTCTTCCGTTGCTGCCGCCGGTCCACCAGGGCCGCTCCTCTGTAGCTGCCGCCGGTCTACCAGGGCCGCTCCTCTGTAGCTGCCGCCGGTCCACCAGGGCCGTTCTTCTGTAGCTGCCGCCGGTCCACCAGGGCCGTTCTTCTGTAGCTGCCGCCGGTCCACCAGGGCCGTTCTTCCGTTGCTGCCGCCGGTCCACCAGGGCCGCTCCTCTGTAGCTGCCGCCGGTCTACCAGGGCCGCTCCTCTGTAGCTGCCGCCGGTCCACCAGGGCCGTTCTTCGTGTAGCTGCCGCCGGTCCACCAGGGCCGTTCTTCTGTAGCTGACGCCGGTCCACCAGGGCCGCTCCCTCCGTAGCTGCCGCCGGTCCACCAGGGCCGCTCCTCTGCAGCTGCCGCCGGTCCACCAGGGCCGCTCCTCTGCAGCTGCCGCCGGTCCACCAGGGCCGCTCGTCCGTTGCTGTCGCCGGTCCACCAGGGCCGCTCGTCCGTTGCTGTCGCCGGTCCACCAGGGCCGCTCGTCCGTTGCTGTCGCCGGTCCACCAGGGCCGCTCGTCCGTTGCTGTCGCCGGTCCACCAGGGCCGCTCGTCCGTTGCTGTCGCCGGTCCACCAGGGCCGCTCGTCTGTTGCTGTCGCCGGTCCACCAGGGCCGCTCGTCTGTTGCTGTCGCCGGTCCGCCAGGGCCGCTCGTCTGTTGCTGTCGCCGGTCCGCCAGGGCCGCTCGTCTGTTGCTGTCGCCGGTCCGCCAGGGCCGCTCCTCCGTAACTGCCGCCGGTCCACCAGGGGCCGCCCTTCACCATCACCCATCAATCATTCATCGACATTATTCATTTTTATACTTCCATCTTGTCTTTTCTGTATACTTAATAAATACTGTCTCCCTCTAAAGTCTTTTCTTGTCGTTATACGACATGTGCTCCCAAAACATTAGGAAATAAGGGTCATTTTTTATAATTATAATCTAGTGCTTGACCGCAATGACGTCTGATGGTAAGCAGAAACTAGATTAAAAGGGTAATCTGGTAACATCGGCTGCCGGCAGAAGTTACCACGCACCAGACAAAGTCTTGCCGCCAAGCGATTCGTCGTGTTCCTGCATGATGTCTGGTGAAGCCGGACGGAGGACTGGTCTGAGCAGTTGCGTTGCGATGTGTGGCGGGTACGATGCGCCAAATGTTGTTGTGTCGGGAGTTTGGTCGTGGAGAGTCTCCAGATCAATCTCCCTCTAGCGCAGCTTCGTTTAGTCGTGTTGGTCTTCGGTTTAACATTGCAGCACCTCGCTCAACTTCCGTCATCCTTCCTATTCCTTAGTTTTTTAAGTGAATAGGCTTAATAAACTAGTGCGCTTTACCATCAACGATTGCATCACTGCTTACCATCAGGCGGGATTGCAGTCAAGAACTAGTTTATAATTATATAAAAAAAAAAATAATAAAACACTGGTACAAAATTAAATAATATGACATGAGAACGAAACATTACAAATAATCGCATCACAATAGTTGAAATTACAAAAGACGCCGAGACTAGTAAGTACTTATTGCCGCTTCGGATGCACCTAGTTGTTATCAAAATCACAATAATCCTAATCAGAAACGGTCAAAATGTAGTCGCAACTTCATTCAGCGATAATTTATGTCAAAAACTTCTCAAAAATGTAGGGAAGCAAGTATTTTTGACAATTTGAGACATAACAGACTGTGAACTGAATATCTGCAGACAATGGCGCGAACACAGAGCCTTAGCTATAGTAAAATAGAAATGTATTATTTTATATCTGTAGGTGAAAGCTAAAGGACCTTAAGTCACATTAAATGTAAGTATATAGTTTCCTAAGACATCACGAAAATCAATTAAAAACTAAAATAACTTTATACCGATAATACTTCCTAAAAAAGAACAGACATAAAATATTATCCGACAGTAGGTATTCAAAGCCCTCTTCCCAGACCTTTCGAAATACACTTACAGAATCCTTTGTATAATTTTTAGGCCTTTCAAGGGATTCTGTTACTTATTAAAGCTTTACCTACATCCTTTTTTGCGAATGAAATGACTTGATTGACTTTGACTGCACGGTTAGCGCAGTAGTTAGGCTATAGATTGCTGCGTGGGTTCGATTCCAGCATCGACCTAATATTATATGACCAACAAATAGTTGTTCCGGGGCTGGCAGTTATTGTATGTGAGTTTATATAACCTCACAAACACAAACTGCGAGTTAATAATTTTAAATTTTCCTGCAGTACAGGACAAATTCCTAGTATGGGGCAACGTTATTAAAAAAAAAAAAACAACAAAAAATATGTATAATATAATCAATCATTTAATTATAAGCCTAATCTCACTTGAGGCACTCGAAGGTGACCTTTTTTAATATAAGCTTGATTTCAAGCGCGGCACTCGACGATCAGCTATAAGCGTGATCGTATGCGAGGCATGGGCCCGGAGTGCATAGCATACTCAGATTTCCAATTTATTTTCAGTCACATGGTCACACGGACGTCCATAACAAATCCTTGTGGAAGTGTAACGCTGTCACCAGCTCCGAAGGCTACGACATGCATCATTTAGGTATTTCCCACAGCTGACATTTTTATCTAGCTGGCTTACATGAACCAGATAAAACATTTCGTATGTGCCGTATTACTGTTGAAATAAGCAGGACTGTGACGTTGGGCGATATGATCCCTCAACAAAATATAAAAGTGGGGACAAATCATTTAGATTTCAAGGCTTTAAGGCAGAACACAATAAATCTGAATGGAAACAGTGGATCCGACGAGAGATGTTTTATTTTATCAAGCCAGCCCAACGAACCGTGGGCTGGTATATTTCATTTGTATTTTTCCATTTTTCTTCCGGGCTATTGTTTTCAATTACATGGTGCGACAATTATATTATGTTTTAGAACTTTTCAACATACTTGTATGTGATATCTAATACATGTCCAGTTTAAATTGAAGTCACTCTTCGTGTCGCTGTGTTCGGATTTTGATACGGTTTTAATCGCAAGGGTTTCTTCATCCGTAGTCAGTTTCCATAGGTTATTAAACTCAAATGAATATAAAAGAAATCGCGACGTACTCGTATAACCATAAAAACGTCAGTCAACAACCATATCAGTGACTAGGCGCTACGAATGTAATTAACACTACCAAAAAAACCCTACTGAAGAAAACAAAAGTTACGGAAATGATTTAGACAAACCATTTCTTCCAAATCAATGTTATTAGTCGGCAATATTCCAATCGCGAAGTTTGACTGCGCGGCGCGGTACCTGAAGTTGGCAACTGTCATCAGTTCCCATCGCAAGTTATCACCCGTCGAAGAGTTGCGAGCCTTGATTTATGGCGTTTGACCGGTAAACAAAGCCTGTCCGGTTTGCTCGCGAGGCTAACAAAAACGTGACGAATGCTCTTCTGTACTCACACACTATACTTTTTTCCTTTCTGAGGACGTTTTCCTTCATATTTTTAATGTCATTTAGACTAATTTATTAAGGCTGTTTTCTTTTTATATATTTAAGTAAATAAAACAATTTCAGATACCCATACCAGTTGTTCGACGTTATTATTTTTATGATCCTAGTGTGTAATTTTTAGCTCTTTGTAATTATTATTGTCACAATCTATTTTGTGTAATTTTAACTTGCTGTATATTTACAACATAGTCAAAAAGCAACAAACTTATCAAAACTATGTTAAAACTTGGTCGAGTTATTTATTATCTTTCATTAAAATTAGAACTGCTTCAGCAATTATTAAATTAGGAAAGGGTGAATTCAAAGTAAGATCGTCTACTTTGAATTCACCCTTTCTACTTTGGCAACTATAAACGAGTAAATATCGAAGTAAAGTGACAACTACGCTTCTGTTATAATCTCAACACTACAAACATAGAATAAAGAGAGGGAAGTACGTTATCTTCATACAAACGGACCGCGCGCGGCTTGTATGTGTGCGCCATAGTATCTATGCGTCGCCGCACGCACACCTAAACACAATATTAGAGTGCCTATGAGTTATGACTGCGCTAGTCGCGGCTAGCACGGAACGAGGTTCGCGCGTCACGGCTTTTCGGCACATTAGCTTTTAAAAAATGATCACATAATCTGATAAGTTGGTATGTCTATATATGAACAAATAAAAGACTTATATTTTTCAAATTATATTTCTAAAAGTTATTTACAAGGATACGTATATATTACACATTAAAGTTTAATAACAACGCGTTTCGTAATAGTCGAAACCGAAGAAAGTAGGTATTTTTCTGTAGCTAATTTATAATTTTGTATTAAATGTGTGATTCAAGAGATGTTATGTTTGTATTATTTATATTTGTATTAATTAAAAATAAAAATAAATATGGTTCTTTATGTGTACAAAACTAAAAATAAAAATTACAAAAAAAAAAACTGACTAGTATATGTAAACTAAATCCAACCAAAAACATTCTGTAAAAAAATGCCAAGCCTCGCTGGAGCTGCTGGTTTATCTCTAAAAAGTAATGAAATCTAGACAAAGCCGTGCCAAGTTGAAGGTTCCTTATTGCGATTTCTTCAATATTATTATAGTTAATATTGTGTGACTTGGCCGTTGAACATTATACGTTAGTGCGATTTTGTTAACACGTAATGTTATATCTGTTATAACTACCTATGTTTGTTATGTGAGAATAATAGCCCATACTGATATTTGTAATTGGACTTAAGACATTGTGCAACACATATATTAATCATTGACAATGATGACTTCTGTTATTTTTGGAGCGTCAAATCGACCACCTATCTAATATAAAATAGACGTACAAACGGATTTCTATGAATGATTAGTCCATCTGTACTGGAAATGACTTTTTTGCTGTTCGTTTGTTGTTGCTCGTCTATATATAAGTATTTTTGAAATGCGCAACTTTATCAAGCCCTGGTTACTGAATCAACGTTTTCCAAGTGGCAATTTTCCATTGTCAATGGGTAGCGGTTCTGGCGACAGATTGGTGCAATGGTGTCATGGAGCACCTGAATTTGTAGCCTTGTATACGCTTCAACGGCCAAGTCACACAATATTAACTATAATAATATTGAAGAAATCGCAATAAGGAACCTTCAACTTGGCACGGCTTTGTCTAGATTTCATTACTTTTTAGAGATAAACCAGCAGCTCCAGCGAGGCTTGGCATTTTTTTACAGAATGTTTTTGGTTGGATTTCACTTCTTTTTGTAGAAGCGTATTATATTGATTTTATTATTTAACACAGTTTTTTTTTTTAAGAGGTAGTTATTACAAATCTTCCTTTTCTTTTTTCCGGTTCTGATTCTTGTACAGTAGCAATAGTTTTGTGTATTGCTCATTCGCGTGGCGTGCGTGGTTGTATTCAGTGATCGCTGAAGCTTGAGTTTTTATACTCTTGAAGTCAACATTTATGTTTACTTCTTCAATCAATATGAGGTGCGCCCAATGAAAATTGTTTGCTCGTGAAAGCGCCATATAAGCTTGGCCACGAGAGAATATGGAGGTGCCAATGTCCATTTTTTAGAGTTAGAACTTGGCTCTTGTGAAATGTCTGTGTGGCGTATGACCGCCACACAGATTGGGAATTGTTGTCTGTACAAGCATGCCCGGGGTATGATCTCAAATTATAACTTACATAATAAGTAATAATTCGTGAATCAAATTATAAGCAAATTTTACTAACAATTGTTTAGGCTTTATTTGGTCTTCCGGGTCCCACCTCACTTTTTGTACTAGCCTGTCGAAACATTAACTAAACCAAACATCAATGTTTCTCTTAAGCATTACTTTAGCTCCCTGTTCAATGATTGTAGTTTCTTCCAGTCCAGCAGTCATCATCGCATCATCCTCATATTTTTGTAAACAAGCCCGGGCTTTTGTTATCATACATTTTGAACAATCCAAGGAATTTTTAGCAAATTAAAAAAACATTCCTTCATTAGAATGCGAGAGCAGAGGTATCAAGCGGTTAGGCAGTATATCTCTGTCTGATTGAGTTGTCAATCCTACTTTGGTTCTTTTTGATATCTCAACAAACGTAGAATCATACAGCGGTCTAATATACAACGTAAGATTATTGTTTAAAAAAAATCAGTACAAAAGATTGGAATTTTATTTATTTTAATAATTATAAACTAGTGCTTAACTGCAGTCCCGCCTGATGGCAAGCAGTGATGCAATGGTTGATGGTAAAGCGCGCTAGTTTATTAAGAGCCTATTCACTCAAAAAAACTGAGTGAATAGGAAGGAAGACGGCATTTGAGCGAGGTGGTGTAATGTTAAACCCAACAAAACGACCAACGATGCTGCGCCAAAGGGAGATTGATCTAGAGACCCTCCACGACCAAAATCCCGAATCAACAACATTTCACGCATCGCATCACAACTGCTCAAACCCGTCCTCCGTACGGCTTCACCAGTCATTAGAACACGACGAATCGGCAATCAGCAATCGGCAATCGGCTTGGCGGCAAGACTTTGTCTGCTGGGTGGTACCTTCTGCCGGCAGCGGATGGCAAGGCCTACCACCTTTCTAAGAGGATTAGTTTTTTAAACAGCTACTTTTCTCTGACGACTCCCTAATTACGTAACACACTATTGATATTAACTGGAATCATTTTGAAGTATATTGCTAATCCATTGCTCCATATGTTTAAAAAATGAGTGCTCAAAAACGTTAATAACGCAATGAATGTTGTTGATCTGTCAAAATGAAACCCATTGCTACTGATGGCGTTTTACGTAATTACACTGCTGGTTTGAGTTGCAAAAGATCCCCAAGCACTAAAATATGATTTTTTCCAAACCAACCATCTTCTAGATCAGAAGAATCAAATACTTTGCATAAACGAAGATTTATGTAGGTTAATTAGATATCATAGACAATTCACCTACAATAAATAGTTCGATAGTTTTTAAGTATGTCCTTAAGCGGGTATCACCGCCACTCGTAAGTCCAATGCACTATAAGTTGAAGCTTTCTAAATACATATGATTGTGATACTCTAACTTGCGCTTGACCGCAATCCCGTCTGATGGTAAGCAGAGCAGTGATGCGATCGTTGATGGTAAAGCGCGCTAGTTTATTAAGAGCCTATTCACTTGAGCCTTGAAGACACTCAAATTGTAGTGTGACGGAAACACCGCCGCTGGCAAATTATATAAATACTAAATACTACTAAATTTAAACCTTATATCTATAATAAGATAAATAAAGCAATCAATATCTACCCTTTAACGAAAACTCAATGTAAGGAAAAGGTTACAAAATACTTGCAAAAACTTAATTACGAAGAGACTGAGTTAATACTACATACCACAGTAATTGACTGTTTACCATATACACACACCCTCTTACATTCATACACACATAATCATATCACACAAATAATAGAGGACACACGTACTGTTCAGTGCTTATTCTTAATTTAATCTAATTAAATTAAGAATAAGATAATATTGATATTAAATTAATTTATTATTTCTGGTAAATTATAAAAATGTTAATTTTATTTGGTATGATGTTATTTTATTTCATTAAATTTAATTGATTTATTCTATTTTTGAACATGTAAATTTACAAAGTGTTGACTGTACTCAATGGCTACCTACATATATCTAGTGTCTACTTTTTAAGGGATTGGGCGCTGATAATTGAAACACAGGCTTTTGCCTAGTTTGGTTACAGATGTGTAATCCGACTGTAACAATAAATTATAGCCTATAATATATTTTGTTTAACAATGAAATAATTTCTGAATTAACGTTGTTATTATTATTATATAATTGTTCCAGTCGGTAAAGAGGGAGCAAAGCGCTTCGTCGTTGAATTAGTAAATTATTTCATCACTACTGCTCTCAAAACGGTGCAGTGAAGGAAAACGTCGTGAGACAATCGGCATGTTTTAGAAGCAAAAACTCCGAAGGCATGTGACATTTATCAACCCGCACTGTGCCCGCCTGGGCCGCAGTGGGCCGTAATCTACACGTAGATTACGGCCCACTCTATCTCATCGAGAGGAGGCATATGTCCTAGGAGTGGGAATATTTTAGGCGGATTATATATTCCTGATTTCTGTCTCAATATGTCAAAAATGCATCCAATTTCTCTATATTTATAAAAAAAAAAGAAAAGTGTGTCTGTTCCGCTTTCACGCCGTAACTACTGAACCGATTTTTTTGAAATTTTGTAGACACAAAGATAGAAGTCCGGATTAAATAATAGGGTAGTTTTTATCACGGAAGAATCGATATTCCCAAGGAAAATCTAAAAAGCGATATAACCTACCTAAAGCTAGTGGATTATATTTTGACCAAATTTTGAGTGAAATTTATTTTAGGGTAATTTGTTCATTTCATTCGTGTAATGTTTATGTTCGAGTTGAAAAGTTTATAGTTAGTAATCGTTCGACTATTTCTTCGTGTAAACTAAAAAGTATAAAAGCCAGTCTAGTCTTATCCACAGTTTTTATCAAAGCAGAAGGGGAGGTATTTCCAGCAGTGGGGCGCTCTAAGCTAGATTAAATTAGAAGATATATGTGTCCCACTACGCTGGATTTTTGCAATGACAATCATTTTTTTTTATGTAGCAATAGTAGATTTGATTATAGATTACTGAACGACGAACATTTCTTCCTTCTGATCTAATTCAAAGGTTACTGCAGACCATAATTTTAGCCCATATAGGTCCAAAGTTCTCATCAATATAAATGAATTAATTCCAAACACAAAGTAGCTACTGTAAAACGTTGGGAATCCCCTAACTGCCCTTCGTCTTCGTCATAAGATCTCTAATGACAATCCCAATTTATCTAGGTATAAAGCTCTTATCAATACAAATTAATCAGGCACAAACACAAGGTAGCTGCTGTGAATCGCTGAGGACTTCCTTCGTTTGTCTTTCGACTCCATCATCAAATCTACTTCAGACCTTCATTATAACCCATATGGGTGCAAAGTCCTCATGAATATAAATGATATAAGTCCAAACACAAAGTAACTACTGTAAACCGTTGAGGAGTACGCGGGACTGACCTTTGTCTTAATCATCAGAGCCTTTATGACAGTCACATCCCATCGAGGTGTAAAGTTCTCATCAATACAAATTAATCAAACATAAACACAAGGTAGCTGCTGTGAATCGTTGAGGAGTTCTCACGACTGTCTCCCAGCTTCATCATCAGATCTACTCTGTACCTTTATTAAATTGTAGTGTTTTCTAATACTTATTGAAAATACTTAGAAATGCACTAGTCACCCCTACGATTTTTGAAAATTATCCTTGATTTCTCTGGTCATCCATCATCAGATCCTGACCTGGTAACTATTGGACCACCTGGAAAGTAAGCCCTTTCAAACAAAAAGAAATTTGAAAATCCATCCAGGCGTCTTAGGGTAATCGGTGAACACACCTACATAAAAAAAAAGTTTACGACGAATTGAGAACCCGCTCCTTTTTTTTTGAAGTCAGTTGATGAAGCGGCCCACCAAGTTGAATATTTTATTGACGGTGGCACGTCAATATTTACTAGTTTGCTTGGGCTCTTCTGCTTTCTAATCAAGGTCACCAGGTACTTCAGATCTTCGATTATTCTAGTTTTTATATTTTTCCCTTTATGTGACCATTAAACCCTGGCTGTGTACCAAATTTCAGCTCTCTGAGTTTATGGGAAGTACTACTTCTATTTTGATGATCATGAGTGAGTGAGTGTCGAAAACACGGAAATTTACTTTCGCTTAACTTCAGAACTGGATGAGCTACAGACTTGAAATTTTAGATTTGAAGTGTGTTAATACAGCTTACTGGATGACCAAAATTTCAGCATTCTGGTACTATCCAGAGGTTCTTAATTAGGGGCCTGAAAATGCAGCGAAATGGTTCGGGTAAAGATGGTACGGCAGTGTTTGCTTCGCGCTCGACTTGGCGAGGGCACTCCCGTGCCCTCAGATACTAAGCAAATAATTTAAACATAAGCTCTTAGTCTATAAATATTTGTTAGCGGTTTGGGCGACAACCGTAACCGACGAAGCGCGGACAGTTGTCAACCCTAAGACAGTAGGCAATTAAATCGCGGATTGGGTCGCAGATAACCTACTTCCCCTCTTTATTCTATGCTACAAACTTGAACAAAGTACATAAATCTTGAGCAGTGTTATTGTTGCAAGTATTGCCGGCGGGTTGTTTGTTGTCCGGTGTGTTGTTCGAGCTGTCCGGGCTGTCTGCTGTCCGGGGCGTTCGGACAGGGAGTGCGGAAGTTAGCGGTCGCGTGCTGCGATCAACAACTTGGGAACTAGAAGGTGCCGTGAACTGTTTATTACGTATACATGATGAATGAGATAGTAAGTAGGTATTAGTGACTAAGTATTGGTTTTGATTTAACAAGGCATATATATATATTTGTACTTAAGAAAAAGTGATAGTCAAGAATATCTGACAAATACCTTTGTGCACTAATCTGAAACGTCATTATCATCAACCTTTTTATCGTCCCACTGCTGGGCACAGACATCCTCTCATACAGAGGATTGAGCGTAATCACTACGCTTGCTCAATGTGGGTTGGCGATTTCAGACTTAAAGTCCAGGTTTCCTCAAGATGTTTTCCTTCACCTTGTAATCAGTTACTGGTGTCCAAAATATACTTAGAAAAGTTACATTGATACTTGCCTGACCTGGAATCAGACGCGCACACTTATACTTGAGAGGCTGGTGTTTTAACCACTAGGCCACCACGACTTTTTCTTGAATCGTCAATCTTCAAAAAAATCTAAATTTGTACACATTAAACTATCCAAACTAACCTCAGAGCTCTAAACCTTTTACGTTCTTCAATAGGTAAGTCCTCTTCGTTACAAAATTGTTGTCCTTTATTCTGGAGATACATGCAGTGTCAGTTCATCATCATCTTGTAACGTGAGCTACACGACAGGGACAAATCTTGCGAGTCATTCGAACCCCGCCATCCCGTCATCCCGCGCCGGGGACAAATAGAAATTGCTTTCTCACTTGTCACCCACTGATCAAGGCCCTGGGGAATATATAAATCCGCCAAATAATATCGCGTTTCAATGTCGAGCGAATAGTAGGTGTTGCTTAGAAATGGAAGAATAACAGAATGTGTTCGCTACTTATGTCAGAGCGCAGGAGTCGGAGGATAGGAGGTGACATGGAGGAGTGTACGTGATGCCGGGTAGATACATGACGGTTGTGTTGTTTCAGGGTTATTTCTCCAAGATTGAAGTTGGTTTATTAGAACTAGATATTGAAGAAGGAAACCACAACACTATTATATAGGCTGTCTAAGTATACATTGTCAGCATTGAGCCATCAATACTGACGATAAAGTAATTTGTATTACATTGATATGTTATAGAGATGTTCTAGATGTAGAGATTTTAAATTTTTAACGGAACAGATGACAACCTTGCTGGTTGTCGTACACTACAAACCTTGCTGGTTGTCGTGCACTACAAACCTTGCTGGTTGTCGTGCACTACAAACCTTGCTGGTTGTCGTCCACTACAAACCTTGCTGGTTGTCGTCCACTACAAACCTTGCTGGTTGTCGTCCACTACAAACCTTGCTGGTTGTCGTGCACTACAAACCTTGCTGGTTGTCGTGCACTACAAACCTTGCTGGTTGTCGTGCACTACAAACCTTGCTGGTTGTCGTCCACTACAAACCTTGCTGGTTGTCGTCCACTACAAACCTTGCTGGTTGTCGTCCACTACAAACCTTGCTGGTTGTCGTGCACTACAAACCTTGCTGGTTGTCGTGCACTACAAACCTTGCTGGTTGTCGTCCACTATGAACACGATAGATCTACGTTGAATCGCCCTCGCTGCCAGAGCACCATTCATTTCATCATTTGAACTCTGTGTCAAAAGATGTGTATTTTTATATCTCTGTAAAAGTTTAATTTGAATAAAAGCATGTTGGTTTGAAGCCTGTTTTTATGATTTACGTTCAATCGTCGGGTTGTTTGTGTTATGTAAATGCTACACGTTTTGTTCGTTCTTTATGTTGGATGGAAACATCGGAGCAATACATGAATACATAATGCTAAATGCTCTTAATATTTTATATACAAATCATCTTATATTTTTTCTCGTTGTATTATTAAAGAATTCCAATACAATTTCATTGTTTTATTCAGCAAGTTCATACAATGTTATAACAGTGAGTGTACAAATTAAGTCGGCTAGAAGCAAACAAAGCAAAATGAAGCAATTTAATAGAAGCTCACAGCCAGTGAAGTTACTGAAGTTTAATATGTAGCCATAAGAAGAGGCTGGTGGCCCGTGTGTGTACCGACAGCTGGGTGAAGAGCAGTGGGCTTCATGCACTTGTAGGTTACTTCTCAAGATTAATTACTTTGTCTTAGTTGACAATACACTGGGTAACAAATTGACATTACAAGTGCTCCACAATACACTAGGTGACAGCACAAGTGCTTCACTATACTCTAGGTGACACCACAAGTGCTTCACTATACTCTAGGTGACACCACAAGTGCTTCACTATACTGTAGGTGACACCACAAGTGCTTCACTATACTCTAGGTGACACCACAAGTGCTTCACTATACTCTAGGTGACACCACAAGTGCTTTACTATACACTAGGTGGCACCACAAGTGCTTTGCTATACACTAGGTGACACAAGTGCTTTACTATACTCTAGGTCACGCCACGAGGGCTTCACTATACTTTAGGTGACACTACAAGTGCTTCACTATACATTATTAAGTGATACCACAAGTTTTTCACTATAGACTAGGTGATTAAAAATAGATACAATTTACTTTTGAACATGCTATATAGACAGAATATGTTTTATTCAACAACTGCATAGTCGAAATTTTCCTTTTTTAATAAAAAAGGTTTACCCCTAAATAGTACTGTACCCCCTATAACCGCACCTTATTTGACAATAAAATACCAAATAATCACCTTGCCCCAAATAATCAACATTGAGGCTATTAGATGACGATATGCGGTTAACACTGATGTGCGATTTTCCGTTTAATTAACATGTGCTAAGCAGCAGCATATAAATGTTGGTTTAGCTTACTTTGTCATTAATTGAATTTTATTATAAAAGTTTTCTCATTCACATTTAATTTTGTCTTTGTATTTAATATTTGAATCAAGTATGTGTAGTATTAAGCGCATGCGGTTAATTTGTCTACACCTCTACTCTCTCATGACACACACTAATAAAAACGCACCGCAAGTACCCGGCATCGGTTCCAGCAGTGCCGACGCGAACGGCGAAGACTGACGTTAGCCCGACTCTCTCTCTGGAATAAAAGGGGCCTCAAAATCCTCCCGCCCCAGGAGGGATCCTCTTTCCGACAATTTAAACTTGCATGCTTAAAGGACTCAGAAAATATAAACTATCAGGAGTCTTAAAATGGAAGTTCTAGTGACAGAACTAGAATAGACAGTGGAAAGTATAAAGTCGGATATAATCAGCCGCCGAAATGAGATAGATGGAGAAGATACCTTAAAAAGAAATTCAAATATATTTTGTTATAGCGGGGGACAGCCAGTGAGACAGCGCGAGATTTATTGTTTCGAAAAAAGGGAAGGATCACATTCTGAACTTAAAAGTCTACTCAGATTAGGTGGTTGTTAGAAGGATTCAGGGTAATCACCACGCTTGCTCAATGCAGATTGGCAATTTCAGACTTCAGAGTCCAGATTTCCTCAAGATGTTTTCCTTCACCTTGTAATCAGTCATTGGTGTCCAAGATATACTTAGAAAGTACATACCTAAATATAACTTTCAGAAAAGTTACATTGGTACTTACCTAATCTGGAATCGAACCCGCACACTCATACTTGAGAGGCTGGTGTTTTAACCACTAGACCAGTTGGCCTGGTTATTAAAACAGCAGCCAAAAGAAAAACTGGTGCTCAGAGCTTTTAGAGAGAAGTGGAAGAGAAGTAAAACGAGCTTTTAATAATTAATAATGCTATCTTTAACACTAACTCAATAGCAACTACTTCATTTATATAAAACAAAAATGTCGAAAATGTAATAAAGCGCCTTGCCTTATTTTATATCAATCGTCACTCGAAGAGATCCAATTCTTAATTATGAACTTTCAAATGAAAAGAGTTCACTAAAGATAAAAATATATTCAGAAAGTTACCGAGAATGATTGATGACGTCAGGATGACACCCGACGAATCGTATTAAAAGGAATTCTGTCAAGAGAGGGGCCGTCCTAATGCGAATCAAATAAATTCACACAGCCATGAAATTTAATATAGATGATGGAAACAAACGAAATGATTGAACGTGAGTGACGGCAGGAGGCCCTTTGTATTGAACATAAGTAAATAAGTGATGTAGGAAATTGGCGACGGCGCGGTGGCGGAGACCACGGAGCCTTGAATTATACATGCATGGATAACAACTTAACTTCACGTGACGTATCAGATTGCAATAGCGGAGGAATTAACTCATTGTCGTAAACACGGCAACATACCTACCTACGAGTACCATACTATTCTGTGAATACACAGCTACATACGTAGGTAATATGAACAAGATCAACCGCATTAAATAGACCGTACATTCGTATGTTATGCGATCCTATCCATACCTTTGTTTAATTTATGAGACAGTGTGCGAATTAGAAAATGATACATTTTATCGGTATGCAATCCAAACTCTTTTGTTAGACAGTCTTCGGTACTATCGTTAAACCGATCAAGAAATGAATCGCTATCATCTCCATTTTTGATGGCGAAATTAACGTTTTATTAATTCAGGGATCGCTAGGTACTATCACCGACAGAATTCCACTTTCACCTTAAGGACTACTCTCTACTAGACTAGTCGGCTGCGCTAAACCGGCCGCGGCACACCAACGCATTATTTTATATCCGTGTTTGTAATATTCCAACCAATCAACCGCATGTTGTGTAGTATCGCTACGAAGAATTAAAAATGTAGTCTATGCTAGACAAGGAAAACAATATTAGTAAACCGTTTTCTTATCGCCGTTTTCGTCTTTCTTTGGAGTAATGCGAAATTTCGTTACATCAGTTGAAGTTAAATTAGCTTGATTGATAAAGGGGCTGCACAAACAATACGTTCAAAAGCGTGCGATTGTGGGTTCGATTCTTTCTAATGGCAAATCTTTTTGTTGTTTCATATAATTTAAAATTATGATAATTGGTTTGTATTTTAGAGTAAAAATGTTTGCAAATAATATTTAAACGAATAAATAAGAATAATAAAAAAAAAGACGAAAATTTATTGAATATTTATACCAAAAAAGGTTTTATTATATGTTTTAGTTTACTATAGATGTATATAACAAACAATAAACATATTATAATGCAATATATTATAAAGTTATATAATATTAGGTGTATATATATAAACTAATAAATGAAACAAACGTTGTTATGGCAGCATTGTAATATTTTTTAAACAAGTAATCCCTGACAAACTTATGATATTGTTATGGTAAAAAATATAAAAAAGAAACATATTTGGTTTTTAGATATGAACATGATGATATTATAATTATGTTATCATTAAAGAGGTTATAGCTTAGTTATTCATATTTTCTTAAAGAAAAGAGGATTGAAGCTTAACCTGAATATTATTACAATCATAAAATAATCTATAGAACACAAAACAGTACTTTTTACATTTACTATTTTTGCGTGTATAGCATGTTACTAGTGCTACCATCTTGCAGTGACTTTTTTCTTAGTTCGTTGGCATGAGATTATAATGTTCAAGCGCTTTCTTAGTTCAATAGTTAACGACCTTATTTCTTTTCGAATTCCGAAATTATTGTTTTTATAATTCACCAAAAGTAATTTGTTGTTACTGAAGTTTGAAATCACAACCACTCATACCTTATGAAATTGCAAAAGTCGATATCTGTTAGCCATTAAGCCAACCGAACATACTGTCACTTAGCTAAATTTGTGGATGAGTAGTAGCAATATTATTTTTTGTTTGTTTAGGTAAGTCCGTTATTATGATATATAACGGTATATATTTAAAACACTCTGTAGGACACTTCTGCACTGTGATAGTTATAAACTGTTTTTTTTTTTAGCTCGATAAGTCTCCACCAATCTCCACCCGCACATATTTACAGATATTCTTGCCTGACTCCGTATTAGAGAAAATATTGCTTTCAGACCAATGCGTGTTATTTTTAAACCACAAATGCAACTTCCCTTCTTCGCACGATTTAAAGGTTTATTCATCGGTAAATATTGTAGTTTTGTTCCACTTCCTTCGAAACTTTAAGCTACCTTCGTCCTCCAACCTCTTGACCCAACAGCTTACAGTATTTGTCTAAAACAATTACAATTTTATAACACACTTGCAACAAGCGATTGGTTTACACCTTACCCAAATAATAATAAAAACAACTTATACAAAAGCCGGTTTCATATTATATTTGAGATATATTGAGTACATTCGTATAAGGGCCACAATATTTGCCTTAGCTTCGATACTAATATTAGCCTGCATATTGATTAAAAAAAGTAAAACTAATAACACATACCCCTAACTATATGTTCACCAACCAACAACAGCTAAGTAATATTATTTGAGGTATTGCAGCTAAGAGGTACCTAGTGGAATATTTTATGTGAACTTGTGATTCACTTTGTTTCAAATCTACCCTCATCTTTTTATAATGACTGTAATATAGAAAAAATGTTAAAAGAAAGTCTCATCGTTAAGTTGCGGATCGCTATTTTTACACATTTTTATTGTCAACATTCATAACTCACCAATAAACATTTTTTTTTGTAAGTGTTTGATTTAAATTCGAACCACCTTAAATGCTTATCACGGCGAAAAGCGCTTAGCCATCGAGACACTTACTGTGAACGTTGAAATTAGTAGGCAGTACTTAACAATCATAAGCGGGCAGCAAGTTGTCAAAGTGCATGAGTGTGTATCAAACTTTATTATAAAAGAAGGTCGTAACTACAACTAGAATTGCTTGGCCATAGTTTTGTGAGACTGTCACTCGACTTTTGGTCGTGATGGTAATTCAGATATAATTTTAAAATCGTAACAATCGAAAGGAATCGAACAATTGTACACAGCTGTGTACGTCAATCGCTTGACCGCGAAAAGAATAAAAATAAACCAACTAATATTATGAATGCGAAAGTTCGTGACGATGTATGACTGTGTGGAAGATGTTTGTTGCTCTTTCAAGCACGTGGATTTGGATGAAATTTGTCAATAGGTTCAAAACCAAGAATATTTTTTTCATTTCAATTTTCAATATTTGATTATTTAAGGCAACTTGTACCGATATTCCGGTAGGATTCAAATGCCGATGAAACCACGGAACGCAGCTAGTAATTAATATGAGGCAGTATCCGCAACGACTTGATCCTCTAAACGGAATTCTTTATCTAATTTCAGCGGAGAGGGTGGTCGCGGGCCGGGGCGGGGGGCGGCCGAATGGCGCTGTAGATTACGTTTGTTGCTTTGTATTAAAACTGATGAGAATTTATCTCAACATCCCGTTTTAAAGGAGCAAAGTGACGCTATCAAAAACCAATATCGTAGCGAGCGGCGGCGACCGAGAAAAATATTTTTCGTCATCATTTATCAAAAACACGGGTGTATTCGCGAGCGCCTTTGAGGCGACGTTTGTCGTTCGCTCACAAATACCATCTCCAAAGAAAGGTAATTTCTGTTCGGAGTGTATTAAAATCCTTTATGGAAATGAGCACTCTGTTCTTATGTTTCGTCTTTGCTCTGCCTTATACAAATATAATATTTAATCTACATTTAATATTTGCTTGTGCAATCATGCGTTTTGTATATATATCTGCCTAATTATTGTTAAATACATATACACATATATAAATAATTATGTATATAATATAATAAGGGGTTAGTGGCTAAATAATAACAGCCGCATTGGTGGATCGATCATGTTAAGCTACGCTTGCCGCGGTTGGTCTGTGGATGGGTGACCATGTTTACATACCGAGATCCCTCCGTGCCTCAGAAAGCACGTTAATTCGTTGGTCCCGGCTGTCGTTTGTAGATCTTTAAAAGTTGTTATGGTTAGTTAGAAGCTCGAAAGTCTGAAAACCGATATCGATCGATATCGTAATACCCAGTAACTGGGTTGTGGAGGTCAGATATGCGGTCATTCCATTTAAAATACTGGTAGTCAGCTGAATCCGGTTAGACTAGAAGCTGACACCAACTTAGTTAGGAAAAGGCTAGGCGGATGTTTCTAAATTATTAGTTTCTCAAAATTTTATCCAACTATTTATAATATTACTAGCGACCCGCCCTAGCTTCGCACTGGTGCAATGCTGGTATTAAACACACTACAGAAAAACTGTGAACGTTGTATAAATAAAAATCCGCCGCGAACGCCACGCCGTGTACCCTGCAAACGCGACACCTCGCAATTTTTAAATCTGTAATATCTTCGAAAATATTCATTTAAATCATATGTTGTAAAGGACGATATAGATCTATATTAAATCAATAATATATTTAAGGTATTAAATTTTATAAGTATTAATGCTCTACTGGTTTAAATCGCTTCGAAAGTTAGCTGGTATTTGTCGTCAAAAGTAATTAACAAAGAAATGTTATTGTCGGATTTCCATAAGAGGCAGACATACCATCGCGGACTTTTTTGTAGACCTTTTCAATGTGTACAATATTTAGTATATTATTTTGTTCAATCTCTTTAGTGAAACGCGGAAAAAATGTACTTAATTATTTACGACATCACATTCGAAACCTAAAAAATCCCCAGTTCTCCACAATTTAATGGATGTTGTTCTATATACCTTCGTCTTTAATCACTCTATCTATTAAAGAAAACCGTATCAAAATCCGTAGTTTTAAAGATTTAATCATACAAAGGGACATGGACATGGGGAAAGAAAAAGTGACTTTGTTTTATTATATGTAGTTATAAATTCGAAAGTTTCTGAGGATGTATGTATGTATAGATGGATGTTAATTAGTCTTTCTTGCAAAAACTCTTGCAATAACACTTGGAGGACTTTCTATCCCGATATTACAACGAGATCGAAACTTACGCCGGTGAAGAAACTGGCCACAGCTAGTAGTCTATAAAGTTAACAGAAAGTGATATTATTAATCAACTAAGTAATATATTTTCTTAAAAATAGTTGATACATAAGACCGGCCACACCAATTTACTACTATGGGATATTAAAATAAAAGTAAAATACATTTCAAGCCATTTCTCAGTTCCTTTTCGTCGGTCGCGTTGTTCTCGGTGCCCTCATTACACCGGCGCGCGAACTGTAAGCGTATTTATGACAATACATAAAAAGGACATAAGAAAGGAAAATGTGACGTCATCATTTTCCTAAATCATCATCAGTCCCTTCCGGCCCTTAATGTGGAAACGAAGAATTAAATTCGTTTTACGAGAGGGACTGTTTTACGGCTCGCCGATTCCGCTGACGCATCTTCAATACTTTCATCGTGATAGGCTTTTATTTCGGCCTCCGCCTCGAACTTATTATGAAAATCATCTTGTTTATAGACGTCCTGGTAAATACTTGTATTAGCAAATTTTTCCTTTCTCAAAACTCCCGAGGTCGGTCGTAAACCCCTAAATTGAATATCTTATAGTATTTATCTTCATGCTCTGAATAAATCTATTGAAATCCCAGTCGCAGTGTTTAACGCGCAAATGATTACCGTACGTAATAAATTAGCTTCTCGTTGTGGTGGTGTATTCGCAATTCGGGATAAAAATCCGTCCGCGGATGATTAATGGTCGGGGATCCCGTCGCAACCCACGGACACTCGCTATTGGCGGACTACTAACGCGATCCAGCACAAATGAACTGGAACTTCTTCAGTAGGAAAAACCTCTAATAAAACCTGATTGCATTTTTACATCGAATTACTTCGTTATTGTTCTCGGTGTGATCGTGTTATTGGCTTTTATTACCAGAAAGTAGATTAGAAAAATCGCTGCCATCCGACGGATACCGAGGGGAGCGTAGTACGAAAATATCATAATAGAGAGTCTTATCATTAGACGACATTGTTTTTATGGAGAGGAAGTAACGTATGATATTGTTCAGAAGCGAGTAGAGACAGTCGTAAACTTGCCGAGATAAAATGATCCCGATATTGGTCAAATTCGGAGCCAAAATAAACAGACGAGACCATTGTGTGAAAACGAGTGAGAATACAGACGGTCGAGAAGATTTGGATTAACGTTTGTAATATTAAACGAAGAGTACGGACGCGGAGGGTTTAGGACGTGGGTCTTACGTTTGCGAAGATTTCTTTTTGAACCCAATTTGGTTCAACGAATTACATACAACTACGGACATGCGTGTTTATTCGTAAAGATCCCCTCCCCACTCCTCACTCGCTTTGACCGTTACATTTTCCACGCAAATGCTTCGCGACGAGCTCTAATGGCCTTACTTCGATCACACGCTAAATTTCTATCGTTATTACATTTGAGGAGATTCCAAGATAAAAGCGTGGGGAGCGGTAATGTGGACTTGAACACGAAATTTCTTTTATTCTGCAAAGATTCTGGGAACTTGGACTATAGAGTCGGGAGCCGGATACTTGGAACTGTTTACAACTTTAGTTATGACTCCGACTCGCCGTGCTGTGTAAATTCGCACTACAAAGCCTGCACCCGCAAGGTTATCTAAGAGATTCGTCGCGTTCGTAAATCTTGATGCTAAAAGTTTTGCACCCTGCGGCATAACTATACCCCCACCGGCTTATTTATACGTCGCATGAACAAAAGCCTTTGTCTCTAAACTTATCGGGGCCTGAAAGAAGAGAAATTCATTAAGGTGGCTAATAACGACCAAAATTAAACAAGGCACATTATGGGGCGGGAGTTCGAGCCTCAACAAGGCTCGGGTACAAAGTCGTGTTTAATAAATTACACTATAATTATATTAAAACTTCGAAATCTTAGTTGGTTTAGAGTTTATAATATTTACAGAGTGGTTTGCAGCGCTGGTGTTCATGGCTTGAGCTCCAATATGATGTACCTAATAAAACTGTCACACACAATACAAAAAGTTCAAAGGCAGAGAAACGATTAGAGCCCATAATAATTCGTTTTTTACTACGAGAAACGTTTCCTTTTTAGATACATCAAAGGTTGTTCGCTTGTCGCCAAAACTCAACAGCTTATTCACGAGCGCTTGATGTGTATGTTAAATGGTGCGTCCCGACGTCGGGCGCAACACTTCGCTGGAATGATTGCTCCGATCTTGTCTCCGGAATACCCTTTGCTTTACCTTTGCCCATTATATCATAAAACTCTTGGCCGCTTCCCGGATATTAATATTTTTGGAAACACTTTCAATCTTTTGCTAATCTAACAACCTGTTTCCGGTAGCAGGAATCCTCGACGATCCTCAAAGGAGTTTCCAATTATCTTCGAATCCGACGCACTTCTCTTGTTAGCGCTAAAATTGGCTACAATGCCAAACGAGCTGTACAGCTTGGCTTTAATCCGGACGGTCGTTAGGATATGCACTCAAGGATGGAGAGGGGCCGCCCCGAGTGACCATCTATCAAAGTAAGCCTCGTTAACTAAGAGAGTGCTCAGTTTTAATCGTACTCACTTGTGTTTCTGAAAATCGGCAAATCGGGATGACAAATGTGCGGGGAGAGGCTGCGATATTTTCCCAAACGTACGAGGCCGCAGGATGCTCAGAGTGATATAAATTCAATGCGCGCGCCGCCGAACAGATCATGTTGTGTCATGTCACAAATATTGGGTACACTATGTCTACCTGCGTCTGTGACTTGCCTATCATCTGAAATGTAGCTATCATACATTTTGTTCGAAAATAAGGATTGTGTTTCTTTTACTATTATTTTATTTTCGCAAATGTATCATGTTATAAAATGAAGATGATAAATCTGAGTTAGAACAGTTAGATCAAATGGTCTTATAGTTGTTACGGACTACTACATAGAATGTTTTGATGTATTCTTGAAGCATCGCACATAGATTCACAGATCGTCGTGGGTGACGGAGCGTGTGCGGCGAGGGATGTGTCGATTTATTTCAATAAAACACAATATTGCTGCCAGCGACAGAGCCGGAGACGGAATTTCAATTCCCGCATTCCCAGGGAGCGGATGCGAGCCACCAGCCACAAAGAGGGGCTCAGCAGCCGTCTGTCCGGACATCGTCCGTCACACGTCCGGCCGGCTCGTGACTGCTCAACACATACATCATTCATGTCATGACAGCAATTTTACCGAATAATCGAAAAAGGAAATTAAGGTTACATAAATTCTCGCCGCTTTCCGTCAGCTGTTCATATTGGTACAGTATTATGTCGACTCACGTTCGCGACTGGCATGCGCCTCAGTCAATGTCTAGCAGTTCCTTATTTAGACGTGGAGTGCACGTTTACCCTATCAGTCTAGTTCGCAATCACACCTGACAGCGGTGTATCATCACGCTAGATATCTGCAAGGGGTAAACAGAGATCTGCTTGGTTTCACCTCGCTCGCTAACAACATTGCCTTCTAACGCGAGAGGGCACGAAGCTATCGACATTTATCGGGCACAGTTCCAATTTCGTCTGAGATTTTCACACCACGAAAAACCTTGAATGCGCTTCACTGATATGTAGTTTTGAGCCCGAGCTAAAAGTGCGCATATACTCAACACATATTAGTAAAGGCACTAGGTACTCGTAAAAAGATTGACTCAAAACAAAGATAACTAAAAGCTATAAAAATAACATAACATTAGAATGAACAGTTAGAAGTGTGAAAACGTTGGAACGGTTGCATTGCTAGTGGAACAGTAAATGTGAAGAAACTAGACGAGGGTGTGGAATGAACACCTTAACGATTTTGTGCGATCGCCGGCGGCCGACGACGGATCCTTGTGTCGCCTGAACGTACGACTTCAGAGAGCGTTTTATTGCTGATAGGTACTTTTGACTACAAGAATGGAAAGAAACATTTTCCTGCTCTTCAACGGGTCTATTGTAAGAAACATGATAAAGAGGAGCAAGTAATCGACGTCGTATTTTCATTTATTTTCCAACTATATTTATTGCCGGGTCAGCTTCTCAGCCCGAAGTTTGAATTAAATTTTCAAGCAGACGTTTTTATTTTATTTTCTAAATTTACTGGATTTGATGAGGTTTTGGAACTAGATCGTATTTGTTTGTCTAAGCTAGGTTATATATGTGTGTTTGAGCCTTCATAAATTGTTAATAAGTGTATTGAACAGCAGGTTAACTTCAATGTACCTACTTAATATCCCGGAGGCAGTTTGTCGTTGTCGGGGACAGGAATGTTCCGACTCAGTGCAAACACATACGTGTCATGTTAAGACACATGTTTACATGGGCTGTGAGCCCGTGGGCCGCTCTTGTACATACAGTTTAGTTAGGGTTAATATGCTCGTTTAGCTGTCCATGGCGATATATGCGTATTATAAGCTTGTGATGAACAGCACAGTATACTATTACGGGCTAGGGGTACTAAAATGCCGGTTAAGGGTTACGAAGTTTATTGGCAACGAAGGTACAGTCGATTGTAGGCAATGACAAGTAGAATGTCGCTGACGTTGCACCGAAGTCTTCCCTTATGTCCACGAAGTTCGTGTTGTAAACACACAATAACAGTACAGATGTTACTCCACGTAGTACTCACAGTTCTCGTTACAGTTGTCGCAGTAGGTATTCTCAAAGATCGCTTCTTAACTGTCGCTGTTTTCGTATCGCTTGTCGTGTGTAGACTGACTCTGCGCCGGCGTCGCGGGCTATATATAGCCCAGCTGATCGAACATTCCAGATTCCTCTAGACGTAATAATAATAGCACATAACTTCGAGGTCACTCGGAAGTACCTACGGTAATTCCCGGAAACGGGTTTCTAGAAATTTCGATGTCGACACTTTGTTGACAAAACTATTGAGACCTGTACCATTCGATAGGCCGTCCTAAGTCTAGCAATGCGTTTTATTAATGTACCTAGAAAATGTCTAGATCTGAAGAAATAGGGCTTAAAAGTGACTCACTGCATGTCACGCGATATTGAACCTTATGCCATCGACATAAGGTCCATTTGGAACAATACCAATCATTGACGCATAAAGACGACTAAGACTTACTTACGTGACAAGTAATCAGAATATCAAATGGTTTTAAATAAACATGTCTATCATACAATTTTATCAAATAATAGGTGTTATACCTAAGAAATTGCCGTTCTGTAGTATTGGCCATTTCAAATAAAATAATTATTGTTTGGCTAAGAATTCTTATCTGCCGGTGGGCTTAATTAATTTTCTATCTTTTCATTAATTTTCATAATTATAAATTGTGCTCATATGATAGAAGCAACAGAAATATGTAACGAAGACATGTAATCCATATTATGATTTTAAAAGAGTGTCCATGGAGTTTCTTGCACGTTCTTCTCCGTAGAGATCTTCGCTTTGGAACGTGCAATTTAGCTTCACTTTTCTTGGACTGACCGACATTGACTGATTGATTAGGTATTCAAAAGCACCAACTGTTGGTTAATTTGAAATAAACAATTTTCATTTTGATTCTAATTTCAAAATAATTTTATTTTAAAAACAGAATTCTTTTTCCAAAACTAGTCATTTCTTTATTGATTTGTGTAACATTTTCATTGCATTTGAATCTTTTTCGTCATCATGGATACGATAAAAATTCAAGTAATTATGGAATAAGAGTACCGTCGTGGCAACAACGCGGCACAAGCGGCACGCAACATTAACGACGTTGGTGGAGGTAACACTACAAACCAATGCCCCACCTGTTATTGGTTTGCTCGCTTCCATTCTGGGAATTTCGACTTGAAAAATGAACCTCGTGGTCGTCCGATGACTTTGGTCGATAATGGCGAATTAAAGGCGATTGTGGAAGCTGATAATATACAATCTACGGCTGAATTAGCAGCAGCTTTCGGCGTTAGTGTTAAAACGTGCATTTGCATCAAACTGGCAAGGTGAAAAAGCTTGACAAATGGGTGCCCCACGAACTCAGTGATCGCCAGTGCAAAGTACGCATCGAGACGTGCCTGGCACTGCTCAACACATACAGATGTAGGTACTTTTAACCGCATTGTCACCTGCGTTGAAAAATGGATTCTGTTTGATAACCGCAAGCGCTCAGCAAGTTGCTTGGATACTGTTTCTCGCCTGTAGAAATTTGATTGGGGTGATTGTTTGGTGGTCTAGCGCCGGTGTGATTAATCAGCTTTTTATCAACCCAGATGAGCATTTCAAATGTGTACTGTGAAGAAGTGAACACAATGATGGAGAAACTGGCACTTCTCTAACCAGCATTGGCCAATCGCTCCTCTCCGCTGCTCCTACCCGACAACGCGTGACCTCATACTGCATAGTAGACGGTTTCCAAGTCGCAAGAACTGGGGTTAGAAACTCTCCGTTATTCACCCTACTCACCAGACCTTACGCTTATAGACTACCTACTACTTTTTCCGGAATTTGAATAACTTCAGTTATGTAATCTTTTTATTTATGTTCTGCAATCTATATGGTGTACATAATAAAGAGTATTCTATTCTATTCTAACTTCTTGGCGGGAAAAAATTCATGTGGCAGTACTAAATGCCTTTGAAGAATTTGTTGCCTCCCGTCATGCTTATTTCTTTAAGAGGGGTATTAATAAACTGCCACTGCGTTGGCTGCGTTGCATTGATTGCAAGGGCTTGTCATGGATTACTTCGATTAATACAAATAAAAAATTCATTTAAAAAATTCGTTTAAATTTTTTCATACAAATCGGCAATTTCATAGGTAAAGACCATCAGGCGGGATCGCGGTCAAGCACTAGTTTATAATTATAAACAAGAGGTAAGAGATATTCACCGCTCGACATTGATGATAACGATCATCAGGGTTAGGAATTACTATTTTATAACTTTTATTATTATCCATTTGAATAATCTGAATTAAAAAAATTACATTTACTTAATTTTATTACACTTTGTATATTGTATTACACCAGACAAAATCTTACCGTCAAGCGATTTGTCGTGTTCCGGCACGATGTCTGGTGAATCCGTACAGAGGACGGGTCTGAGCCGTTGCGATGTGTGTCGGGTACGATGCGCCAAATGTTGTTGTGTCGGGAGTTTGGTTCCTGGAGGGCAACAGTCTATGGCTTGACAACTGCGCTAACCGTGCAGTCAGCCAGTAGTTTTAAAGATTGAATCATACAAAGCGACATAGGGAAAGTAAAAGTAACTTTGTTTTATAACATGTAGTGATGATAATGAGAAATGGCGCAAGAAGAGAAGAGTGCAAGTTTGTGCAATTTTAACTGCTATGACGAGGGCATTTTTTAGGTACAAACATGCTACGTGTTGTGATCATAACACTGCATTATTAAAGAAAACTGTTTGTATGTATGTGCCCATTATCAAAGCAAACGAGGCTATTTCATTTTTTAAAAAGAAATTGTCATTATTATTCCCTTTAGTTTTTCTGTACATACAGTCATACATATTGATTTACATTTTTAAATATTTATATAAAAACATTTAAAAATATTATTTCATTATTATTATTAATTGATTAGATATTAATTACTCTACTAGCTTTCCGCCCGCGGCTTCGCCCGCGTGGAGATCGGTTATATCGCGCTTTTCAGATTTCCCTATAGCTATAGGATAAAAGGTAGCCTATGTCCTTTCTCAGGGTCTAAAGATTGTCTGTGCCAAATTTCATCAAAATCGGTTGAGAGGTTTAAGCGGGAAAGCGTAACAGACAGACAGCCAGACAGAGTTACTTTCGCATTTATAATACTAGCTTTCCGCCCGCGGCTTCGACCGCGTGGAGTTCGGTTATATCGCGCTTTTTAGATTTCCCTCGGGAACATCAAATTTTTCCGGGATAAAAGGTAGCCTATGTTCTTTCTCAGGGCCTAAAGATTGTCTGTGCCAAATTTAATCATAATCGGTTGAGAGGTTTAAGCGGGAAAGCGTAACAGACAGACAGACATACAGACAGACAGAGTTACTTTCGCATTTATAATATTAGTATGGTTTTGTATGGATTTGTAAATTTCTAAATGATAAAACTTTGTAATTAATTAATTATACTGAAATTTTTAATTCTTTATTTTAAGACTGGCTATATTAAAAGCAAATTTTCATATTGACAGTATTTTAAGACATTTAGGCATGTGATATTTTCGTTTAATAAATATTATTTCGCGTATCTTGAGTTGTGTTTGAACGATGTGTAGTCTACTTAGCACTGTAATTTAAAAGATGACATTTTATATTAATACTAGCGGCCGCCAGCGACTTCGTTCGCGTAGAGTTAGTTATGCTCCGCTCCTTTGGTCGCAGTGTAATGTTATATTAGCCTAAAGCCTTCCTTGATTAATGGGCTATCCAACGCAACAAGATTTTTTCAAATCGGACTAATAGTTCCCGAGATTAGCGCGAACAAACAAACAAACAAACATACAAATAATCTCTTCAGCTTTATATATTAGTATAGATGGTATTTTTTCACTGTAATCCTCCTAATGTAAATGTAATGTTTCCTCGGTGGTAGACCATCACATCGGCTGCCGGCAGAAGTTATCACCCACCAGACAAAGTCTTGCCGCCAAGCGATTCGTCGTGTTCCGGCATGATGTCTGGTGTAGCCGTACGGAGGACGGGCAGCAGTTGTGTTGCGATGTGTGGCGGGTACGATACGAAAAATGTTGTTCTGAGTCTCCAGATCAATCTCCCTCTAGCGCAGCATCGTTTGGTCGTGTTGGTGTTGGGTTTAACATTGCATCACCTCGATCAACTGCCGTCATCCTTCCTATTCCTAAGTTTTTTTAAGTGAATAGGCTTAATAAACTAGTGCGCTTTACCATCAACGACTGCATCACTACTTACCACCAGGCGGGATTGAAGTCAAGCACTAGTTTATAATTATTAAAAAAAAAATCGATTCGCCATTAATTTTTATTTTATATCCTCATGATTTCATAACTTTTATTTATAAAGTTATAATATATTATCTACTATTTTCATGCCCATATGACGGTAGAACAGCTATAAAAAGTTTACTAAATTCCTCATCCAAGGAGGCTTCCGGCCACTGGGACCGCAATTAACTCGGACCGTGGTCCCAGTCGCCGGATTCATAAAAAATAAATATTTTTCTTCCGGCGACTGGCCAAAATCGGTACAGTCAAACGCATATAAACATCTAAATTATTTATATGAATATCATTGACTCGTTCTAAACATGATTTTATCCTATGCTAGCGGCACAGTGGCTATGAGTAGCGGTACAGTGGTCAGAGGGTGGTTTTAAAAGTATAACATTATTTTAAGTTTTAACAAAGTTAATGCTGAATTTACGATAATTACTTACTTGACTGATTTTGTGTGAAGCCATAACGAAAACTGGCGACTCAAACTCAAATCAAATCAATCAATAAGATGAAGCTAGTCGCCCATTCCAAAGAGTAGGTACCTATGGATAAGAACGGGCAAGAAACTCCATGGACACTCTTTTTAATTTTCAAGCTATTGTTACAAATATTTGATTACATCATTCATGTTGAAATCAACCGTGTGAAAACAATGCAGAAATATATTGTACGCTGAGATCGTCCATAGAAAACACACAAAAATCTATTCAGAAATTAAAATACGCCATGGCAGCTAAGAGATGACCAGTCCCCACTGACGGCGTCCGTTCACGAACATGACGTATGGATCAGCATCATTCAGCTCAACCATATTGTAGGGAACCCAATAACCCAACACACACGCCACCATCAGCGAGACATTTGAGTGAGCATGACATACTCTCAACAGCCAGAGCACAATCAAGTTAATAAAAATGACTAACCCAACAAATAAATACCTTACAGCACATTCGTACATTGTGCTCACACGTTTGCCATGCAATTATACAATACTAAGAAATTGAATCTACACAATGCTAATATAGTATTGTCCAAGGTTCAGCAGCTCCAACAGTGTTCCCGAATACTAAGTTTAGCTCCTGTATAGCTGTGCAAGTGCCGAACACCTCTGTCAGCAATACAATTCCGTAACGTACAATATGCTTGGCTACATAGTGTGTAATACAGGCTTTGAATTAATAATATAAACAATTACATATTAAAACTACAAGAGGAAAAATCAAAGAACAATCAGTGTATAGAAATCGGACGCAGCTGAAGCCCAAGCCTTTGTGTCCTCAATATAATCCTTCACACTATAAAATGCTTTCTGACACAGCTTACGTTTAATGAAGGATTTGAATTTATTCATGCCCAGATCTTGAACCACCTCTAGAGGTCCATTGTAAAATTGGATACATTGGCATCTGAAAGAGCCACCTATTTTCTTGAGCCTTGTTGTAGGTACAATAAATTTGTGCCTGTTCCTAGTATTTATATTATGGACATCACTGTATTTTTTAAACAATTTTATATTTTTATGAGCATACAAAAGATTTTCATAAATATATTGAGACGTCACGGTCAGTACAAATCAAATCAAAATCGTTTATTTCAAATTAACCATCACTTGGTACTTTTGAATAGTCAATGTCGGTCAGTTCAAGAAAAGTGAAGCTAAATTGCACGTTCCAAAGCGTAGATCTCTATGGAGAAGAACGTGCAAGAAACTCCATGGACACTCTTTTAAAATCATAATATATGGGTTACATTTCTTCGTTACATATTTATGTTGCTTCTATCATGTGAGCACAATGTAAAATTAATTAAAATATAAAATGAATTAAGCCCACTGGCAGCTAAGAGATGACCAGTCTCCACTGACGGCCCCCGTTCACGAGCATGACGCGCGCATCAGCCCCACTTAGCTCAACCATATTGAAGGGAACCAAATGACCCAACAACACGCGCCACCATCAGCAAGACATTTGAGTGAGCATGACAATTCTCAACTGCCAATCTCGCAATGTCAAACAAGTTATATATATATAAAAAAAAAAAAACAAACTATAGTCCATGGTGCCTCACATTCACAAACTTGAAAAGTGCTTTTACATTATACAATACTATTGCAAAATATTGTGCACAACGTTGAAATAAACAAATAAAATAAAGGAATATTTAGAAAACAACAAAAAGGGGGAATGGCATCTCTTCCAAACCTACAAAATTGTCTGTGGCTGTGGAGTAGGACTGGCATTTATCCAAGCAATTTTATCAAGGATATAATCTTCCAGTTTATAATATGCTTGCTTACACAGCGTGCGTTTAATGCATGTTTTAAATTTGTATTCATTGAGCTGTTGAATCTCTAGCGGTACTTTATTATAAAATTTTACACAGTACCCCATAAACGAACTATTTACTTTAGCTAGTCTGAACCGAGGTTGATCTAAATTGTTTCTATTCCTAGTATTAAAATTGTGCCTGTCACTTATCTTCTTAAAAAGATCAATATTTTTCCGAACATACATAATGTTTTCATAAATGTATTGACAAGGGACCGTAAGGATGTTTATTTCTTTAAACAGTTCCCTAAGAGAATCGCGTCTGCGGAGATTGTATATGGCTCTGATAGTTCTTTTCTGCAGAATAAAAATAGACTCTATGTCTGCAGCCCGTCCCCAAAGCAAAATACCGTATGACATGATACTATGAAAGTAGCTAAAATAGACTAGTCTCGCAGTATCTACATCAGTAAATTGACGGATTTTTCTGACAGCGTATGCTGCTGAACTAAGCCGTTCTGCCAGAGATGTTAAATGAGGACCCCATTGTAGCCTCGAGTCAAGCGTGATCCCCAGGAAAACCGTGTTTTCGACGAATTCGAGTTTCTCCTTGTTCAATACAATATCGGAGTAAGTACTTTTAACATTTGGTAACGCAAATCTTATACACTTTGTCTTTTTTTCATTTAGTACTAAATTATTAGCGGTAAACCAATTTAGGACTTGCTGTAAATCATTGTTTACGTCCTCAAGGTTTGAGCAACGTCTATTGATTTTAAAAATTAACGAAGTATCATCAGCAAACAATACAATATGTGGTTGTTTTTTTAATAGATGCGGTAGATCATTTATGTATGCCAAAAAGAGGAAAGGACCCAAAATTGAGCCTTGCGGTACACCCATTTTGACTTTCAAACCCGGATAATTGACACCATTTATCTGAACTTGCTGTTGTCTATCAATTAAATAAGATTTCACCAAGCTGAGCGCAAGTTTACCCAGCCCATAATGTTCCAGCTTTAAAAGTAAGGTTTCATGATTGACACAATCAAAAGCCTTTGACAGGTCACAAAAAATCCCTATCGCATCTTGGGCTTCTTCCCACGCTGTAAATATATGTTATAATAAAGTGACACCAGCGTCGGTCGTACAACGTCCTCTGGTGAACCCGTACTGTTGATCGTGAAAGATTGTATTGCTGTTAAAATGATAAAGCATTTGATCAAGCATAACTTTTTCAAACACCTTACTGAAAACAGGCAATACCGATACGGGTCTGTAATTATTAGTGTCCTTGTGGTCACCGGATTTAAAAAGTGGTATTACCTTACTGTATTTCATTATATCTGGAAAGACGCCTTGATCTACACACAAATTAAATATTAAAGCCAAGTATGGTGCTATGGTCTCAATTATGGATGTGCATACTTTAACAGACATTCCCCAATGGTCTTCGGTTATTTTGACTTTTATTTGCCGGAAAGCCTTTATGACTGTCATATGGATTATATATTTGAATTGAAATTCAACCGGACAGCCTGGCAAGTTTGCTTTTAATAAATCAATCGAGGCTTCTGGGGAGGAGTTTAGAGCTTCCGTTGTCCTAAGAGTTATATCGGTGAAATAATTCACAAACTCTTGGGCTACCTCTACGTTAGAGCTTTTGGAACCATGTGGAGTCTCCAATAAATAATCCGTACTGCGTAATTTATTCCTACCAGTTTCACTATTAATAACTTTCCACACAGTCTTTATTTTATTGTCTGCCGATTTGATCTTGTCGCTAATGTACAGGGCCTTCGCCACCGTGCAAATCTTTCTGAATAATTTAGAATATCTATTTACATATTTATTAAAGGTTTCAGTATTGAAGAATGACTTAAGGCTGTATAGCTCATACAGTCTTTCCCTACTAACCCTAATACCTTTAGTTGCCCACTCACTAAAAACAAACTTAGAGAATATATTTTTCGACATCTTTTCAAAAACTGTATTAAATTCCTTAAGTACCAATGAAAAAAAAATATCATAAAATTTATTACCATCATTAATATCATGTTCCAGAACATTTAACTTATTTTGTAAATTACTATTAAATTTTGCTAATTTGCCTATTGTAATTGGCCATTGAATTGTATCTGAGTTCCTTCCATGGGTGCTTGAGACATAAAAGTTACCGTTTGTCCACTATGATCTGAAGGAAGATAATTTACTATAGCTTTATCTAAATAGTCACAATTACAGTAAACATTGTCAATACAAGTTGCAGAGGTTGGAGTTACTCTAGTTGATTCTGTAAAAACGTTAAGTAAATTAAATGATTTAAAAAGGCTTAAAAATCTGCTGCTATTTGAATTATTTTTCAAAATATTAATGTTAAAATCTCCACAAATAATTACTGATTTGTTACTATCTGCAAGTTTGGCTAAAATATCCTCCATTGTTGATTCAAAAAGACTAAAGTTCTGAGAGTTCGGGGGTCTGTACACGCACACTGTAACATGCTTATCTAGCTCAACACATACAATGCACAACTCTATACAATGTTCCATTGACAAATTAACTATGTCTTTACGTTGCTTAAATTTTAAGGGTTTTTTTATTAAGATAAGGGAACCACCACGCAACATAGATTTGCGGTTGAAACAACTACCCACACTATAATTTTCATAACTAAGTAACACCTGGTAATCTTTCAACCAGTGTTCGCTAATACATACAACATCGAACATTCTTTTTTCTAATAACATTTCAATTTCTAATAATTTAGAAGAGATACCTTGAATATTTTGATGAAACAATTTCAATTCATTCTTTGACCCTTTTTTAACCGACTTCAAAAAGGAGGAGGTTACTCAATTCGACCGTATATATGCTTTTTTTTTTTATGTTTGTTCGCGCATAACTTTGTCGTTTATGAACCGATTTTGATAATTCTTTTTCTGTTGGAAAGAAGACGTTCCCAAGGTGGTCCCATGATAAGGATATCAGGGTTTGATGTTGGAAGACCAGAGAAAACAAGGGGAACTTTCAAAAATTGCAGGGGCAACTAGTGCATTTCTTAGCATTTTCATTGAGTATTTTAAAGCACTACAATTTAATAAAGGTCTGGAGTAGATCTGATGATGGAGCCGGGAGACAGTTGAAGGAACTCCTCAACAATTCACAGTAGCTACCTTGTGTTTGGGCTCAATTAATTTGTATTGATAAGAACTTTACACCTAGATGGGTTGTGACTGTCATAAGAGCTCTGATGATGAAGACAAAGACCAGTTCCGGGAACTCCTCAACGGTTTACAGTAGCTACTTTGTGGTTGGACTTAATTCATTTATATTGATGAGACCTTTGCACCCATTGGGTTAAAATAATGGTCTGCAGTAAATTTGATGATGAAGACCATAGGCAGTTGAGGGAATACTTAGGTACGGGTAAAAATTAAAGTAAACAAAATTACGTCGTTTCCCAATTATAGTTGCGTCAGCTTCCAGTCTGACCGGATGCAACTGAATACATAGTACTTTTAACAACTAAAAAGTGTAAAATAAAAACTTTTTTACAAAAAAACAACCGACTTCCAAAACCACTACAAAGTGAAAAATAACTAATTTCGGAAGTCGTTGTCTTTGGTTTTGTATATTCGTTTTTTGACACCGACTTCCGAAATTAGTTATTTTTCACTTTGTAGTGGTTTTGGAAGTCGGTTGTTTTTTTGTAAAAAAGGTTTTTTGATGTTTAACTATTTGAGAGCAAGAAGATACCTTATTGTTGGTTGGTGTAACTATTAATTTATTGGTACCCTCTGTTGTCTTATTTACTAGTTTAAATGAGCTGGAGTTCGCCCCAAATCTAAAATATCACCTGGTAATGAGTTGCTACTAAATGTAGGTTCTACGTTAAATACAGAATTATCTAATGGGGCATACATTAATCTCTTTAAATTTTTCTCTGAGAGAGTGTCTCGGACTTAATTTATAAATTGCACGAACAGCTCGTTTCTCCAAAACAAATATTGTTTGAATATCGGCGGCATTTCCCCACAACAGAATGCCGTACGACATTACGCTATGGAAATAGCCAAAGTACACTAAACGGGCCGTCTCAACATCAGTCAAATTACGAATTGTCCTAACTGCGTATGCAGCAGAACTTAGTTTTTTTGACAATTTTTCTATATGTGGACCCCATTGAAGCCTAGCATCCAGATTTATACCCAAGAATACTGTGCTCTCTCCAGATTTCAATTCTTCGCCCTTTATCAACACTTTAGTTTCCACCTGCCTAACGTGAGGTAGAGTAAACTTAATGCATTTGGGTTTTTTCTCGTTTAAGAGTAAATTATTAACATTAAACCAATGGACTACTTTGGAGATCGCGCTATTTACATCATCAGTAACCTGCTGCTGACGTTTTAGTTTAAATAAAAGTGAAGTGTCATCTGCAAACAGCACTATATCGTGGTTATCCTTTATTAGGTACGGCAGGTCATTGATGTAAATAAGAAACAAAAAAGGACCAAGAATTGACCCCTGTGGGACTCCCATTGTCACTAAAGATCCGGAAGATCTTTTCCCATTAACGTCAACGCTTTGAATCCTACTCATTTCTAGCGATGGTAAAAAATCTTCTCGCGATGCTACGCTCTGTTTTTATTATTTCCATATTATTTAAGAAGATGAAGGAAAAAGCCGAAGTTATGTACCGAATCGCCATTTATTTTTCAGAGTCACAGGTGTCATTTTATTTTTTAAAGTGACAGGAGTCATTTAAAGGAAGGAGTTTCCAACAAAAGTTAATGCTGAATTTACGATAATTACTTACTTGACTGATTTTGTATGAAGCCATAACGGCCATTATAAATTAATTGTGATTGGTATAGGTCGTACCTACGTTTATAATTTTTAATGTGATTTATGTTATTTTTTTATTATATTTACGGAACCACTTAAAGGCTGATTTTGTGATAAATAACAATACAACACAATTTGAGTGTCTTCAAGGCTAGAGTGAATAGGCTCTTAATAAACTAGCTTGCTTTACCATCAACGATCGCATCACTGCTTACCATCAGGCGGGATTGCGGTCAAGCACTAGTTTATAATTTATAAAAAAAAACTTTCTGCTTGTTAATTGTTTGAAAATTGTTGGTTAATGTTCTTTTGTTCTTTTATTAATGTTAGCATGATTATCGTGTATGTTTTTATTAAGAAAGTTTTAAATAACAGAACTGTTGTCAAAGGCTGTTTCTTTTATGGGTGAATATACGCTATTTGATGTTTTCGTGTCCCCGAAGGAAATGTGATCTGTTTCATTCAATATGTATAATTTATTTATTTGACACTATTATAAAATTAGTAATGGCAGAGGCCAGACGATATTTCCATTTTTTTGAGTTCCACCCATCTCCGTTCCACCAGCGGACGACCCGTCTTACGGCTGGTTTCCACCCTTACGTTGTTAACACCACTACGATCCGGACGAAGCGTTTCGGGTCGAGGGACTGGAATAATTTGCCAGCGGCGGTGTTTCCGTCGGACTACAATTTGAGTGTCTTCAAGGCTAGAGTGAATAGGCTCTTAATAAACTAGTGCGCTTTACCATCAACGATTGCGTCACTGCTTACCATCAGGCAGGATTGCGGTCAAGCGCTAGTTTATAATATATATATAAAAAAAAAAAAATTATACAAGATACATTCAGTCTTCACAATTCCTAATTGCAACCTTATAATATTAATAGTTTGTTTATGATCTAGTTTTAATTACCTATATCAAATAACAGAATTAATATATTTTGCTTATCAATTTCATCAGAGATTATCATTTTATTTTACATTTATTTTTTAGCAAAGAAACAATGTTTTTTTTTTTAAATACTAAACAAAATAAATTACTTTTTAAATAGATCAACTGGCTTTGAAAACTTGTAGAATACTCTGTTACCTTTCATACATATATTTGGCACTGGTAAAATGGCCAAGATCTGTTCCCATTTACAATCAGACATATTATTTTCATTTATTTAAAAAAGAGTACCATCTTCATTGGAGATCTTTAAAAACGTAACTCAGATCTCTCCTTCTTCATCAAAATCTGACGAACTTATGCCAGCATATCTATGTATAATTTTTATCATTAATTCCATTCTAGACAGTCATAGGAGTGTCTGCATTATCTATGTCAGGTGAATTAAGCAGATGAGTAGATGTTTGTGTGACCATTTCATTTGGCACATCTTCCTCAGAATCAGTGTATACTTCCGCAACATTAAATTTTTGTTTTGATGGTATTGTCCTCAAACCCAAAAACCGAAAATCGTAGCCCTAGCACACAGGCAAGTGAAGGAACACGCACCCCCGCTTCGGCTCGCAACCCTGACCTAGGAGGCATCGGTCTTCGTGGACTCCGTCACAATGTGCTGATATCCCATTGAAGCACGCGTAAAGCACGACGCGCCGTCGACCCGGGTCTGGTCCTGACCGGGCGGCTGACGGAGCAGGCTTGCACAAGCAGTGGCCAGCTCGCCGCTCGCAAGCCCGCACCTACGGTAGCCGCGAGTTCGATGTTTTCTCCCAACCAGGGTGTCTCCTGCGGCTGGCTGCTAGAGGCGTGAGGGCGCTGGGATTCCCGCTCCTTTTCCTTCGGCTCTGTCCAGAGCGGGAGAGGTAATTTGATGATTCCATTCACACCATAAAAGGGTAGGTATTTAATGTCACCTAAGTAGAAATGAGGACAAAAACTTACAAAAGCAGGCTCTTCGTGTACAAAATATTGCACAGGATAGTTTGATAGTTGCCTCGTACTTGAGTTTACGTTTAATACGTACGATCGTACGTTTGATAGCTGTGTACTTTTTGTGTGCTAGAAAAAGGTGCGACATTTCGTTTATTATCTTCCTTCGAAAATCAATTTCTTTTTCGCTTATCACAAACATTTGAATGCCAGGACAGCATTTGGCTAATTCCGTAACAAAGTCGTTAATCGTAGCAATGCCAGTCCCTAAAGCTACAAGTTTGTAAGCCGTTAGTTTGCATGTCGTTCTGATACTATCTTCGAGCTCCTTTGCTATGACCAGCTTCATGATAATTTGTCGGTACTAATCGAAGCGGGTGAAACCCCAAACCTATATACATAACCCAAACCCATAACCCTGCTGAGGCCGTGTGTTATTCGAAATACATACCGTGGCCCTAGCACAGGCTAGTGAAGGAACACGGATGAATTTTAGTCAGTAAAAGTCAGACACGGCAGATGAGCGAAATTGTTTTGTGTTAGTGGAGGTTGCTCTTTCATTATCGGATTCAGGTGGTGTTACTTGATAGTTTCTAGTTCATTGTAGTTACACGGGAGCTCTATGCTTACTAGCCTTTCCCCTCCATATTTTCCTGATAGCCCTTTGTTCTCTTTCAGTCATATCATGTATTCTCTTTATTTGTAACTTTTCTTTTTATATTGTTGCCTTTCTTTTCTTTTTATTTTTCTTTTAAATCTGCATTTTTAATGGCATCGTTTTTAATTCTTTGGTAGCGTTATTTTTCAGCCTGGCGTTTTTTTTATAATCTCTCTTCTCTTGTTTGCTTTTTGTAACATTCACCATGGTGTCTGATTATGTTAGAATATCTAGAACCGATAAAATTAAGCCTTAACACATAAAATATTGAACGAAACGGATTTTTTTTTCTCCTCTGTCGATCATGTATTTCCTCTGGCATGAAATTTGCCAGTGGAGTGACGCCAGAGAAGTGACAAAATGACACATAACCCACGAAAACAACGTCATTCGCTTTACTCACCACAGTTTCATTTAAATAGCCTATGTTCTTTCTCAGGGTCTAAAGATTGTCTGTGCCAAATTTCATCAAAATCGGTTGAGAGGTTTAAGCGGGAAAGCGTAACACAGACAGACAGACAGACAGATAGAATTACTTTCGCATTTATAATATTAGTATGGATTATTAGTTACGTCATTGGTACTGGCATGGTGGTGGCAAGAAGAGAGGAAGATCACTGTCTTGACTTTTTTCGACAGAAGAATCTATAGTCAAATCTTTAGTCAATCCATATAAAGAACTTCCAACAGCTCTATATTTGCCTGGTTTGAATTCAGATGGAATATCGCGTTTGTTTTTTTTTTTTTATAGTGTTCCTAAATATGATATTTTTTTTTTTACAATAAAATTCAGCCTAGGTTATTTTATTTGAATTTGGCAAAACAACCCCATCAGGGTCTCTGCTTCCAGGACTAGCTGGATGCTCCTGTAATGTTTCTCCTTCATCACCACTCGATATTTCACACTCTTCGTGTATTTCCTCCTCAATGGTGAAATTCTGATGGGCAACCCCATCGTTGACATCACTAAACTCTAACTCGTCTTCATCCTCCAACCATTGCTGAATAAGGTTGTGGGTACCCTTTCTCTTCCTAGACAGTCGGTTAGTTAGTTAGTTGTTGTTGATTGCAATCTATCTAAAAGTTATCGCATATATATTATATTTGAAAACAAACAAAGAATTATGTACATATCAACTACTTTGCTATCGTGTAGTTTAAAATACAGTATGAAAATACTGACGTGACATCCATAATACGGTATGGGGATATAATCATTTTACTGACAATACGTCTACACGACACATCACTTATTACTGACCTTACGTATCACGGACACCACAGCTGTAATATTAGTAAAGTACGCACGCTGTGGCTTTTATCTCCACTCTGATGGGAGGGGTGGGTATAGGAAGCTACTGAAGGGCGAATTCTCGGAAAGATGGCGGCATAGCAACCAAAATTTTATGTTGCGTTGTCTGTCAGACGTAACTTCAGGGGCAGAGGGTTAATATAAACTGAATACATTAAAAGCAGCTGTTACTACGATACAGGTCCACTCAACCGCCACGAATGGTTCACTACGTTTTTAGCGTTTGGTACCAAAAATGGCGGTCATTAACAAACATTTGGAGGCAAACCATAAATTCGTGAACACGCAAAAACAAAATGCTCTCGACCTAAAATTACAAGAACACTTATTCATTGCTTGGTTGAGTTTTAGCACGAAATGCCTGCCCAGGCGGAGGTTCAGGAATTTAACGTATAGCGGGCTAACGACATTATTTTTACTAGAAAATGGGCACGGCACAGACGGCAATAAGAGTCGCGATAGCTATGATTTTATTTGTCTATCAAAAATTAAGAAAAGAATAATAATATACACAATAATACTAACATGAGACTTAACAAAATACTACAGTGGAAGGAAGGTGCGAAACATTTCGAGATTATTAAATACAATTGAACTTTTAAATAACACTCCATTATTCATAACGTTCATAATAATTTATTGTGATAAAGCCGAACAAGTTTGTGAAAGTTTCATTAGTTTTAACATAAATGGCTACAAAATAAATGCAGCGCTCATTAGCAGCTGTTTTAAATATTTCATTGGAAACAGTTTTCGTCAATGTGATATTCGTTTCAAATTGTATAATAAGCGTGAGCTAATGGGTGCTGGTTGCCGGCGGGGCTAATGGGCGCTGGTTGCCAGCGGCGGCCGCGGGGCGGCGCTGTGAGCGAGGCGGCCGCACTCGCACTCATTTGCATATTAATCTATTACTCCCTGAAAGTTTCACTCTCAGGGATTTGAAAGCGATCCGGCCTCGTTCAAGTTTTGTTCCTATTCATTGTGTTTCGGAACATTCTCTCTTTTTTGCTTAAATTTACTTAATGGATTAACAAAGGAAACGTTTTTACGTTGCTTTTGTTTGCCGCTTGTGTGGGTTTAATTTAAATATCTGAATGTACACGGAGGAACTTGGTGGGGTGGCTAAACGACAATTATTGTGATAAAGTGCCGCGAAAATACGATTTTAAAATGGCAAAAGTGCGGTCAATTTTACATAATTAGGTACTTGACCGATATTACTAAAATATAATGTAATTAATTCATTGATTATTACTGCATCATACACAAGTTATTATACATATAGTTACGTTAGGTCCATTATGTCATAAATTTAGCCTCATAGACGGCGAACGATTTGAGTGTAAGCTTGATAAATTGATCCTCGTAGCGAGGAGACGAACCTATCCATACATACATAATACACTCAACGGTCTGGGATGTTAAATAATGTATATTTAGAAGAGGTTATTAGATTGGAGATGTCACGGGTGCTCCGCGCCAGAGAAGGGTTGTTTGAGGGCTTACGAGGGCACAGACGTCCCATACAGACGATATCACAGAGGTCCCATACCGACGATATCACAGAGGTCCCATACCGACGATATCACAGAGAGATAGAATAGAATAGAATACTCTTTATTATGTACACTATATAAATTATAGAACATAAATAAAAAGGTTTTACAAAGGGTGACACAATGGGCGTAAACCTAACAATAATTTGAATTACTTAGGTGCTCTAAACTATGTACTACCCGTGCGCGATAAGTTGGGACCTGAGTGCGGTGACGTTGAGAGATGAGATAATGTAAATAATAGATAAAATAAATGTATAAAATTAAACATTGTATTTTTATTCATTACAAAACCATAGTCAACACTTTCGGTGATACATAATTAAATACCTAGGGTCCTATTTTATTCAAATAGTGTGCACTCAGGTCCCAACTTATCGCGCACGGGTAGTAGACATAATTAACTGACTAAATACTGTGGTACCAGTAAGAAGAAATAAAAACAGAATGTTCATATTAATAATGAGTTAACTGTTAATAATGTACCTATAAGTCGTGGTGGCCTAGTGGTTAAAAGACCAGCCTCTCAAGTATGAGTGTGCGGGTTCGATTCCAGGTCAGGCAAGTACCAATGTTACTTTTATAAGTTATATGTACTTTCTAAGTATATCTTGGACACCAATGACTGATTAAAAGGTGAAGGAAAACATCTTGAGGAAACCTGGGCTTAAGTCTAAAATCGCCAACCCGCATTGAGCAAGCGTGGTGATTACGCTCAATCCTTCTCTGTATGAGAGGAGACCTGTGCCCAGCAGTGGGACGATAAAAAGGTTGATGATGATCATGATGAATGTACCAATACGTTCCAGCAGGCATTTTTAAATTCCAGACTCTGTTTTGCGGAATTCTTTGTGCATTATCCATGCACAGAGAATTTGCGCCAGGAATCGATGGCACAGGTTACGGAGCCGATATTCGGTTGCAGCCACAGAACAGCCTATTCCGTGGTTGCAGCTCTCAATGTCTTCATGTAGAAGAAGGTGCCACCAAGTATGATGATTTAGTTCACCGACAGGAAGGTTCTCTAAGATAGAGTTCTATTTTGAAATTAGAGCACGTGTAGGTAGATACGTTTTCGAGCTCATACATTTTACGACGAAAGAATCTGATTTAGGAGGGTTGCTACACATGGAACGATTTTGTACGAATTTTTGTTATCGTATAAAACTGTAGCGTGCAATTTTCTAAACCTCGAGGTTATAACGTTGAACACACTCAACCTTACCACCACCACATACTCTGTAACTCCCTATTATTAATAATCTAGCTTTACCCCCGCGGCTTCGCCCGCGTGGAATTCGGTTATATCGCGTTTTTAGATTTCCTTTGGGAACATCGATATTTTCTGGAATAAAAACCCTATTATTTAATCCAGACTTCTAACTTTACGTCTACAAAATTTCAAAGCAATCGGTTCAGTAGTTACGGCGTGAAAGCGGAACAAACAAACAAACTCACTTTCCGATTTATAAAATTAATAAGAATAATTTGAACTATTTCGTACTTTTTTAATATATTAGCTACCGCATGAAACTTTCGTACCGATCCACGCGTCACTAACCGTCATCATCATCATCAACCTTTTTTATCGTCCCACTGCTGGGCCCAGATCTCCTCTCATCTCATAGAGAAGGATTGAGCTTAATCACCATGCTTTCTCAATGCGGGTTGGCGATTTCAGACATAAAAGTCCAAGTTTCCTCAAGATGTTTTCCTTCACCTTTTAGACAGTCATTGGTGTCCAAGATATAATTAGAAAGTACAATATAACTTAGAAAAGTTACATTGGTACTTGCCTGACCTGGAATCGAACCCGTTCGTCATACTTGAGAGGCTGGTTTCAACCACTAGGCCACCACGGCTCTCCTACTGGGCCACCACAAATATCCTGATACTAACCGTCATGCCTCTGTAAATAGTAGCGACCCTCCTCTACAAAACAGTGTTTTCGTCACAGGCCCCGGCGGAACACTTACACCAACAACACCACAATCATTCTCTCAATCTTTATTTCTAATCCTAATTGCGAACAACCTATTACAATTTGAATCATTTAGAAGCAAATTGCAAGCCCATTGCTCTATACATATAATTATGTGTATTCAAAAAATGTGTCTGCTCAACAACGTAAGTAACGCAATGAACCAAATCAAATCAAAGCATTTATTTCAAATAAACCAGTTACAGGCACTTTTGAATTGTCAGAAGGTCGGTCAGTCAGTAAGGTGAAGCTAGTCGCCCATTCCAAAGAGTAGGTACCTATGGAGAAGAACGGGCAAGAAACTCCATGGACACTCTTTTGTTTTTGAATGTTGTTGAACTGTCAAAATGAAACCTATTTCTACTGATAGGCAGTGACGGATTAAGACTACTTGATGCCCTAAGCAATCCACGCCTGTGGGCCCCCCCATCCGTATGTCAAGGTCAACTAGAATCGGTCTTTAAACCTTTACCGCCTAAAAACATTAGTTTTTTGTAAAATAAGATGATGAGTTGTTTTTTTTTTTTTGTTGGGATGGAGAATCATTTTTTTTTTCTATATATTATAAACTAGCGCTTGACAGCAATCCTGTCTGATGGTAAGCAGTGACGCAATCGTTGATGGTAAAGCGCACTAGTTTATTAAGAGCCTATTCACTCTAGCCTTGAAGACACTCAAATTAAACACCGCCGCTGGCAAATTGTTCCAGTCCCTCGATGTACGCGGTATAAAGGAGGAGGCGAAACGCTTTGTCCGGATCGTAGTGGTGTTAACAACGTAAGGGTGGAAACCAGCCGTACGACGGGTCGTCCGATGGTGGAACGGAGATGGGGGAATTAAATCATGCAATTCCCTTGCACACTCCCTAAAATGCATCCTATAGAACACCGAAAGGCTGGCTACTCTACGCCTGTGCTCTAGGCTTTGGAGACCATCTCGAGTTAGATCAGGGTCACCAATCAGCCTCTTCGCACGCCTCTCCACTGAATCCAAAGTGGCCAGGTGACACTTAGCAGCACCAGGCCAAATGTGGCTGCATTACTCCACACACGAACGGACCTGTGCTTTGTATAACATTAGAAGCTGCCCAGGTGTGAAGTACTGCCGGACCTTAGTGATAACGCTAAGTTTCCTGGCAGCCACCTTGGCCTTGGACTCAATGAACCGCCCAAAGTTAAGGTTCGAGGAAATCTCAACTCCCAAAAGCTGAAGGCGGTCGGAACACTCCAAGGACACATTTCGAAAAGTAGGAGCCAAGGTGAACGGGCTCCTTTTGGCAGTGAAAAGACACGCCTGTGTTTTGGCGGCATTGAATGCTACAAGATTGGCATTGCCCCATTCGGAGACTGCCTGCAGTGCAACACTCGTTCGCTCAACCATGGCCTCTCTTTCGGACCGGATTGATTCCCTACTAGCCCGAGCATCCGGCAGGTATCTCTCTACAACTGTGCTGTCATCTGCATACCCATAGATACCGGGCATCAGCAGATCGTTAATATGCAGCAGGAACAGAGTTGCAGAGGGAACAGACCCCTGAGGAACAGCGGCATTAGTTGACATGGGCTCAGAAGAGCATCCGTCGACAACAACTCGGAGGGACCGTTCAGTCATCAGGAAGTCTTTTACCCAGCCAGTCAGGCTAGGGGAAATGCCGTACGCTGGAAGCTTACTCAAAAGGCCAGCGTGCCATAGCCGGTCGAAGGCCTTCGAGACATCAAGGGAGACAGCAATCGCTTCCCCATTCTTCTCGAGGCCCTCGCCCCACAAGTGAGTGGCATACACTAGTAGGTCCCCAGTTGACCGATTGCGGCGAAACCCGTACTGTCGGTCACTGAGGAGATCATTACCTTCCAGGTATGCCAAGAGGCACGAGTTCAATACACGATTTTCCATAATCATCAAATGACTTCTCCCGCTCTGGGCGGAGCGGAAGGGCGTGTCAGATTTTTACTGACTAAAACCCACCCGCGTTTCTTCATTTGTCTGTGCGATGGCCAGGGCCACAGTTTCTTGTTTAACCAACCCGCAACCCTGACCCAGGAGGCATCGGTCTTCGTGGACCCCGTCACGATGTGCTGACATCTCTTTGAGGCGCACGTGAAACACGACGCGCCGTCGACTCGGGCCTGATCCTTACCGGGCGGCGAGTTGCCCACTGCTCACCGCCCGCAGGTGACCAGGCAGATGACCAGGGCATCTCCTGCGGCGGCTAGTGACGGGAGGCTCCGCCTCCTCCTTTGCCAGCATCACTGCTTCGCAGAAGGAGGTGACGGCCTGCCATGTACTCTCGCTCCGGACCATGGCCTGGACCAGGGTCGGACGCGAGAGATCGCCGCCGATCGCCGCTACTAGAACACGGCGGTGCTCCACCCAAGCCGGGCAAACCTCCACCGTATGCTCCACCGTGTCTTCATGACGATCCACACAATGGTGACACCCTGACGTTTCCTCCCGCGGCCCGCCTAATACGGAACAGGAACCTCCCGAAACAACCGTGTCCGGTGAGGACCTGCGTCAGGCGGAAGGTGGGGGCGCCGTGGCGCCTCTCTAGCCACTCCTCAAAGAGGGGACTTACCACCGTTATTGTGGCGTGCCCAGATGTAACAACAAAAAAAACCAATTGAAACATAATTTATTTATTTATTGAAATGCGCCTTGCGGCTTTTTCGGGCATTGAATTCACGCAAGATAGTATTAACATATAAGTAATGTTTTTATCATATCGGACTCTATGTATAATATCGATAAATTATCGAGCCTTTCTTGTATCATCTTTGTCTTTTTTAATATTTTTAATTTTGTAGAAGAAAGCAATTCGAAATCATAAGCGATAAAAATATACGCAGGGAGCTGTTTCCATATTAGGGAAAGCTGATTTAATTTTATCATTATGTATTATTTTATACACTTGATCGAGACCTGGGCTGTACTGCAGTCTCTCCAGCGGTGCCAAATAGACTATCGGTATACATATTGAAACGCTGGAGGGTTTGTACGAAAACGCCACCATGTCAGTCCGAATACAGGATTAGAGTTGACGAATAAGTCCCTCGAAACCAATACCTCTGCAGCGTGGTATCAGACAGGGAGGTGTTATCTCCCCGAAACTGTTCACCGCTGCATTGGAGGATGTCTTCAAGGTTCTGGACTGGAAAGGAGGCGAGTACATGACACACCTTCGGTTTGCTGATGATATCGTAGCAATGGCTGAGACCGCGGAGGACCTGAGTACAATGCTCGGAGGTCTTCGAGTAGAGCCTTCGAGCGAGTTGGTCTTAAGATGAACATGGACAAGACCAGTCATGTCTAACGCCCATGTTGTACCGACTCCTATAAAGATTGGAGACTCGGTTCTCGACGTTGTTGACAGTTACGTGTACCTTTTTTTTCCGGGGTGGAAATTATCAATGGATGCCCGCCGCCCTGGTGTGGGCGACGGGGTCTGTCAGACTCTTACTGACTAAAACCACCCCGGTGTCTCTTCTATCACGAGCGCGCGTGGGGCCGCGGGAGTCTAAATTCTTCCACGGCCCAAAGAATCAAAGTCGCACCGTATATTCCGGTACATTCGAATTGCCGAATGCACTAGCGGGTAGCGAGTGGGCAAGCGGGAGCGGGGTTATGACTTTAGGTCGGACTCTATGTCAACTTAAAACGCGCGAATTTTCAAATTAGTCCTAGAAACTTTTTTGGTGACGTGAGAGTGAGACGTGATTCGTGATGCCCTAAGGATGGACTTTTTTGTGCTTGTTCTGGTGCCAGACGTGATGCCCTAGGCAATTGCTTAATTTGATTAAGGGTTAATCCGTCACTGTTGATAGTGTGTTACGTAATGACCTGCTGCCTAAGACTAGTTTCTATGTTGCACCACAATTACTTTGTAATTTCATTCATATACGTAATTTCACTATGATTCGGTAATTATGATGAATTTTTGATGCACTTTGCTTATTTCCCTTCCTTATGCCTCTTACTTTTTACTTGTATTATTATTTTAAAACTTTTAGCTTTTTAAATTATGTAAATATTTTGTTTGTGAACAATTAAACTTTTGATTCCTCAAATGAATGCGAATGAAACAAAAATACAAATTAAATACACTACAAGCTGCGGGGTGCTTGTAGCACCCCGCAGAGGTAACAAACTAACAATGGTAATGTTTTACATTTTACCAGATCTACAGTACTCATTGCGTTATGATTTCTAACATAATATGAAACAATAGATTGACTACATGTATGGCTCAAAATGATTTGGACTGTGAATAATAGTGTGTTCCACAATTAGGGTGTTGGTATATTAATTTACAGCGAGAAAACTACCTACTTACTGAGTGCATGTTTGTAAACTGGTAGAATAAAACCTGAAACTAAAATGTATGGCCACATGACTCAGTCATGACAGGCGCTCTGTTAGTTTCCTCTCCACGTATATTGTATCGCTCAGAACCCACGCAAGTTCCTGACCGAGACGGTTTCTCAATTTACTAGAAAGCCGTCTTGGAATATTTTATTTCGTTCCACTTTGGGGATGTTATCAACAGAGAGCTACGGATACCCGCAATTCCTTTGCGCTCAAACTTATCTCGTGTTTGAGTGCTGACAGCTCCGCCTTGCGCGACTACCGCCACTTTGCCGATAGTGTCTTCATGTAAATCGGTTTTGATTGTACATATAGGACCGTTGGACTATTTTTGTTCTTTTTTCCGGGGTAGTAAATCCTCATGGATATCCGACGCCCTGGGGCGGGTGGCGGTGTCTGTCAGGCTCTTACTGACTAAAAACCACCCCGGTGTTCCATCTCACACCTTCACCGGAGGTTGCGAGAACGAACACTGCTTCCATAGCCCTCGATTGGTGCTGGCCCGCCATTGTGGGCTTCTTTGGGTCAGCCCAAGTGAGGTGTTTTACAACACTCAGTGTAAACAATGGGTATTGCACCAAAATAAATAAATACATTTTATTTTGGCATAACATCATTTATGTTTCGACAGCGGAAAAGTTACCTAGAAAAGAAAGAATTAGCTACATACTTATGAGCCCACACAATTCGCAAAGCTGACAGGCGAAGGGTCCCCGGTGACATCGTCCGCGAGAACGTTACTCAAGGCTTTATATCAATTGGATAAGTACTTTTATCCAATATAACTTTTCTTTGTAAAGATAACAATGTTATGAAGCGTTCTTGTAATTCTTTAGTCGAACTTGTTGGCTTTAACACAAAATAAGTACTACAGGGAAAACTCATTTTTAACTTAGTAATACACTTCTTGGGATAGAAATGTAAGAATTGTTGATAACCCGTTATATATGCATGTCTACATAATTCATATACCTAACTCATGGTATAACTCATGTCGTTAGTTCAATCTAAAAGGGCCGTGCCTATTGACGTCACTCCGTTGATGGTAATAGGCAAATGGCTACTCCAAATATCAGAATGCTACTGAGATATTCCTTAACGAAAAACCTAATACAATACATTAATTATTTTTCTTCTTAGCGTGCAAATGCTAGATTGCAAAAATATCGTATGTTTAATGGTAATAAGCGGTTTACGATTAACGAGGTATTAAAAAAAAAACTTACTAGATCTCGTTCAAAACAATTTTCATTGGTAGTTTTATAGTAATGTACATCATATGTTTTTTCATATTTTTCATGTTCCTATTTTAGAAGTTAGAGGGGGGGCGGGGGCAACTTTTATCCACTTTGGAAGTGTCTGTCACGCAAACTGGTCGGTTTAGAAAAAAACATATTTTAGAATCCTCGATATCATTTTTGAAGACCTATCCATAGTTACACCACACGTGTGTTTGATGAAAAAAAAATGAGTTTCAGTTCTAAGTAGGTATGGGGAGCCCCCAATGTTTATTATTATTTTTTTTTTATTTTTTGCATCAAAATCTTAATGCGCTTCACACAATACACCTACCTACCAAGTTTCAACAGTATAGCTCTTATAGTTTCGGAAAAAAATGGCTGTGACATACGGACGGACAGACGGACTGACAGACATGACGAATCTATAAGGGTTCCGTTTTTTGCCATTTGGCTACGGAACCCTAAAATTGTCAACAACAGACATATCTTCAGAAGTCCAAAAACAGCAATAGAAGTACATTTACAGATTTATTTTTTAGTAAATGCATTTACTGTAAAATGCATACATTTACTGTAAAATGCATACATTTACTGTAAAATGCATACATTTACTGTAAAATGCATACATTTACTGTAAAATGCATACATTTACTGTAAAATGCATACATTTACTGTAAAATGCATACATTTACTGTAAAATGCATATATTTCCTAGTAATTTTCAAAAACAATAACAAATATGTTCATTACATCTCTCACAGAATGTGTAATCGGTAACATTGCACTTGCTATAGACAATATACATATGTTTCTCGTCATACACGACTACATAGTATAGGTACATGTAGTATACATGTTTATTTAAAATGTATTCATGTTTTATATAAAACACTCTTAAACTCTTACGTTCTGTTGTGGATACTTATTTTCTATGTCCAGAGAAAACATGTCAAGGTGCATCCATAATAATGGTTACAATCCTCGCACTCCCACTATTCTCCAAAAAATCACGTTATGAACAGTTATTAATAAATAAATATACTCCACCGTCTCTTTATTTCTTTTGAAGTTGTGTTTACATACGTTTATGAGTATATACGTGGTTTGGCAGTTTTAACCTTTGTCAAGTGCATCATTACCTATTACTTTTTATTCAAGTGTCCGTAACTTAACACTTACTACCTACAACACTTACTACTAACTTAAAACTTAGTTTCGAACCATTCCACCATACATCGCATTTCATGTAATTCGTCTGATTTTATAGGTACTATATTGCTCATATTCGAATACAAGGATGTTAGTACTTTGTTTGTTATTATAGATTGAATGAGTTGTAAATCTGTTATCTAAACTTTCACTTATTGTGTGTTTACTTGTGTCTCTTCCTGGATTTTATTTAATTATGTATCTATTCGTTATAAATTATGTATTTTATAATTAGTTGTCATTTTCTCCTTTCTCTTGACGTTGAAGTGTCTCTTCTCGCAGGTACAGGTTACTGGAAATGCACTGTTTCAGTAAAGTAATGAGGCAAAATCACATTAATTTCTAACCTACAATATTTTATTTAAGCACAAATCAGTTACACAAGCTAAACTAAAGGAATTTGTTTATAAAGATGTAAATCGAACCGACCTGCATTCGTGGCATGAATTCATTAGCCGCGCAAATGGATACCTCATGAGACTTCCGGTCCACGGGCAGCTCGCGCCTCAGTGGGCTTCAATATGAGGGGCTGCAGTAAACGCGAGGGACGAATTCAAAGAAACGGATTCATGAACAACCTCAGAGAGGGCTGGCACCCGCATTTCACCAGATACATCTGAATTCTGTGCATTTCATTTTCCTTTATCAAAGAGAACCAGGTTCTTAATAATGAATTACAATCTAGTCTACAAGACCAATAAGCAATTTTTCTACGTGATAATTATTTTATAATTACATATAGTAGTTTTGATTGTACTTTACACAAGTCCGTTCTACATACTACCGTCCGTTCTATAACTAAAAAGGTTCCTTCGTAGTTTGTTTTAGTCTTCTCACTATATTAATGTTTGGTCCAACATCTGATTTGGCTTGATGTTCAAATGACATGTGAACATCAAGCTAATTCAGATGTCACTACTATTTCTTAGGTAATTCCCAACAAGTTATAGATTTGCATAATTATGTATTAATAGTTTTTTTAATATACAATATGTAAAGAAAACCCTGTCCGATCCGTAAAGGTATAGTTAGGTATCGATAACTGATTCTACTAATGCCCACAAAGACAGACAAAACTTAAAAAAAAAATCCCCCTAAAAAAATAAATATTATTTCGCAAAAAGAGGTAACTTAATACATGTGCGTTATGCAACCCCTTCTGCGGGCGCAGGGCGGGGGGCGGGGGGCAGGGCACGCGGCACCTGTGACGTGGTCGCGTCGCTATTCGCTTATAATAATACCGGTGTTGTCACTGTTTTAAAAATTACCAAATTTCGGGGAAAATGGAATTAATTCCCGGGAAAAAAGGATTATTTCAAAATTCATTAGTATTGTTACTATGATGATTATGTAAAATTTTATATTATATTTAGTTAAGTGTTTACCTAACCTTTATTATCCTTATGGGTCGGACAGGGTTTTCTTTACATATTGTATAAACTAGTGCTTGACTGCAATCCCGCCTGATGGTAAAGCGCGCTAGTTTATTAAGAGCCTATTCACTCTAGCCTCTCCTTCGTACCGGATCGGTACCTTACTAGCCCGAGTACCCGCTGTGAGAACCGAACTACAACATGCACCCTAGTTTTAACAATACTTGAAGCCGAAGTTTAATTGAGCGAATTTATAAAAATACCGTTAAATAACTTTAAGCTGAGATATCCTGTTTTTTGTTTTCTGGGTATTTTTCAGCCAAACCATCTTATTTAACTATTAACCATTTCAGCTAATGTTTGTAAGCTGAATTGTTTTACTATGACTGTCAGTGCGACCCGACCCACGTCACGAATATTATGCAGCGACGTGAATAATGGAGGCGCCGGTAGTGCCCAGCGCTGGCTGTGGCTGACTGTAGCTGGGCGAGGCGAGTAGTCTTTGCTTGTAGTACTAATGCAAAAAAATAAATAAACAAAAACAAAACAAGGTTTGCACTCCGGGGTGCCGCTAAAGAGAAAACATGAACAGCTTTATGATACTGATAAAGTATATCCAACCAAAAACATTCTGTAAAAAAATGCCAAGCCTCGCTGGAGCTGCTGGTTTATCTCTAAAAAGTAATGAAATCTAGACAAAGCCGTGCCAAGTTAAAGGTTCCTTATTGCGATTTTTTCATTATTATTATAGTTAATATTGTGTGACTTGCCCGTTGAACATTATACGTTAGTACGATTTTGTTAACACGTAATGTTATATCTGTTATAACTACCTATGTTTGTTATGTGAGAATAATAGCCCATACTGGTATTTGTAATTGGACTTAAGACATTGTGCAACACATATATTAATCATTGACAATGATGACTTCTGTACTTTTTGGAGCGTCAAATCGATCACCTATCTAATATAAAATAGACGTACAGACGAATTTCTATGAATGATTAGTCCATCTGTACTGGAAATGACTTTTTTGCTGTTCGTTTCCGGCTCGTCTATATATAAGTATTTTTGAAATGCGCAACTTTATCAAGCCCTGGTTACTGAATCAACGTTTTCCAAGAGGCAATTTTCCATGGTCAATGGGTAGTGGTTCTGGCGACAGATTGGTGCAATGGTGTCATGGAGCACCTGAATTTGTAGCCTGGTATACCCTTCAACGGCCAAGTCACACAATATTAACTATAATAATATTGAAGAAATCGCAATAAGGAACCTTTAACTTGGCACGGCTTTGTCTAGATTTCATTACTTTTTAGAGATAAACCAGCAGCTCCAGCGAGGCTTGGCATTTTTTTACAGAATGTTTTTGGTTGGATTTCACTTCTATTTGTAGAAGCGTATTATATTGATTTTATTATTTAACACAGATTTTTTTTCTTTTTAGAAGTAGTTATTACAAATCTTCCTTTTCTTTTTTCCGGTTCTGATTCTTGTACAGTAGCAATAATTTTATGTATTGCCCATTCGCGTGGCGTGCGTGGTTGTATTCAGTGATCGCTGAAGCTTGAGTTTTTATAATCTTGAAGTCAACATTTATGTTTACTTCTTCAATCAATATGAGGTGCGCCCAATGAAAATTGTTTACTCGTGAAAGCGCCATATAAGCTTGGCCACGAGAGAATATGAAGGTGCCAATGTCCATTTTTTAGAGTCAATTCTAACTTGACTCTTGTGAAATGTTAGGTCATACGCCACACAGATTGGGAATTGTTGTCTGTACAAGCATGCCCGGGGTATGATCTCAAATTATAACTTACATAATAAGTAATAATTCGTGAATCAAATTATAAGCAAATTTTACTAACAATTGTTTAGGCTTTATTTGGTCTTCTGGGTCCCACCTCACTTTTTGTACTAGCCTGTCGAACTATTAACTAAACCAAACATCAATGTTTCTCTTAAGCATTACTTTAGCTCCCTGTTCAATGATTATAGTTTCTTCCAGTCCAGCAGTCATCGTCGCATCATCCTCATATTTTTGTTAACAAGCCCGGGCTTTTGTTATCATACATCTTGAACAATCCAAGAAATTTTTAGCAATTAACTTTATCTCGGATTGCGGGACTGCTTTGAATATAGTATTATGCATACACATATTTCTCGACGCTAGTAAACAAACAGTACCTTCTGGTACGTCCCTTAAACATTGTGTTACATATTTCCATTAAACATTCCTTCATTAGAATGCGAGAGCAGAGGTATCAATCGGTTAGGCAGTATATCTCTGTCTGATTGTGTTGTCAATCCTACTTTGGTTCTTTTTGATATCTCAAGAAACGTAGAATCATACAGCGGTCTAATATACAACGTAAGATTTTTATTTATTTTAATAATTATAAACTAGTGCTTAACTGCAATCCCGCCTGATGGCAAGCAGTGATGCAATCATTGATGGTAAAGCGCGCTAGTTTATTAAGAGCCTATTCACTCAAAAAAACTGAGTGAATAGGAAGGAAGACGGCAGTTGAGCGAGGTGGTGTAATGTTAAACCCAACAACACGACCAACGATGCTGCGCCAAAGGGAGATTGATCTAGAGACCCTCCACGACCAAAATCCCGAAACAACAACATTTCACGCATCGTACCCGGCATAATTCGCATCACAACTGTGAATGACCTGACCTGAAAAAGGCCTGTGTGGCCTGTAATCTACACGTAGATTACGGCTCATTCTATCTCATCGAGAGGAGGCATGTGTCCTAGGAGTGGGAATATTTTTGGCGGATTATATATTCCTGATTTCTGTCTCAATATGTCAAAAATGCATCCAATTTCTCTATATTTATGAAAAAAACGAAAAGTGTGTCTGTTCCGCTTTCACGCCGTAACTACTGAACCGATTTCTTTGAAAGTTTGTAGACACAAAGATAGAAGTCCGGATTAAATAATAGGGCAGTTTTTATCCCGGAAGAATCGATATTCCCAAGGAAAATCTAAAAAGCGATATAATTTACCTAAAGCTAGTGGATTATATTTTGACCAAATTTTGAGTGAAATTTATTTTAGGGTAATTTGTTCATTTCATTTGTGTAATGTTTATGTTCGAGTTGAAAAGTTAGTAGTAGTTAGTAATCGTTCGACTATTTCTTCGTGTAAACTAAAAAGTATAAAAGCCAGTCTAGTCTTATCCACAGTTTTTATCAAAGCAGAAGGGGAGGCATTTCCAGCAGTGGGGCGCTCTAAGCTAGATTAAATTAGAAAATATATGTGTCCCACTACGCTGGATTTTTGCAATGACAATAATTTTTTTTTATCTAGCAATAGTAGATTTGATTATAGATTACTGAACGACGAACATTTCTTCCTTCTGATCTAATTCAAAGGTTACTGCAGACCATAATTTTAGCCCACATAGGTGCAAAGTTCTCATCAATATAAATGAATTAATTCCAAACACAAAAAAAGTAGCTACTGTAAAACGTTGGGAATCCCCTAACTGCCTTTCGTCTTCGTCATAAGATCTCTAATGACAATCTCAATTTATCTAGGTATAAAGCTCTTATCAATACAAATTAATCAGGCACAAACACAAGGTAGCTGTTGAGAATCGCTGAGGACTTCCTTCGTTTGTCTCTCGACTTCATCATCAAATCTACTACAGACCTTCATTATAACCCATATGGGTGCAAAGTCCTCATGAATATAAATGATATAAGTCCAAACACAAAGTAACTACAGACTGTAAACCGTTGATGAGTACGCGGGACTGAACTTTGTCTTGTTTGAACTTCATCATCAGAGCCTTTATGACAGTCACATCCCATCGAGGTGTAAAGTTCTCATCAATACAAATTAATCAAACATAAACACAAGGTAGCTGCTGTGAATCGTTGAGGAGTTCTCACGACTGTCTCCCAGCTTCATCATCAGATCTACTCCGTACCTTTATTAAATTGTAGTGTTTTCTAATACTTATTGAAAATACTTAGAAATGCACTAGTCACCCCTACGATTTTTGAAAGTTACCCTTGATTTCTCTGGTCTTCCATCATCAGATCCTGACCTGGTAACTATTGGACCACCTGGAAAGTGATCCCTTAAGACCCCTTTCAAACAAAAAGAAATTTGAAAATCGATCCAGGCGTCTTAGGGTAATCGGTGAACACATCTACATAAAAAAAAAAAGATTACGACGAATTGAGAACCCGCTCCTTTTTTTGAAGTCAGTTGATGAAGCGGCCCACCAAGTGGAATATTTTATTGACGATGGTACGTTAATCTCTACTAGTTTGGTGGGGCTCTTCTGCTTTCTAATCAAGGTCACCAGGTACTTCAGATCTTCGATTATTCTAGTTTTTATATTTTTACCTTTATGTGACCATTAAACCCTGGCTGTGTACCAAATTTAAGCTCTCTGACTTTATGGGAAGTACTACTTCTATTTTGATGATCATGAGTGTGTGAGTGTCGAAAACATGGAAATTTACTTTCGCTTAACTTCAGAACTGGATGAGCTACAGACTTGAAATTTTAGATTTGAAGTGTGTTAATACAGCTTACTGGATGACCAAAATTTCAGCGTTCTGGTACTATCCAGAGGTTCTTAATTAAGGACCTGAAAATGCAGCGAAATGGTTCGGGTAAAGATGGTACGGCAGTGTTTGCTTCGCGCTCGACTTGGCGAGGGCACTCCCGTGCCCTCAGATAAAAGTATTATCATTTAAGTGATACGATACAATATTCATTTCACGAATGCGCAGACTTTTTTAACCGACTTCAAAAGGGAGGAGTTTACTCAATTCGACCGTATATATGTTTTTTTACTGATTAAAACCCACCCGTGTTCCTTCATTTGCCTGTGTTCCAGGGGCCATGACATCCATTTGGAACAGCATGGTCTTGGCAGACGTCGTACCCTGTTACGATGCGATCTCATTAAGGCGCGCATGGCACACAACTCGCTGTCGACCCGAGCCTAGTCCTTCCCGGTGACGTCCGCAAACACACCTAATATGCTTAGCCTCCTACTTTGCGAGCATTACTTTCTCGCAGAAAGAGAGGTAATAGCTGCCATGACCGCCGGACCGCCGGATGCGGTGACCCGAAGCTGGGTAGACCTCCACCACATGCTTAAGACGATCCACTCAGTGGTGACTCCCTGGCATTTCCTCTTGCCTAATCCGGAAAGGAATCTCCCGAAACCACCTTATTCTAATGAGGCGCCTCTTTAGCCACTCCTCAAAGAGGGAACTTATCGGCATAATTGTGTTTTGCCCAACACTGGGTTGTGATAATGGTACTCTCTATGTCGCCATGAGATCCCGCAGGAGCCCTGTCTGCTGTATCTGTTTACGCTACGCCTTCATGCCTGGATGTCTGACTGAAAATAGATCCAAATTCTGTGATTGAAGATAAATACGAGCGTAATAAATTGTCTTTGTCTTTGTTTTTACGTGACGAACAGTTTAATTATCATCCGACAAATTATGAGAAACTACGAACATTTTTAACCGACTTCAAAAAGGAGGAGGCTACTCAGTACTCAATTCGACCGTATAAAGGGTGTATCTGACATCGACGCACAAACGAGTACCATGGATCCGGTGATCCGATGATTCTGAACCCCCAGTGGTGAAAGTTTTCGTCGGCTTTTTCATGATTTAAAAAAATATGTATGTAGTTTTTTTCACTTTAGACTGTTCATAATTGCTATAATTTTATAACCCAATAAGATTTTAAAGTAAAAATTGATTAATTCGCTAACTACACAAAAAAGCACCATGAAAACAAAACTCGAAAAACTATCTTGTCAGCTGATTTAATAGAGTTCACATCAGGGATCAACGTCATACCTACAAAACCGCACGGTGGCACGCTTGCAACGTTCAAAAGCCAAGCTGACACTTTTTTTAAACACTGTGAATTCTGAAACCGTTCATTAGCGACATAAATGACCATCATAATTTTATTAGTAGCATGCGGTGTAGTCTTTTCGCAAAGTTTGTGTTACGATGTCAGATACACCCTGTATATGCTTTTTATTATGTTGTTCGCGGATACCTTCGTCGTTTATGAACCGATTTTGATAATTCTTTTTTTGTTGGAAAGAGGAGATTCCCAAGGTGGTCTAATAATAAGGACATCAGGGTTTGATGGTGGAAAACCAGAGAAATAAAGGGGAATTTTCAAAAATTGTAGGGACGGCTAGTACATTTGTAAATTTTTTCATGAAGTATTTTAAAACACCACAAATTAATAAGGATATGAAGTAGATTTTTGGCACCCTGACGCTCAGTTCGTCGCTCTGGGGGACTTCAACGCCTGCCACCAGGACTGGCTCTTCCCATACCAGAGGACCGACCACGCTGGGAGAGAAGCGCGAAACTTCGCGCTTTCTATGGGCCTTTCCCAGCTGGTAGAGCAAGCGACTAGGGTGCCTGATGTAGTTGGCCAGACAGCCAACTGTTTGGACCTTCTGCTGACCACTGATCCGGACAGATGTGTTGTAACAGTTTCCTCACCGTTGGGAACTTCAGACCACTGTCTGGTGAAGTCTGTGTCATCCTTCTCCCCTCCAGATCACGACTCTCGTGGTGAACGGAGATTGTGGCGATACAAGTCAGCAGATTGGGATGAGATGCGCCACTTCTTTGGGTCTTATCCTTGGCAGCAGGTCTGCTTCTCTTCTGGCAATCCGTCAAGCTGTGCGGACGCTATAACCGATGTGGTGCGTCAAGCTATGGAGTATTTTATCCCCTTCAGCGACGTGCCCGTCGGTGGCTCAGCTCGCCCATGGTTCAATGCCGATTGTGTCCAAGCTGAACAGCATAAGCACGCGGCATTTCTCACCTGGGTTGACGCTCGTGACCGCAGAGCTCCGGATCTAAGCTCAAAGAAGAGAGCCTTTAACCGTGCTGCCAAGTCCTACAAAAAGGCGCTTAAGAGGGCTCGCTTCGACCGTATTACCCATATTGGCAACAAGCTATCTGCGCAGCCATCCGGTAGCAGATCTTTTTGGTCCCTTGCCAAATCGGTCGAGGCGAACTTCTGTCGACCCACACTGCCTCCGCTGGTGAGGCCTGATGGAACACTGGCCCATACGGCGAGAGAGAAAGCAGGTCTCTTTGCATCTCTCTTTGCCCATAGTTCGCGTCTTGATACTGGCAGTGCTACTCCACCTAATTTACCTCATTGCGGAGCTTCAATGCCGGAGGTTTGCATTAGGAACAAGGAGGTCCTGAGAGCACTGTGTCGTCTGGACGTGAATAAGGCTAGTGGTCCAGATGGTATACCAGCGATTGTTCTTAAGGCATGTGCGCCCGAGTTGTCTCCTGTATTGACGCGCCTGTATCGCCTCTCATTTGGGACTGGTATAGTGCCCAAGTCCTGGAAGCTTGCCAACGTGCAGCCCGTGCCCAAAAAGGGTAGTCGTGCCGATCCTACCAACTATCGGCCGATTTCGGTAACCTCCATACTCTGCAAGATTATGGAGCGTGTATTGAATTCGCGCCTCTTGGCTTACCTGGAAGGTAACGATCTCCTCAGTGACCGACAGTACGGTTTTCGGCGCAATCGGTCAACTGGGGACCTACTAGTGTATGCCACTCACTTGTGGGGCGAGGCCCTCGAGAGAAATGGGGAAGCGATTGCCGTCTCCCTTGATGTCTCGAAGGCCTTCGACCAGGTATGGCACGCTGGCCTTTTGAGTAAGCTTCCAGCGTACGGCGTTTCCGCTGGCCTGACTGGCTGGGTTAAAGACTTCCTGACTGAACGGTCCCTCCGAGTTGTTGTCGACGGATGCTCATCGGAGCCCATGTCGACCAATGCCGGTGTTCCTCAGGGGTCTGTTCTCTCTGCAACTCTGTTCCTGCTGCATATTAATGATCTGCTGATGCCCGGTATCTATGGGTATGCAGATGACAGCACAGTTGTGGAGAGATATCTGCCGGAAGCTCGGGCTAGTAAGGAGGCAATCTGGACCGAAAGAGAGGCTATGGTCGAGCGTACGAGTGCTGCACTACAGGCAGTCTCCGAATGGGGCAAAGCCAATCTTGTAGCATTCAATGCCGCCAAAACACAGGCGTGTCTTTTCACCGCCAAAAGGAGCCCGTTCACCTTGGCTCCTACTTTTCAGAATGTATCCTTGGAGTGCACCAACCGCCTTCAGCTTTTGGGAGTAGAGATTTCCTCGAACCTTAACTTTGGGTGGTTCATTGAGTCCAAGGCCAGGGTGGCTGCTAGAAAACTTGGCGTTATCGCAAAGGTCCGGCGGTACTTCACACCGGGGCAGCTTCTAATGTTGTACAAAGCACAGGTCCGCTCGTGTGTGGAGTACTGCAGCCACATTTGGGCTGGTGCTGCGAAATGTCACCTGGATACTTTGGATTCAGTGGAGAGGCGTGCGAAGAGGCTGATTGGCGACCCAGACTTAACTCGAAACGGTCTCCAAAGCCTGGAGCACAGGCGTAGAGTAGCCAGCCTTTCGGTCTTCTATAGGTTGCATTCTGGTGAGTGTGCAAGGGAATTGCATGATTTAATTCCCCCATCACCGTTCCACCATCGGACGACCCGTCGTACGGCGAGTTTCCACCCTTACGTTGTTGATACCACTGCGACCCGGACGAAGCGTTTCGCTTCCTCTTTTATACCGCGTACATCGAGGGACTGGAACAATTTGCCAGCGACGGTGTTTCCGTCACATTACAATTTGAGTGTCTTCAAGGCTAGAGTGAATAGGTTCTTAATAAACTAGCGCGCTTTACCATCAATGATCGCATCACTGCTTACCATCAGGCGGGATTGCGGTCAAGCGCTTGTTTATGACTTATAAAAAAAAAAAAAGATCTGATGATAGAGCCGGGAGACAGGCGAAGGAACTCCTCAACGATTCACAGCAGTTACCCTGTGTTTGTGCTTGAATAATTTGTATCGATAAGGACTTTACACTTAGATGGGTTGTGACTGTCATTAGAGGGCTGATAATGAAGACAAAGGTCGGTTATGGGAACTCCTCAACGATTTACAGTAACCTTGTTTTTGGACTCAATTAATTTATATTAATAAGAACTTTGCATTCATATGGGCTGTAATGAAGGTCTGTAGTAAATCTGATGATGGAGCCGAGGGACAGTCGAGGGAACTCCTCAAAGATTCACGGCAGCTATGTTATGTTCGTGCTTGATTAAAGGTCAGTTCAGGGATTTCCTCAACAGTTTACAGTAATTACCTTGTGTTTGGACTCAATTCACTTATATTGATGAGAAGTTTTAGTTCTGATAATAAAGACCATAGACAGTCAAGGGAAGTCCTTTACAATTTATAGGATTGAAGTTTAACGTAGGACAACCACTAGCCACTGCTACTCGCCATGCTGATGCGACAATCAAAAAAATCAAGAGACTGAATTTAAGTCGCGTAATCGTGTCATCTCTAGCAATGCTCATACATTCAATCCAGTCCCAGAGAAATTTTATAAAAGTGAGTTGAGTAGTTTCGTATTTAAACAAAAATTACGGGTATAAATTCAAGTAAACAAAATGCGTCGTTTGGTTGTTAGCCTATTTCCAAGTATGTTGGCGGCAGCGTCCAGTCTGACCAGATGCAGCTGAACAGTACTTACACAAAATTGTAAAATAAAATCTTTTTTACAAAAACCAACCGACTTCCCAAAAAAAAAACACTACTAAGTGAAAAATAACTAATTTCAGAAGTCGGTGGACGAATATACAAACACCATGACCTTCATGGTCATATATTCGTTTTTGCCATCGACTTTAAAACGTACAAATAAATAACCATGTAAACAAGAGTGCGGACGATCAAGTCAGCCGTTGTAAGAACTAAAAAAAAATCGGGTTTGTTTTACCATAAACCATTAATTGTAAAAAACTTTTTTACAAAAAACAACCGACTTCCCAAAAAAACACTACGAAGTGAAAAATAACTAATTTCAGAAGTCTGTGGACGAATATACAAACACCATGACCTTCGTGGTCATATATTCGTTTTTGCCACCAAAAAAAAAACCTATTTGTTTCAGAACCAGTTACTTAAACTGATTTCTGAAAACTAATTAATTAAATAGGCAATCAAATATCATGCCAATTTTAATAACTTAATGGTTGTTTTCATTAACAGACATTACTAGAGTACCTATATTACTTACTAGCTTACCGTCCGCGGCTTCGCCCGCGTGGAATTCGGTTATATCGCGATTTTTAGATATCCCTCGGAAATATCAATTTTTTATTTATTTTTTCAGTAAATGTAGCCTATGTCCTTACTCAGGGAGAGGGACTAAAGATTGTCTGTGCCAAATTCCATCAAAATCGGTTGAGAGGTTTAAGCGGGAAAGCGTAACAGACAGACAGAGTTACTTTCGCATTTATAATATTAGTATGGATGGATTTGAGGCCATAATTATACCTTAACCCAAACATGCATATATATTTTTATTACATATAAGATAGTATTTCACTACTGTAACTAGCATGTTCTTGTGCTGTTGTGTGGTATTTGTCCGCGGAAGCGACGGAGCGACGACGGTATGAGCCTTGGTGTGATTTAGGTACTGATGAAGCTACAGAAATGAGGGAACGGACAGAAGGCTCTGACTACTTTTACATTGCTTCTATGTGTCTGGTTCATCAAGGGTAAATTTCCTAAATAGTAGTACTACTACGAGTATTTGGGGTATTATAGAGCAGATGTAACATTACAACAAACTCAAGCGACTTATTGTTCTTAATTGTTATAGTTAACAATACGGACAATGTTTCTTAACCACTAACACAAACCAAACACAGAACTTTATAAACAACACTGTGTTCCATGTTTATATACGTGCTGTTCGAATTTAAGGAAAACTACGCTCGGAACGTCTCGTGCGTAGTTTATTATTGTGGTGTTAAAATCGGAGACCATTGAGAAAATCCACAGTTCAATCCAATATTTACGGGAAAAGTATGTGTCTGATAGTATTATTTAGTTAAGTTGTAGTTTGTTTAGTTTTAGTTTTTAGTATTTTAGTTTTATTAAACAAAGTCGCATGTAAGGAATTTGAGTGTAAAGTCAAAAGTGTTTTTTTTTTTTTTGTGACAAAACCCGCCACGCTGTTCCCAACCCACTGCAACTCCTGAAAGCCAGAATCAACAGTGGAGACCGCCAGAAAAATACCGAGCAATGAAGCTCGACGAGTCCCGGAGAAACGTTTCAACTGTCTTGGGTCCCGCAACGAAATTAATCAGAAAAGAATAGCGGAGGAGTAAGAAAAAAGATATTTTTTTCCACTTCCCTCCATAATAAGCAGGAGACAGAACAGAACTAGGCCAATCAGCACAAAGGGACATTAATGCAACTGGGAGAAGCCCAGATTGCCAAGCACCACGGAATAACATTAATCATTATCAAGTTAACGGGTCCTAAGTAGGTATTTGCTGTTACAATTGATTCCAATAATAGGTATGGCAAAAGCGCCTGAACGCACGGAAATTAGTTCTAGTTTCTACAAGGTCCGTTTAATAAACAACGCCGGATGTAACTTGTACACTATCCAACATAATATTGCGTTCATTCTGGCAAAGAATACACTCCCACAAGATGTGATGTGCGGACTGTTCAAATTCACAGTTCGATGTAGAACACTGACACAAAGGCGAAGGAACAAGTTTAAAAGAATACAGTTTACTTTTAAAGTTGCCATGACCTGTGAGAAATCGGGCAACGCAGTGGTCAACCTCCAGCTATATCTTAGCCAGCCGATCGCCGACGGATGGAAAGAACAGATGGAGGTGCCGGCCCTTGATAGAATTATCCCACCTACTTTGCCATTCGGTGCCAGTCAAAAGTGTATGTCAAAATTCATACCTACCATCGGTATTGTAACCTCTGCTCCAATAGAGAAGGCACTCCAGTCCATAGATAATTGTCAGGACACACCTGTGACGCTGACACATAAACACACATGTATTGATCTACTTGACATCGAGTACGGAACCAATCAGGAATGTATGAATTCAATTAACCGCTGACAACATATTGTGAACAATGGCATGTCGGGATCACTCGAGCACTTCCTACTATTGTTTACGAAGGCTTTGAGAAGAATGAGGGACCAGGAGGTAGGTGAGGCCAGAAGGATAGTAGCAGCTACTACTGCCACAAGAATAAGCCACAGGCAGATTGCAACGAGATCACTCAAAAATCCAACTGTCTTTGGTTTTGTGTGGATTGGTCTAACTGTAATGCTTCGATGTCGCCTTTGGGTTGTGGAGGTCAGACGGCAGTCGCTTCACGGAAAATGTCGAAGTTTAGCCATATCAGCAGTTGGACTGGTAAAGCGGACCCCAGACTCCAAAGCTGAAAAAGGCTTCGGATGCGACTGAGATTAACGCTGGGATGATGATGATGAGATTGCAACGAAATAAAATTAGTCTCTTAACGCGTCTAGTAATATAGCTGCAATGAAGCTAGACGGGTTCTTGGTACCTATGGAGCGCATATGCTTTAACTCTTAAAGGCTTGTTAATAGATGGGGATGGGCAGGATAGGGGATTATCACACCTGAAACGTTCTTCATGATGCTGTTGGTGATCTAACAGCGATACATTAAGGTTTATTTGGCGCATCTACTGATTATCGTTAAAACCCGAAAACGTTCAATCAATGTCACGTCCTATGTCATTCCGACGTGTATATTTATGTTTGCATAGTTTAACTGAACTGTGTTCACTAGCATTTCTTATATAGGATTTAATATCTATCTCCTATGTATCTTGCAACTATTTATATTCCAGAATTACAGTATCTGACTCTAGGAAAATTACAGTATCCGACTCCTGATAACTTACCTTCTCATTTGATCGCAGCAAAATTTCAGTATCCGACTAAAGCAAAATGAGTTTGAAATATATGGAACTTCTGTTCCTCAAATTTGTTTGGATTGTAAGCAGAGAGCTATTAATTAACAGATATTAATAACGTATTGTATTGTGTGTTAGCGTCATAAACATAGGCGGTTTATGAGGATTGTCCAATTTTATTTATATACGTTTTATTGATAATAATTGCTGACGAATTACATCTTGGCACAGCATTTGAATAATATTTATCTTCTAGTTTTTCTTATGTGTTTATATTTATTACAAATTATAACGAGTGAATATGCTGTAGTACCTACATGTTGGAAAGGATTTACAGCACTACAGTAATTATGATTAATTAATTACAAACAGTCATTTCAATACGTTCTAACATGAAAGGATATTAATTAAGCATAATCAATTTTGCCAAAGTAAATAAGACACGTAACACTCTAGCACGTAAAAGTTCCATACAAGGAAATTACTAAACTGAACCAATACATAAAGTGAAAGGTAGTTACCTTTCACTACATAAAGTAACAAAACATATTAACTTGAAATTGTAGAACATTTATTATTTACAAAGTTCTTACAGCGCACAATACTGAAGAAGGGTATTATTTACAAAGTTCTTACAGCGCACAATACTGAAGAAGGGTATTATTTACAAAGTTCTTACAGCGCACAATACTGAAGAAGGGTATTATTTACAAAGTTCTTACAGCGCACAATACTGAAGAAGGGTATTATTCCTTCTTTGTACTTCAGCTGCAGCACATATATTGAACGTCGATGTAATGTTATCGATACAATCTTACACGGAATAACTTTGGAGGCACTACTCCTGTCCTGCGGATGATAAATTAAAACTTGACACGCCTGATAGATAGGTGGTAAAAGACTCCATAAAAACTGCACACATTAAGAAGTAACTTTGAATTTGTGGCAAAACTGATAATATAGGAAAATACAACAGTTGTTGTAACTCGGTAAGCGACGGAGTGAAATTGGTCAAAATATTTATGCAAAGCAGTTAGCATTTTGAGATACAGGACATCATAATGAAATGAATTTTACTCGGTGGTAGGCCATAATATCGGCTGCCGGCAGAAGTTACCACCCATCAGACAAAGTCTTGCCGCCAAGCGATTCGTCGTGTTCCGGCATGATGTCTGATGAAGCCGTACGGAGGACGGGTCTCAGTAATTGTGTTGCGATGTGTGCCGGGTACGATGCACCAAATGTTATTGTGTCGCGAGTTTGGTCGTGGAGGGTCTCCAGATCAGTCTCCCTCTGGCGCAGCATCGTTGGTCGTGCTGTTGGGTTTAACATTGCATCACCTCGCTCAACTGCCGTCTTCTTTCCTATTCACTAAGTTTTTTTTTTTAAGTGAATAGGCTTAATTAACTAGCGCGCTTTACTATCAACGATTGCATTACTGCTTACCATGCTAAACACATACAATGAGAAAAAAAAGTGGTTACTATATGTCAGCTACCCAAGCCAATGTAGAATGTACCTACTACACAATCAAAAAACTATTAATGAAAACAAAATTTAACATGTAAATAAACTAGCGACCCGCCCCGGCTTCGCACATGGACAAATGATTTAAGTACCTAAGCCTTCCTCAAGAAACGGTGGCCGTTCAATAAAAATAATGTGGCGCCCGTCAGCCAATATCTGACTCTGCAACATGCATCGACCTTATTGTCCATGGATAGCCAGTTCCACCACCTTTAAACAGAATGAAAGCCTACCGGGGTAGCAAGTTTGTTCGAAATAATGGTACCCCGCTCCGGCCCACTCACTCCGCGGTTTAGGCAGAGAAACACTCAAGTAGCAGGCGGCCGGCAGGGGCGCGAGCGGGAGGCGGGTTTTTTCTGGTATTTAGTTTTGAATAAATCGTGATATCTCCTGAATGAAACAACCAACTCTATTAATTCTATAGAGATCTGCTGCTACTAAAATTACCTTTGATATGATATAATTTATTTGGATAAGGATTAATAATAAGGAACAAATAGTGGGCTCTGACTTCGACTGGCATTTTCATTAACTTTTTAAACATAAAAAAGTAGTCATAATGAAGAAACTGTATATAGACATATGCTGTTGCTGACTTTTTTGTGGGCGTTTTTAAGATCTACAATACTGTAGTACATTATTTTGATCTATCTCATAGGGTTCAGCCGGCGTTAGCAATGTAAGCTCAAAAAATGGGTTTATTTGGCGAAATGTGTTAGAAACCTCAAGAATTATCAGTGTTCCGCTTATATATTAAGCATGTTATATACATAAAAACCTTTCTCCTGAATCACTCTATCTATTATAAATATCCCTATCGAAATCCGTTGTGAAGTTTTAAAGATTGAATCATACAAAGCGATATAGGGAAAGTAAAAGTGACTTTGTTTTATAATATGTAGGTAGTGAAGTCTCCGGGCGTAATGGGTATGACAGCTTACATATTTTTATGCTGGGTTATGATAACCCTCATAAATGATAAACTAAGACCATCGAAGTGCAAGAAAAATATACCCAGTTACTTATTAAAACAATAACAAAACCGGTCAGCAAGACGACCGGTAACCAGAAATAGCATCCGTTATTCAAAAGACAAACTGGTATCCCAAAGGGTAACTGTTGCTAGCATAACTCATATTGTGCTAATGGTAATTTCATTCCACTATGTGAATGAGGTTTTTGCTTACATTATTTTATCATGTAGGATTTTGCTGATATTGAATTTCATCTACATTCGTTTGTCAAATACTATTACACAGCCTGTGCAGTGGCTTCAAAAGTATTTCATTATAATTGTAACAAACTACACCCTAATTAGACATAGCTAAGTACAATGAACCGCGCCACAATAATTCTGATGGACATTATCGATATCTAGTTAGCGCAATCAGCCAGCATTGAGCGTTGGCCTGGCCTGGCTGGGGAGGCCTAGCTTGTGGCCTGAATCTCTAATAGCCGGTCTCGTTACGTGGCCGCGCCAAATTGGCTTTTTGTCCTGTTTGTCTTTATTGGCGCCATTTGATGGCCAGCGTGCCTTCTCATTTGTTAGTTCAGTTACAACTGGTTCGTATGTCGGCCTGAGATAAGTTTGGGCAATTTGTTACAATGGACGTAGGTAGACGGTTGGGCTCGTCGGTTGGTGCTAACATATGTATGGAGATATTTTACAATTCAGCGAGAAGGCATCACTGACGGTCTAATGCCTTCTGACAACATTGTGAACTTTTCACATTATCGCGGGTTAGGTGGCTGGTAGTGGCTGGCGGAGAACTGCTCAGGATCGAGCTTGTTGGCGTGCCATGAAAGAGGCCTATGTCCAGCAGTAGACGAGTAAAGGCTGATGATGATGATGATGACACAAACTTATAAACGGCAGTGCATAGTTTTATTTAAACTAATCTCCAAAAAAATAACGAAGAGAATACACCAGCAACATTTTGACCCAACCCTACTCCGGACAAAAATGCCCAATATAATACGAGTTCCGAAACCTATGACTGAATAAGGCAGCCCCGAAAATATTCCCGAATCTTAATCAAGCTCTAATCTCTTGGAAAAAGGTATCTGCCCATGGAGAAAAATCTCGGTTCGGATCTCATATCGAATAGAAAAGTATTGGAGGCGGGTAACAATTGAGGGTTACCTGCGACTCGGATATATTTTTATACGAACTCAGACCCTTTCCCTTTTCAATGATACGTGGGGGAATATTTTGACAAACTAATATTAGCGGAGATTGCCTCGACGCATAGTTATGCATACGTCGAATGATGTGGACGATGTGGTCCCACAGCGGCCCACAGAGACCCACAGCGGCCTGTGGGCCGCTGTGTGTGTTACTGTGGTAACCCATAGCGGCCCACTGGCCCACCGGCCTACCGGCCGCGGCCGGGAACGTATTAAGAATTGGTTTTACTTAAGTATGAAAAAGGTAAAGGAGGAAGATATCTCTATGCTATAAAATATTATTCTTTAGTTATTATTCCCATTTAACCCTGATTCCCAAACCCGAATACGGATCCTAACAAAATATTCCTGAGTCAATTTTGCATGGGAGGTTATGAATATAACGCTTTGTTTGGTTTCTGACTGATATGGTTCGCAGTGATAGTGGTAGGAGTAGGGTTCTGAGAGCCCAAAGTAAAACAGTTTTAGTCAAGTCGTCAAAACCAACGTGAAAGGATTCTATCTACAAAGGGGTACTTAACCTCATAAATACTAAAACTACTGAGCTGCACTGAGCTATCAGAAGAAATAATGATAGGAACGTGTCTAGACAAGTTCGGATGGGTCTAGAGTAGGGAGTGTCTAACTCCAGTATATTGGATTGTAATGTAAGAAGTGAACAAATAAATTAGGATTTCAATAAGTATAATCATTAATTGCAATAACGTGATGATTATGATCACAAGTAATCGTTGTTTTTTAATGTATTTAGAAACAAAATGACGCGACGTGGTCACATTGTAATAAAGTAAGCAGTATTATGAAATCAAATAAGAATATCTAAACATCTCATAAACACCAAGTATCATTTTTAATTATGAAATATTTATAATACATTGTAGAATATAGAAAATGAGACAGACATATGAATTTATGAAAACATAAATAATTTTATAATTTAACACCTGATGGCGATGCAATCATTGATGATATTACGCACTAGTTTATTGTAATCCTATTCACTCCAGCCATCTATCATTTATTATCATCAATGTAACACAATGGGTGGCAGCCGAAGTCTATCTTTATGCAATTTCGGTTATTTGACCTGTCATTGTCATCTAGTATACGTTAGTACAGACGATAGCTGCACATCAAGCTACTAAAGTCTGTCCTGATTTTTTTATTGGATTTTCAACTTTATCACTAAAGCATTAAGGCCTTATTTATTTCATTATATTTTACAAGATAACTGAGATCCATTGTGTTAGTAACGATAGTCTTAACCTAACCAATACAGACCTACACAGACAATTAACACACTCCACCCCTGCTCAGTATGCTCATCGGTCTCGCAACACATGGAGTTCAGTGAACCTACTGAGCAGAACGGTGTCGGTTCTGTCGCCAATCATCCTCAGAACGCTATTCGGGCTGCCCCGTACTCCTCGCACCAAAGACACAACTTTGCATAGAAGTCATCTACGCTGGCGTCCGCAAACATACCGGATGCACTGCAAATTGCAATATCGAGGGAGCCGAAACAGAGGCCTGAACACATTATTATATTGAACGTGCAAGACAATGTAGGCTTTCTAGGTAAAGTTCGCTCACAGGCTGCTTGTATAGCATCTGGCAGAATGCCTTGAATATACCTAGTTATTTTCACGAGAGCACTACAGCGAGCGAACCTGCGTGCTAACATATTACCATGCATCGACAATGCCCTGCGCTCCCTTTCAATATATAAATTGTATTTGACAGTTTTGGGTAGCTTGACCTGCTATCGTCCGTACAATATAGGTAAACTTTGTTGATTTTTTAATACAGCTATACAACTATTACCTCCTGCTACGCACTTATTTTTGTCTTTCCATCTGTTAAATTGAGATAGCATTCATGGGAAAGCAATATGTCTGTCTCTGTCTAACAGTTTCGCAAAGACTTGAATCGGTTTCCTCTAATAGCTTAATTTCTATCAATCACTAAGAATAAGGGCGTCCTTCGAACCCTGATGTACCTTCACTTCTTTCATAAGGATTTTTTAATTGTGATTCTTAAAATTATTGTTATTAAACCTGTCTAAGGATACTTACTTAAATTATATTCTGTGGAGTGCTTAGTAATTAAAGCTCAAAGTAATAATTTATTATTAAATAAAATCGGAACACTGTTTTACTTTGACTTTAAGGAGTTCTCAGGTAACATCTAACAACTACAAATGCGAGCGTAATACTTTTATTGACGTTAATTGTGGCACGGAGTTATTGAATGTTTTGTTCAGTAGGTATGTGGACTATTGAATTCATTAGGTATAATAGGTATCTGCGAGTGTATTTTTTTTAATTCAATACTTAAATAAATCATAAAAGTGTGTGTGTGTTATCTGTGAAATGTTGACACGTTACTTATACACGCACACACACATTCAGTTCATAGCAATATTGAAATTATTTATTGAGTATTATGCAAAATCTCAAAACGTAATTCTGTATCATATTAGATGTTAGACCTCTACGAGTATCTAGTATGTGTACCCTTCTTGTCGCTCTTTACCAAACCCGAAGGAGGTCACAACTCTGTTGGTTTATTAAAATATCCTTTACAAAGGCTCCTCCTATAAACAACAAGCAAGGGGTGGGTCCAAATAAAGTTCAACATGCCAGAACAGGTTGGGTCAACGTCTGCCCTAGCAGGTGACTAGCCATCCTGACCAAACAACGGACTAACCCGTATCTCGGCCACTATTTTTATGAAACGGTTACACTCGGGATCATCATTTTTACTTTTTTAAACCCGACATGTTTTTAAGCAATTACTATTTTACGTAGCTTACTAGAAAACTTGTAAATGTTTACATAAATCTTGTTTTCATATTATAACAAAATAGCCCTTAAAATGAAACCAATTAATTCCCGCTTCAAATGTACATTCTATAAGTGTGACCAGCAGGGTAATTACATTACACACTATCAGTAGCAATGAGTTTTAGTAGGCTTAATTTACATTGTTGAGCAGACACATTTTTAGAATATACGGAGCAATGGATTAGCAATAGGTACGCTTCAAAAGGATTCCAACTGACAATGATAGTGTGTTACGCAATTAGAGGGTGCTGTTGACCTGACCGACTAACGGTGATGATGATGATGATTATAATACTATGCTTTTATTCTTTTTTTTTTTTTGCGATTGTAAAATTACTAATTTCGTAAAACCAAAATTCAAACGGATGCAAAAAAATAACAACCATACAGCACAATAATTCAAAAAGCGTTCGAAAATATTGTGTTTTAGTGAGGCTCGCTACACGCCGCGCGACCATTAATCGCCGATCGCTCCATCCATCAAGTTTTTCCGACGCACTGTGGACTGTGGACTGTGGACTGTGGACTGTGGACTGTGGACTGTGGCCACTCTTTTCTGTTTTATTCCTAAAACATATCTACACCGTATATAGTCGTCACGAACTGGACTACATTGTGTGTGGCAAAGTATTGGATATGGATTTTAAAACGCGTTTTGCGTATGTTTGGTTAGTAGTCGTTTTGCAGTTCTGTTCTCAATGCATATTATATTTTTTTATAAAACTAAAACTCGTTATATTATTCAAAATTTCATGTAGAGACCATTTCCATTATTTTATTCATAATTTCATGTAGCGATTCAGCCTACTGACCGTAATGGTAGCTAGCGTCATTCAGTTTGTTCATTGTGTTCCCAGGCGGGATCCATGTTCACCGGTGTTGTACATAGCCTGATAATATTACAATAGAGCAATAAAAATACCACATCCGCCATACATTTTCAGTATCTGATATTATTCCGGATAACAGAAACTTGCTGACACAAAAGCATTGAAAGCCTCCGGCAGTAGATAACAAATAAATAATACTCATATTTGTATTATCCGGTGCACAGAGCACCGATGCTATCAACTTGATCGTCCACTCTAATAGGTACAGCGACGATACAAAATTATGTACTTTCTTTTAAAAAGTCTTTCAATATTGAGATGATAGTTGCTTTTTTAGAGGATTATGGTATGATGGCGCCGAACAAGTAAACCAAACCATTTACATTATTATAGAAGAAGAAAAAGCGCACTTTACAATTATAATCTCGCAGCCTGACCGTAATCCCACCTGATGGTAAGCAGTGATGCAATCGTTGATGGTAAAGCGCACTAGTTCATTAAGAGCCTATTCACTCTAGCCTTGAAGACACCCAAATTGTAGTCCGAGAAACACCGCCGTTGGCATGTATTCCTTTCGTCTAATGAATGAATAATTGTGGATGTCTCGTTACCATTTCATTAAAACCGACTTTGCAAACGTCTTCGTTAAGGAACTAATTCACAAATTGTCCCGGACACACAATGGTTTAGTATCTTCTTCAAAGCATTTACCGATACAGTCGGCGGACACAAGCGGCGGACAACGCCTTATTTAATTATAGTCTTGTCAATATTGATTTATTCCCACAGCACTTTCAAATTAAGTTTGACGCCTCGGTCAGGCGGCGGTACACAATTGTTCAGAGATTCAGGCGTGCTTTTGTGCCTTTTGAAAATATTGTATTAAAGTAAAAAGTTTAGTCATTGATTTATTTGACTTAACATCGAACAATTTTTACATTGAGATGATTGATTGATATAGATGAGACCGATGGCTAAATACATAATAACAGCAGCACAAAAGCCGGTCGATCAGGTTCACCTACGATGCCGCGGTTGGTCTGAGGATGGATGATAAAGGTAGGTACGTAACGGGACCCCTCCATGTCTCCAAAGAAAATTAAGTCATTGGTCCCGGCTGTTACTCGTAGACCTTGGACGGTCGCTACAGGTAATCAGAAGCCTGAAAGTTTAACAACAAGTCTTATCAAGAGTACGTATTAGAGGGGCCGTCACTTCATACAAAATATTGATATTTTGTATGAAGTGACGTAAATCTGGTTAGTCTGGACCATATAACATAGTTAGGAAAAAGCTGGGCACATGGTGATGATACAAGTTAAACATTGAGCAAGTAGTGTTTTTGTGTTGTTGCCCAGTGCTCTTCTCAATTAGTGAGCAAGAATATTAGTGATTAAGATGAAGCAGAAATAAAAGCTCTTAGTATTAATTATCATAATAACATTGCATGGGCGACGAGTGCGTTCACACACACATTATATTTGTATGTCAAAGGTAACTCGTAATGAGGGCTTACAGTAATTGCTTCAGTTGTGATATACGTTTATATTAACTACCTAATACGTATTTCTTTTCCAGTAGAGAGATTACTTATGCTTGTTAGTGTACTAATGAAAGCATCACTGTTATAGATCTTATTTTGTTACAGATAAATGCAGACATGCACCGCATCACGCTCATGCTCCCTGATGGGGTGAGTTGGTTACTGTGTTCATATTTTAGTCACTTATAGGTAACTAAGCTAAATGGTTTAAAATGTGTATTGCGAAGAAACTTTACATAAGATATTTATTCAAATCAGCACTTTATGAACTATTACATAAGACAGTCCCCAAGACGCTCGCCTTCGCCATTTCCTAGGGCTTTCCCTGGGAAGAATTGGCCCTAGCAGAAATATTATTTTTCTTTTCAAGCCACTAATTTAGCTCCTGTCACACAGACTGCAGCGGACTCCTCCTCTACAGGTAAATCTTGAAGTACGATCTACAAAAAAATTACAATTCATCTGATTAAATTCCATTAGTACACAAAGAACCGATTCTATGAATTTTCATTAGAACTTATTTTTTCCATTAGTACGTTTTTCAAAGCCCCCGTTTTATCCATTAACGTCCTTCAGTTAATTCCATCGTCGCTCTCTTGGGATATAATAACTTTTACTGATCTTATGGACTTAATCAGTACGTGACGACTAACGGCAAATGTTATCTCTAACTACTCTAATATTATTTTCAAGTATCTACATACGTATGTTTGTAAATAACAAAATCTTTACAATCATGGTTGTTATCTAATGATCTTGTAGATGGTACATCATCAAAATCTTCACGGTCGACCAGTAATTAATTGGCAAATGTTATTCTTAGGTTTTTTTAAGCAAGGAAATACCTTTGCTGACTAGGTGTGAAGTCAACCACGATAGCCCAGCAAATCGTTCATCAGCTATGTATCTAATTGCAGACATCCTTACTCGTTCCTACCTTTCGATATTGGCGGTAGGTATACAATAAAAGCCGCTTTGTTCAATATTTTTCTTTTCTTTTGAAACAATAACTGTGAAAGCTTTTAATCTATTAAGCGGCCATTTTGTTTCCTGATCCGTTCTGAAACGGAATTATATTAGAGTCGCGGCGGATAATAGGCGATTTGCTTATACCAACGGAATTAGCCCCTGATTGGTTTTCTCTACTGAAGCGAATGTTGATATACCGGAATGTCTTTGTTATCTTCTGTTAAAGTGGTTACGGTATTACAATGGTTAACATTACAGATCTTAAATAAATCTGATTTTAAATCGATGATTACTGCAAGTCCCCTTTGACCGTTATACATACATGTTACTCGTATATATTTTTATTTTTTATGGTATTATAGTATTGTATTTATTTGTATGAGCCTTCGATGCCTGAAATAATGGATAAATAAATATATAGTATCTAGTATCTGTTATTAACTGAAGGGGGTGACCTTTACTTGATTAAAATAAAAGACACCGTTTCTGGTTTCAAAGATACAAAAATATACGGCAAACGTCAATTTATTACTCTCTGACTTAGCGCACATGACTGTCAAAAAAATTTAATTGACTAACTCTAACTCATAACAGTCTGTAACTAGATACATTTAAAGTTATTGGTATCAACACATAAATTTATAAAAAAAAATGGATTTCATACAAAATGTAAAAGTGTGCATTACATTATTCCTGTGTAAAAATACCTAACGTAGAATGCAGACGCCTCGTAGCTTGGAACTCGTTAAACTCTCAAACGGATTAACCTAGATTTAGTGATCGCCGAAGAAGATGGATACTACTCTCCCTGTTGCAAACACGCCGCGTGTGATTGCGTAGCGTGCATTATTGAGCTGGAGAGCCCATCATGAGCCCTGAATTATTCGCAGCTTCCCTCTTATTCACTACTCGGACGGCCCTCGTTCCAACGCAGGGAACATGGACCGACCCCGAGCCACGACATAGAGAGATTCAGAAGCTTCACGAAATTGCGGACGAAATTAAACATGATTTAAGTATGTTCATACTGCGGTGGCTACAAGAACACATTGCCCAAATGGTTGCTTGCTAGCTTTATTTTCAGATGAATGCTGAAGTGGGTCTTCGACGCCGACTTATTTTATGCCAACACACATGAACCTTTTCTTCAACAATTCAGTGTCCTTTGACCGAGCTCTCTTTGTTCCCAATATAGTAATTATGTAAAACCGAGGCAACCGAGTTGCCAAACGAAATAATTATAAGTACTAGGTACATGCGTGACGTGTGTAAAGTTATAACAAACCCGTATAAATTCACACTTCAGACTGATGTCGGCACGTCTTAACCTTTAATTCAGTACTAATTAACTCGTGTTAATTATCAGCTAGAGCCATAAATACAACTGTGACGTTCAATTCACTTGTGCCACTAGTACCACTACCTATTAATGTCTGGACGCATATTACGCGATCGCAGCACCGAATTTGTCATGTCAATCAAATTATTCTCTTAATTTTCATAATGATTGAACATTTCGGGGTTGTTGGCGAAATATTGTCTTGTAACAATTATGAGCTGCGGCGGGTCCGCCGCGGCTTCCGATCAAACACGGGTGTATCGATACAAAAGACTTTGATTGCTTGTGCGTCTGCCGGAAATGCGCAAAGCGTTTTCGAAGATGAGAGATTCTGTGCTTCCCCAGCAACGTCGCTTGGTGATTGTATTCCAATAAGACTGAAACGGAAAATGACAAACTGAAATACTAATGAGTTACTCATTTACGGTTCTCGTTTTCGCCGGAGTATTATTTAGTTGTCAACTGTCAATGGGCTAACAAAAACGACATAACAACACAAAAGGATAAGGGTTCCTTTGTGTTGGAAAATCAAAAATAAATAGAGTGTCTGTGGAGTGGGAGTATAATAACAATAATAAATGTAGAATATAAATCAGTGAGGTTCTGGAGCTCCGGGGTACGATGAGCGCTGACGTTAATGATGTTTCACCATCAATTAAGTGAGGCCCCACTTGTCAACGTCACCGTCTATAACGTAACAATATGACGACGCCGACGCGGACACTTCCGTCCTATTTATGGACAACTAGTGCTTTCTCGTTAGATTTTAATCCGACGAAGTTGGAATTGTAATTAATTGTGAAGCAGAGTCAGCGGAACACGCCGTGAGGAGCTGTGGCACTAGCAGGGGAAGTTGCTTGCATTAGATCTACTCAAGACTGCGAGTGGAGGCTCTGGAGCGAAGTTTTATTACTGTTTGTTTAAACTAGGTAACAGAGACGCGACATTCTATTGTATTGTTGCTGATATTGTTTTAAATATGGTGCATTTTTAGATAAACGATTTGATGAAGGTCTATTATTTAATTAATTTGACAATTTCGTATCGACTTTTGTAATTCTAACTCCCTGCGTCGACTTATAAAGATCTTGTACTTCTGACAGCCAACACCAACGACTTAACGTTTTTACGGAGTTATAGAGGGGCTTCGATATTATTATTATTAAGCCTGGAGCACAGGCGAAGAGAAGCCAGCCTGTCTGTGTTCTATAGGTTGCATTTTGGAGAGTGCGCGAGAATTGCATGACTTTATTCCCCCCATCTCCGTTCCATCATCGGGCGACCCGTAGTACGGCGAGTATCCGTCCTTATCCAGCCAGTACTCGCCGACTGGCTCGGGAGAAGGCACAGCTCCCTGTTGTTAAGGGTGACGCAGGTGCTGTCGGGGCATGGCTGCTTCGGTAAGGGAGCCGAACTCTCGGTGCCACCACTGCGTCCAGTACGGGGAGGACACGGGCAACACACTCTTGCCGAGTGTATAGCTTGGGAGGAGCAGCGCCGTGTCCTCACAGATGAAGTAGGAGGCGACCTGATGCTACCGGCAGTAATGCGGAGGATGGTCGGTAGCCCCGAGTCGTGGGACTCGGAGGTGTCCTGCGAGGATGTGATGTCGCAGAAAGGAGCTGCGAAACGGGAAAGGGAGATTTCAACTCCCTTCCCGGGCCGCAGAAGGCACACCGGGCGCGGGCGAAGGGTGGGCGCGCGAGTGTGGTGGTGGTTTTTAGTTAGTAGGAGTCTGACAGACCCCGTCGCCCACCCCAGCGCGGCGGACATCCGTGAGGATTTTCCAAACCGAACAAAAAAAAGTCTCCGCTCTTACGTTGTTAACACCACTACGATACGGCCGAAGTGTTTCGCCTCGTTTTTTATACCGCATCATACATCGAGGGACTGGAACAATTTGCCAGCGGCGGTGTTTCCGTTTGGCTACCATTTAAGTATCTTCAGGGCTATAGAGTGAACATGCTCTTAAGAAACTAGCGCGCTTTACCACGAACGATTGCACTACTGCTTACCATCAGGCGGGATTGCGGTCAAGCACTAGTTTATAAATATATAAAAAAATACAAAAGTTGGTCACCCATCCACGATCAAACCATAACAAAAGTATCTTTCTAAGTATATCTTGGACACCAATGACGAAGGAAAACATTGAGGAAACCTGGACTTTAAGTCTGAAATCGCCAACCCGCATTGAGCAAGCGTGGTGATTACGCTCAATCCTTCTCTGTATGAGAGGAGACCTGTGCCCAGCAGTGGGACGATAAAAACAAGTTGATAATGATGATGAAACGTATCTTACCCTGCGATCGAGCCGTGCGGGCTTGTCTTATTTTGCATGAGCTCCTTACGTAAATTCAAGAGTTAAAATTTAAAGCTTCGTATCAAGTATATCTAATCTTAGTACCTAATCGCAATTGAGAACATAAACAGCTAATTCCCGGGACTAGCGGCGCGCGGTTGATTGGCCGACTACCGTTCGTCGCGGTGCCGTGCGGTCCCGTCCGGTGTTGCGCGATCCCGTGTGAGATTAACACTGTTAATGCCCACAAAATATATGACATCGTCGCCTTTCATGAGTACTTCTAATGGTTGCTAATTTACGGCTCAGATTTATCTTGTGTCATTTTTAGATGTTAGTGAGGTAAAAATACTACTTGTATTGTACGGTAGGTAGACTTTTATCATAGAATAAAGAGGGACAGAGTAGGTTATCTTCATACCAACGCACCGCGCGCGGCTTGTATGTGTGTGCCTTAGTATCTATGCGTCGCCGCACGCACACCTAAATACAACATTAGAGTGCTATCAGTGCGCTACTCGCGGCTAGCACTGGACGAGGCTCGCGCGTCACGTGTTCTTCCTAAAAAAATGCATGGATCGTCACGAGGATTGCGAACAACTTAAATCGTATTTAAATGCTAATCAGCAAGTTTGCAATTTAAGTGCAGAATAGGTATCTTCACTACAAAAATTATTCTAGAAACCAAATTTTATTAGTGGTTCCACCTGACGACTTTGTAGAAAATATTATTAAGCGGATGGAGCAGATGTTCCAAAAAGCATTTAAAAATGATCACATAAACTTCAAAGTTGGTACCTATGTCTATTTATGAACAAATAAAAGATTTATATTTTTCAAATTACCTATATTTCTAAAAGTTATTTACAAGGATACGGATATATTAGACATTAAAGTTTAATAACAAGGCGTTACGTAATAGTCGAAACCGAAGAAAGTATTTTTCTGTAGCTATTTTGTAATTTTGTATTAAATGTGTGATTCAATAGATATTATGTTTGTATTATTTATATTTGTATTAATTAAAAATAAAAATAAATATGGTCGTTTATGTGTACAAAACTTAAAATTACTAAAAAAATAGAACTGACTAGTATATGTAAACTAAATACTAAGCAAATAATTTAAACATGAGCTCTTAGTCTATAAATATTTGTTAGCGGTTTGGGCAACAACCGTAACCGACGAAGCGCGGACAGTCGTCAACCCTAAGACAGTAGGCAATTAAATCGCGGATTGGGTCGGAGATAACCTACTTCCCCTCTTTATTCTATGCTTTTACTTTAAGAATTAAACATGACAGCAAAATTTATATTTTAATATCTAGAAGATTATCAAATTAACATGGTTACAAAAATGCAATTTGAATTGCAATCGTTTGGTTGAGGTTTTATGTAAAACTAAGTATAAAACCTAAGACAATATTTCACTGCAAGGCTGAAAGTACAAGTTGAGTTTCGTGTGGTTTTTATTTTTTTCACAAATCGACGATACATGTACGGGATACACGTAGTCAAAAGTAATAGCCACAAACATACTGTTCGGATCACTGTAAACCTCTTCAAAGTGGCAGTAAAGGCAACATCCGCTGAAAGCGACCTGGCCACTTCAGGCTCTTAACGAGGTAACACATCAAACGTAGCCCTGTACAGTGGACGTACTCACTCAATTCAATGCCAGCTAACCAATTTCTAAGCTTAGTTTTTTCCGGCTTCAAAAAGGTTTTGAATCCGTGAGTAATGTGTTTTGTATTCATGCGACATTTTTGATTCATTTACTTGTTCTGGTTTTTGGAATGGTTTACATTTTATTGGTTTTCTATTGCCTATGGATCACAGTAACTCTGTGACCTTGCAATAATCAAATTCAAAATAAGTATATTTCTTCTCATTAACCTACATGTCCAAGAAAACAAACTTCACTCGCTTCGTCAGAAGTTAATTGTACCGCTCTAATTGGGTGTAATGCTGACTTACAGTGATTGAAAACAAAAAAAAAAAAAAAAACAAAGAGCTAAAACACAGAACGTTGATTCGGTTGTGGTCGGCGTACATTCTGGTGCACTATTCCCAATTGATTCGGTTGTGGTCGGCGTACATTCTGGTGCACTATTCCCAATTGATTCGGTTGTGGTCGGCGTACATTCTGGTGCACTATTCCCAATTGATTCGGTTGTGGTCGGCGTACATTCTGGTGCACTATTCCGAATTGATTCGGTTGTGGTCGGCGTACATTCTGGTGCACTATTCCCAATTGATTCGGTTGTGGTCGGCGTACATTGACCCCGATTCCCTTGTTCACAAACTAAACTAAATTCAAGCCCAGTACATCTTTTTCTTTCTATTTAGTTATGAAAAGGACAGAACATAATATGTTACTTTAGACCTGTCAAATTGCTCCTGATGTAATTGACGTATTTTTGGTCGCCATGTTTATAATCCCGTCAAAACTGTCTATGGAATATCTTAATTTGACAAGATTAAACTAAAATGTTATCTTCTATTCTTTTCTTAATGAAATAGAAAGAAAACGATGCAGTTAACTTTAAATTAGTTTAGTTTGTGTATGAGAGAATCGGGGCCAATGTCTCTTGGTCCATATTCCTCTGTTAATCATCTCGGCTACTTCACACAAATACTAAAAAATACCCGATATAATATGTATTTTTAGGGTTACGGGGTAAACTAGGAACCCTAAGGGGTAAAAATAAACAAAAAAAATTTTTTTTTGTTTATTTTTATTTTTCATTGAGGATATAATTGCTGCCAAAGTAAAAAAAAAAAAACTTTTAAACTTAAGTTCAAAAGTTAGAGCCCCCCGCCCTCTTTAACTTTATTTATTTTTTTATTTAAGTATTTATTAAAAATATGAATAAAATCTTACAAATTTCTAGGAAAATTATTCTGAAGTTGGTAGGTTGAACAGTTTTTGGAATATTTTACAAAATAATATCTAAGTTTGTAATTTAACAGTAGGTATAAAAGTATATGCCAAAATTTTTGTTTTTATATTAGTTTATATATTTTATTGGCCAGGATGTATTTTATTTCAAATACTTAAAATAAGAATTATAACGAATCAGTTCACGAAATCCAAAATTACCACCGAATATCTAACATATGAACCCGTCTACTTTATTTAAATTACTAATTGAATTTCCCGAGAGATGGGAAAGGTATTTAGGTGACTTTCCCATTTTTTATATAAAACGTAGCCACTCACGATACAAAACTAATTCCTATTATGGAACTAGGAATTAGTTGTGTATGAGTGAGTGGCTTTATAAACATTTAAAGTCACATACACAAGCAGCCAGACCCTGAACAACTACTTGTAGGCCATACAAATAGCATGTAGATATTTGTTCTGTGCGGGAATCGAACCCGCGACATGAACTGCAGCAGTTGATCGCTCAGCCACTGCACCAACCGTGTCGCCGTAATGGATGAGTATGAACTATTCAATTGTCGGTTTGGTCTGTTGTTATTGAAATTTATTCATTGTCCATAATGTACAATATCGCCGTAGATACTTCGGAGTCGCCTTGCCTGGTTCTCACTCCATGCTACATTTAGCTACAACCCCTTCCCACTACCCGTGGTGGGGCTCAAACGACAACATTTTTCGAACTTTCCATGTGTAGTTGAAATCTACAAATAATAATTTATCTTTAGTTATAACCCTCATTCGTGGGCTTTGGTCAGTCCGTCCTACTTAGTATGCCAACTCAATGTAACAAATAGCCCATTTTTTAAACTCATAGATGTAGGGAATAGGGATACTTATTGTGACGGGCTGGAAACTACGGAACCCTCAAGTGAGCGTGGCTCGTTGCGCTATTGTGACGGGCGGGAAACTACGGAACCCTGTAGTGAGCGTGGCCCGTTGCGCTATTGTGACGGGTGGGAAACTACGGAACCCTGTAGTGAGCGTGGCCCGTTGCGCTATTGTGACGGGTGGGAAACTACGGAACCCTGAGTGAGCGTGGTCCGTTGCGCTATTGTGGCGGGCGGGAAACTACGGAACCCTGTAGTGAGCGTGGCCCGTTGCGCTATTGTGACGGGCGGGAAACTACGGAACCCTGTAGTGAGCGTGGCCCGTTGCGCTATTGTGACGGGTGGGAAACTACGGAACCCTGTAGTGAGCGTGGCCCGTTGCGCTATTGTGACGGGCGGGAAACTACGGAACCCTGTAGTGAGCGTGGCCCGTTGCGCTATTGTGACGGGTGGAAAACTACGGAACCCTGTAGTGAACGTGGCCCGTTGCGCTATCGTGACGGGCGGGAATCTACGGAACCCTGGAGTGAGCGTGGCCCGTTGAAACTACGGAACCCTGTAGTGAGCGTGGCCCGTTGAAACTACGGAACCCTGGAGTGAGCGTGGCCCGTTGAAACTACGGAACCCTGTAGTGAGCGTGGCCCGTTGAACTACGGAACCCTGTAGTGAGCGTGGCCCGTTGCGCTATTGGACGGTTTTTTTTTTTTTACTTGTTTTCATTGAATATTATTTTAATTTATATTTTCCGATTCGGTTTCAGTCATTGTGAAGCTCACGTTACCAGGAGCTCAGAAACATTCAGGAAACTTTGATAACCTGACGCGAGGTTTGCGGCTACCCCGGCTCTGTGCGCTCGCGACACCCTTTTATCATCTAAAACATTTTCTTAATTAGCTCCAATGTACCTACCTTCAATGTATCTACCTTCAATGTACTGTGTAGCTTCGCTTTGATATGGTTTGGTTTTGATGTTGTAAATAAAGTTTTAATTTTGAAATGGGTTAATGTTTTAACCGGTACATTGGCGTGCTCATGCGGGATTAACATGCACTAGTTGGGTTATTATTCTAGAGTTTTGCAAAGCTATTCTTTACAAGTTTTATACGTCTTTAAAATGTGAAAATATTATTTAAATCAATGTAAGCTAAGTGCAGAACAAAGAATTGAATGATCAATAAATCATATTAGGTAATATGTAAAACGGACTGGCGTGCGCAACTCTAGGAGAATGCGCGTAGTTTTCAGGTTTATTCATTTTATAATCGTAATTAGTATCCTCTTACAGGTCTACCTGCAGAAAAATTAAGCGATTTCCAATTGATATATAAGTATGATAAGTACCTAATACTATTCATATAGACTTTTTCAAGTCGGCCCAACAGTTATTTTAATCTAATTACAATACCGACTTTGTGAAGGCTCTCGGACTTTCTTCAAAGGGAAAATTTAATTTCTCAAAAATACCGCTTATAACCGGACTTAAGCCGAAGCCTTTAAAATGTGCTATCGAACACTTTGCGCATTATTCTCAACTCGTGACGCCTGTCAAACTTTGATAAAGACCGCGGGCTCGACCTGGCGGCTCAGCGGCCGACCGGGCGTGCTGACCGGGCGTGCCGACCGGGCGTGCCGACCGGAGGGGCCGACGCAGCGGCGACTGGCAAGCGCGCCTGCCGCGGCGACGACGAGTGTGAAACTTACGCCATGTTAGGCTAATTTATTTCACGCTCATATTACCTTTCAATGAAAGATAGTTATTTAATTTTGAATACGTTAAAGTTTTGCTTGGAATTTACTTGAATCACTATCATTTGTCTCTTACTTATTTTCATAACGTCGCTTAGGAAGTTATAGCGAACTTCGCAGTGTATATAATAATATTAAATTATAACATTGTTGGAAGACTTCCCAAGTACTTGAACTCCGACATGCGTGTAAATCGACATTAAACTTCCACCATATGTCCCCCGCCCCGCGTGACAGTTACCGCTCCCTGCCCGGGCGAGGGCGGGGTAACCCTCACGCGCCGCAGGTTGCCAAACGTTTGCCGATTCATAATGCATGAAGTGTTAAACTTTCGGCCGCTCAACTATTCACCCCTTTCCCTTTGAGTTACAACTTTTGCGGCGTCAATATAATACATTCATATTATCACGGGTGAGGGAAATCTACTCAAACTGACGAATCTTTTCCAAGAGAACAATATGCTGAGGTTTATCTATTTGTCTATACTCTTTGTGTAATCGCTTCTCATAAGTTTATCAAAAACTTGTGTTGTTGTAACACTTATTATTCAGAATAAGTTTCTCATCAATTTATAGGTACGTAATTTAGTGGTACAGACGACTGCAGGTCAAGCTACTACAATTTGTCAGATTTCTTTATTATATTTTCCAATTTATATATAAAGCTTTAAGGCTCAAGGTTGATTGGGAATTTTTGACAGTTCCGGGTAGCTTGACCTGCTATCGTCCGTACATTCCCTCTAATAGTAAGAGTGCGCAGTGCTACATACCCCCACCTTACTTTGAGTTAAACGAATGTCGACTTCATTGCAATGATGCAACTTACATTTTTTTAAAGTATTATATTATTAACTTTATTGTGTAGGCATTAAAGTTACTTTACCATATTTTTTTCTCATTTTTGCGAATATGACACAAACGCAGATTAGATTGTAACATACTCCTGCAATAAATCCAGATAAAGCATTCCTATTTTCAGGCGCGTTTAGCTAAAACTGGAGCATTTAATATTCCGTGTAGGTATACCCCGTGCACACGAGCTTATAATCTACTTTACAGTAGCTGAAAATTGAATGATTTGATTTGCACCGTGCCTACCTACAGGCGGTTTTACCTGAATCCTTTATATCCCGAATGTTGGACGAATTATGAAGAATTTTTGGTAAGCCCGGGAAAGTACATTTCCTACCTTTTTGTTTTATGAGCGATCAAACAATTGAGGAGACAAGACAAAGGCGTGAAGCACAAACCCTTCCTAGACTTTACGACAAAGAGCGAATCGATCCCGCGCCTCTGAACACGGACATTCCTTGTTACCAGCCCAAAATCATTTACGAGGCATTTTTTAGTACCGAACAAAAACTGTAGCCCCTACGTACTCGTACATTGGCAGACATTACGTACCGCCGCGAACATCGATCAGTTTTATGACACACAATTATATCTGCCATAACTTTAATGTACGAATATAAAATTACCTTTTAGCTGTTGGGACTGTACCTATGTAGGTACTTATGTACTACATGTAGGTAGAGATGTTTGTGCTCGACGTTGTCTGCAGTAATTCTTGTTGTGATTTGCGAATTCTTTCTAAGAAACTGTAGTGTAGTGAACCTGTAGAGGTTATGTATCTAGTGAATGGACTTACACTCCTTCATTTGCCTGTGCACCAGGGGTCACGGTTTCTTTGCAAGCATTACTGCTTCGCAGAAAAAGGTCATGTCCTGACATGCACTCTCGTTCGGGCCACTCACCATGGCCTGGACCAGGGTCGCTGCCACAAGACACAGCGCTGGTCTACCCAAGCTGGGCAGACCTTCACCAAATGCCTCAGTATGTGAGCATCGGGCTCGCTTAAGTGTAAACCAAAATAGGAAAGTAAATTGGAAAAAACCATTAATCTCATGGGACAGTCAGTAACAAGACTACATCGTGCGGAGTAACGTCTTGGTTTTATATTGTGACAAATCATGTCGCACCGAACATGGAATTTTACAAACAGTTTGGTAGGTTAGGTAGGTACCTAGCAATTGACAGCATTTTCAAGCTATGTCCGTGTGAAGCATGAGTACCTCTGCCTAACCATTCCAGGACGAACAGTGAGTATGTAGTGTATGTGATGTAGGTCACATCGCTATGATTTAAGACAATTGGGTCGCGGAACTACCCTCCCACAGAGCTGTGGTCGCCGATCTACGTAAATGGATATGTATACGAATGGGTACCGGTCAGTCCCGACGACCACGTTATGTGGGTCGACCACAAATTTGTGGCTATCCGTTGTTTAAAATAATATAAAGCACAATGATTATCGGAAACTCGAACATTGCTAGGTATGTATTTTTTATGTTGTATTTATTATGCATCATACGGAAAGTGTTCTCTAATTGTCATATTGACTGCAGACGACAGACATGCTCCACACGACACGCGTGACACGACAGACACAGCACATGCTCCACACGACATGCGTGCCACTACAACCGCGCATTCGTCACTCATATTTTATGAAACGATCAAATTCGTATCACTTTCAGAGCGAGTGATAATTTCCCCGGAGACGCCACACAAGAAAACATGCCACAATTCGGTAAAAGGGTTCTGTACAGACGTATTTTGTTTATTAAGATATTTGTTACCTAAGGGTCGTTAGGCGACATGATTGTTCAATTAATTGACAGATGTTCATTGAAAATGTATACCTACCGGGTAACAACATATATATATTTTCGATAATTGAATGATAGTTCGTAATAAAGCAGTTTTCAGGAAACAAGCAATTGAGAAAGAATAATTTATATTATCAGCTGAGTAGCCAATCTTAATTACTTTTATTAGCGACACGAAACCATTAAATAACTTTGAAACACTCGTTAGATAACGGTAATCACTGAACGTACTAATTCTACAAACAAAATATGTATTGTTTTTTTTTTTTAATGTAATGTTATATGTTCGGGTGAATTCTTTCAACTCAATTTTGTATATCAGGTTGTATTGATAATGCATGGTTAATTGTGTGAGGATATCGAATGCTAAATCCTTCCCCTGTATGAGAGGAGACCTGTACCCAACAGTGGGATGATAAAAAAAAGGATGCTGATGATAATATCCTATATGGCAGAACGCCAAAGATGGCGGATAATGAACATGGTGTTGAAGAATGATTAGAAGGTCTTCTTACTGAAGAGCTAGACTGTACGAAATTTAAAAGCTAAGGACCTTGTAACAATGATGCATTGAATGAGATGAACAGAAAGTTGTATCAAATAAACTTATTTTATTTAAGTATTTATTAATAATAAGCTAAGAAACGTGTGCAGTCACACCTAAAAAGTAAAAAAAAAATACATTTCAAAGAAAAGGTTTTTATATAATTTTGATAAGTTGATCGATCTTGTTAAGCTACGCTTGTCGCGGTTGGTCCGTGGATGGGTGACCATCTTTACATACCGAGACCCCTCCGTGCCTCTTGATCCAGGCTGTCATACGTAGATCTTTGAAAGTCGTTACGGGTTATCACAAGTTCCAAAGTGTGACCACCAGTCTTGCTAAAGCGCCCCTGCCGGCGGCACAGCCCGCCAATACAACCTATGTTGAGAGAAGCATGTCGGCAACCTTTGCCCGCGCGTGTTGCGCTTGCCGGCGGCTAGAGTACGCAAGCGTTCTGTTGCCCGGCGACATTTCAGCTGTAGTGACGTGCTAGTATTTTAACAGCCAAATAAGTTTCTGATGTCGAGCCGCCACCATGCCGCCGGCAATGTTTTACGACTTGCAGTGACTGAAGCCGCCAACCTAGCCCGCCGGCACAATGTAGCCGGCATATAGGTATGCCGCCGGGCGGCTTTGGCATAGAATAAAGAGGGGAAGTAGGTTATCTCCGACCCAATCCGCGATTTAATTGCCTACTGTCTTAGGGTTGACGACTGTCTGCGCTTCGTCGGTTACGGTTGTCGCCCAAACCGCTAACAAATATTTATAGACTAAGAGCTTATGTTTGAATTATTTTCTTAGTATTTAGTTTACATATACTAGTCAGTTTTTTTTAGTAATTTTTATTTTTAGTTTTGTACACATAAAGAACCATTTTTATTTTTAATTAATACAAATATAAATAATACAAACATCTATTGAATCACACATTTAATACAAAATTACAAATTAGCTACCGAAAAATACCTACTTTCTTCGGTTTCGACTATTACGAAACGCGTTGTTATTAAACTTTAATGTGTAATATATCCGTGTCCTTGTAAATAATTTTAGAAATATAATTTGACAAATATAAATCTTTTATTTGTTCATAAATAGACACACCAACTTTGCAGTTTATGTGATCATTTTTAAATGCTTTTTGGAACATCTGCTCCATCCTTTTAATAATATTTTCTACAAAGTAGTTAGGTGGAACCACTAATGAAATTTGGTTTCTAGAATATTTTTTGTAGTGAAGATACCTAGATTCTGCACTTAAATTGCAAACTTGCTGATTAGCATTTAAATACTTACGATTTAAGTTGTTCGCAATCCTCGTGACGATCCATGCATTTTTTTAACAAGAACACGTGACGCGCGAACCTCGTCCGGTGCTAGCCGCGAGTCGCGACTATAAGCGCACTGATAGCACTCTAATATTGTGTTTAGGTGTGCGTGCGGCGACGCGTAGATACTAAGGCGCACACATACAAGCCGGGCGCGGTCCGTTTGTATGAAGATAACCTACTCTGTCCCTCTTTATACTCTGGCTTTGGTGTGTACAGCGCTTAAGGGGTATCTCATTAGCCAGGGAATGAGTTGTGGAGGGCAGATAAGCTGTTGCTCCATGTAAAATATTGGTGTTCAGGTGAATACAGTTAGACTGGCAACCACAACATATTGGGAAAGGCTAGGCAGATGATTAAAGAATTTATTTATTTTTTCGTACATGAATTGTATAGAGGCGGAATTTAATGCCTTAGACATACTCTACCAGTCTACCACAGGTGGTGAAGAGATTAGATGGCAGGTGCTTTAGTTGAAAAAATAATGTGTATATTAAAAGAGTCTTTGACTCCTGACTTTCATTCACCAGGTCAGGAATAGTCACATCTACCTACCTGACTACCCCTGACCTGAATAATAACATAAAACGTAACGTGTCCTGCAGTACCCTAAGTGCGTAACGCACTATCACTAGCAATAGGAATCATTTTGAAACATATTGCTAATTCGTTCCTCCATATGTTCGAGAAATGTGTCTGCTCAACAATATAAATAACGCAATGAATGTTGTTGAACTGTCAAAATGAATCCCATTGCTACTAATAGTGTGATACGCTATTATCTAACTTGCTGGACTTCTTTTATCATAATAACATAATTTAAAAGAAATATAAGATAAAAGAAGACATGTACAGGACTCCTTTTATCTTATTTTAATTTAAATTGGTTATCCTGTTTGCAGAATAAACTATTTCATTTCGTTCAGAGTTACGGCGTAGCTCATCAAGCGTGTTTATCAACGTTTTCTTTTCCGATTCATTCTCGATCCTGTGAAAGCTCCTCTCATTTCTCTCCATAATATTTCCTTTCGCCCACATCCACCTTCATTTATTACATTCGTCCATCAGACATGAATGGCTGACTGTTGTGCCCACCCTCCCTCCTTTGTTCACAAACGCCATAAAAGCTGTTTAATGAGTGGTGTAACGACGTCTGCGTCATGCTCAAAAAATAATACGTTTAGAATAATTAAGTATAATTCGTACTGAAACATATTTGTGTTTGGGCAAATTTGACTGTTTTGTTTTCAGGTTATTATGTAAAAAGGTGTAATGTGAGTCACATTATGTTACCCTTTTTGCGAATAAACCGTTTATTTTCAGAAGGACAGGTCCCAAGCTGTACAACGAGGTACATGATTGACTGTATAAAAAAAGGTACTACGCTGTACAATGTACATATTACTAAGGTACTAAGCTATACGTACAACGGGGTACATGATTGACTCTATAACAAATGTATCAATTTGTACATCGGGGTACATGATTGACTCTATAACAAAGGTACCAAGTTGTACATCGGGGTAGATGATTGACTCTATAACAAAGGTACCAAGCTGTACATAGGGGTACATGATTGACTCTATAACAAAGGTACCAAGTTGTACATCGGGGTACATGATTGACTCTATAACAAAGGTACCAAGTTGTACATCGTGGAACATGATTGGCTCTATAACAAAGGTATCAAGTTGTCCATAGAGGTACATGTTTTACTTTATAACAAAGGTACCAAGCTGTACATAGGGGTTCATGATTGACTCTATAACAAAGGTACCAAGTTGTACATCGTGGAACATGATTGGCTCTATAACAAAGGTATCAAGTTGTCCATAGAGGTACATGTTTTACTTTATAACAAAGGTACCAAGTTGTACATAGGGGTACATGATTGACTCTATAACAAAGGTACCAAGTTGTACATCGGGGTACATGATTGACTCTATAACAAAGGTACCAAGTTGTACATCGTGAAACATGATTGGCTCTATAACAAAGGTATCAAGTTGTCCATAGAGGTACATGTTTTACTTTATAACAAAGGTACCAAGTTGTACATAGGGGTACATGATTGACTCTATAACAAAGGTACCAAGTTGTACATCGGGGTACATGATTGACTCTATAACAAAGGTACCAAGTTGTACATCGTGGAACATGATTGGCTCTATAACAAAGGTATCAAGTTGTCCATAGAGGTACATGTTTTACTTTATAACAAAGGTACCAAGCTGTACATAGGGGTACATGATTGACTTTATAACAATCTTACTGAGCTAAATAATCATTGATTACAAATCTCTTTTCTCTGTCCACCTATACCTAGAGCAATAATTATTGAAGATCAAAAGTTTGTCTGGTCTCTAGCCAATACGACTGTAATTAAATTTATTACTTGTGTTAGGTTGATTCAGTATATAAAGCGCTTTATGTGTAGAGCCAAAGCCGCGGCAAATGTCGACAACATTTTGCCAGCGGGCTGTCATTGCAAGTCGTAAAACTTTGCTGGCGGCATGTCGGCGGATCGAGAAATCAAATCAAAAATGTTTATTTGCTAAAATACGGTACAAAGGGTGTTACAGTACATTTTTTTTCAGCGTATCCTGCCATATATGGTGTACAAATTTATTATTAAAATTACACTATCCAGATGCTATCGACTTATCGTCTAAATCGACATCAAAAACTTATTTGGCAGTTAAAATACTAGCACGTCACTACAGCTGATATATCGGCTGGCAACTGAGCGCTTGCGTACGCTAGCCGTCGGTAAGCCACCGATGTGTCGGCGGGCAACACGCGCAGGCTAAGGTTGCTAACATGCGTCTTTCAACATAAACCGCTGCGCGCCGGGTTGTGGCGGCGGGTTGTGTTGGCGGGTTGTGTCGGCGGGTTGTGTTGGCGGGTTGTGTCGGCGGGTTGTGTCGGCGTGCTGTGTCGGCGGGTTGGCGGCTTTGGTGTGTAGTGCGCTTTATATCGCAAAACTAGGTCATCAGGGAGAAGAATCTGACAAGATAATAACAATAGCTAGGACAGTATTCCTAAATAATACACATTGTACCACAACATAGTCGTGATAACATAATTTAACTGTTGATTTAAATATCATCAATAATATATTATAACACCTGCCTCCTTGATGTGTTTGACTGTGACTTGGCGTATTATACATAGACTACAAATACTGTTACACAGATTATTAAACGAGCTGCCAAATAACGAACAAACTACCGTAGGACATAATTATTGTCCTACGGTACTTTGCTGTGGGACGCAACTCTAATTTATTTAAACAAAACCTAGTCATCACAATCGCGGCTTCTCAAAGAATCGACACATATCTCATAATTATGTTGAAACTACTCCAGCTATTTGAGCTTGTCTTTGCTAGAAAGAAATCGGGTATAAACATATTTTTAATGATCAATATAAAAAGGCTAAAGATCAATTGTATTCTATAACGATTTCAAGAAAAGTAATAAAAATCGTGTCGTGGTCTCGCTGCCAATGGCTATTCAGTAGCCAATGTTTGTACAAGAAAAGTAAATACAGGAGCCCGAGTGGCGGGATAGGCGCGTGTCGCAGCCTGCCGCCCGCCGGGGACATTGCGCTGCGACACCGGATACAATATATGTACTTATACTGTGTACTAGTTTAATATTGCATCACCAACGCAGTATTTATACAGTTTCAGATCTACAAGACAAATATTCTAAATATTATGTTATTTATATCTACAAGACAAATATTCTAAATTTTATGTTATTTACCCCGATGAGTCCAAAACCACCGAGGGAAGAGGTACTTTTAGACCAGAAAAAGTAAATCTTTCAGAATTTCTTCTTCTTTGTGCATGTGTCGTTGGAACTCAATACGCTTTTGGAGGCTTTGTCATATGCTAAAATCATTGATAACAGAAAAGTACTTATATGCGTAGATAGCAAAAGGTTCTTCAGTATATAGCTCGATGCGCCTCTGGTCACAGAGGTATATCGAGAGCTTACTAATATTATTAACATTATAATATTATACTAATATTATTTTAATAATCACTTTGTTACCTTGTAATGGCGTGAATTTGAGGATTCAATAGGTTTCCTCACATGTAGGTTTAAAAGGAAACGAGGAGGTTAATAGATGTTATCCGAAGTGTTTTTTTTTTTTTTATAAATTATAAACTAGCTTGACCGCAATCCCGCCTGATGGTAAGCAGTGACGCAATCGTTGATGGTAAAGCGCACTAGTTTATGAATAGCCTATTCACTATAGCCTTGAAGACACAAAAATTGTGGTCCGACGGAAACACCGCCGCTGGCAAATTGTTCCAGCCCCTTGATGAGAAAAATGAGACGAAACACTTCGTCCGGATCATAGTAGTATCCACTACGTAAGGGTGGATACTCGCCGTACGATCATCCGATGATGGCACGGAAATGGAGGAATTAAGTCATGAGATTCCCGCGCACTCTCCAAAATGCATCCTATATAACACCGACAGGCTGGCTACGCTTCTCCTGTGCTCCAGGCTTTGCAAACCGTTTTGAACCAAACCTGGGTCACCAATTAGCCTCTTTGCACGCCTCTTCATCGAATTGAAAGTTTTCAGGTGGCAATTTGCAGCACCAGCCCAAATGTGACCGCCATACTCCACACACGAACAGACCTGTGCTTTGCATAACATTAGAAGTTGTTCTAGTGTGAAGTACCGACGGACCTTTGCAATAACGCCAAGTTTCCTGGCAGTCACCTTAGCTTTAAATTTAAAGAACTGCCCGAAGTTTAGGCCACAAGATTGGCTTCGCCCCATTCGGAGACTGCTTAGTAGTGCGACATTCGTACGCACTACTATAGCCTCCCTTTCGGACCGGATTGATTTCTTACCAGCACGAGCATCCGGCAGGTGTCTCTCCACAACTCTGCTGTCATCTGCACACCCATAGATACAAGGCATCAGTAGATCGTTAATATACATAAGGAATAGAGTTGCAGAGAGAACAAGCCCCCGAGGAATACTACACAACAATGAGGACATGGGTTCCGATGAGCATCTGTCCACAACAACACGTAGGGACTGTTCAATCAGGAAGTCTTTTGCCCAGCTAGTCAGGCCAAGAGAAATGCCGACTCCGGAAGCTTACTCAAAAGGCCATGGTTCAAAAGGCACCAAATCTTGCACAAACGGTCTAGAACACCGCAATACACTGTTAGTTGTACCCCCACCCGGCACACAAACGAGAAGGATTTTTTCGCACCGAAACGTAAAAGCAATCGACACAAGCTTCAGTAAACATCTGTGATGATAATTATTGAATGCAAACAGTATCTACTGTACGATTTTTGACAATTGTACCCACAGGCTGATCGTGTAAGATGATGTCGAGTGTGGGGAAAATTGCGTTCTTTCCACTTCTGTTTACCACTTCGGGGACAATTGGCAAACTATCATGGGATTGAAAAGATATGCGTTAGAAAAGGAAAATAAAACATCTGATGTAGAGCACTTTACCAGTAATTACGTTACAAATAATGAAAAAAAAAAGAAAACATTAAAAGGATTTTAGCACAAACTTCCTTATAAAACTCATTATCATCGCCATTAATAAATAAACACAAAGAAACCATTACAAACTTAGGAAACAACATAAGATGGATGAACATCTTATCAAAGAAAACCTAATTTGCGCTTTGTCTTTAGTCACATAACAAAGCTTCGACAAAACGACGTTTTAGAAATAATAACAAACACACCTTAAAAGAGAATTTAGTTTTGTTCCTAAAAATACTAATAAAGAATTGTTAATAACTGATGCTGGTCGTGGCTTTGTTAGAACAAAGCTGGCCCCGGAACAGACAATTATAATAATCCTCGGTACAAAGAGAGGTAATGCTATTGAATTAACGACATCTGAGAGAGCAGTTGGAGTGGCCTCTTGCGTCACTGAGTATCGCCGGCTCCGCTATTGCCAAGACTTCGTTACGTGGACCCGGCGCGGCGGCACCCCGTCTTATCCAATCAAACGTCCTCTCATTTTTGGGACAGAATATTATTAAATAAATTGAGAAGCCTCTATTATTTCCATATTTTAAATGCGTGCAGATTCGGTTATGAATATTAAGTTGACATCAAACGCACATTGGTAAAGTGACTGCGTCAGCGAGTATGCAATTAATAGAAACATTCTATAGAACAATAGTATTGTAGTTATACTGTGTGTTTTTAAGTTTGAACAGACTTTCAGTCTAATTAAGTTCCAAATTCAAGGTATTTTTTGTTGAACAACAAAACCTGTTCAAGTGCTGTTTGAATCAAGTCAGGTACGGCGTATGTATACGTGTGTGTCTAAAAATAAAACTAAATTAATCAAACCGCTATTAAATTTTAGAAACATTTTCGAGTATCTATTGCAAAATCACTGAAATGTCAAAGATTCATTTCTTCATGACAGTCCAAAGTAATGTCAATACGTTATGACGGAGCAAGCGACCGTCTGATACTTGCGTCTCAAAGCAATTTGTTTTACGTCAGCCGGTGAGGGATCCGCGCCAGAGGCCCTTCCATCAACCAATATCTTATTGCTTTCCATCCAATTTCGCGACTAATGCCTTTCGGCTAGTTATTGACTTAGTTCACTTTAAGGATAGCTCTAAGTTATATTTTTGGACTTTTCCAATGTAATTATATTATTGAGAATATAATATTCTTGAGAATAAGACAAGATTGAAGTAGATAAAGCGAAGAATTCTTGTTTTAATAATTTCCTTTATCGATACTAGCTCAATTGGTCCGCGCCTCCGGCCACGTGGTTGTTAAAAAATCCACTATCATGGCATCAATGTAAGTACTATCGAGATTAAAAGCGCCCCCTTTGTGCTCATCCGGCACGGTAATTCCATAACACACTATCAGTAGCAATGCGTTTCATTTTGACAGTTCAACAACATTCATCGCGTTATTTACATTGTTGAGCAGACACGTTTTCGAACATTTATGGAGCAATGGATTATAAATGTGCTTCGAAATGATTCCAACTGATAGTAGTATACGCATAGGGTGCGGATTATAAGCTATCTGTGGCAAGTCATCATAAAATCAATATAACGTGGGCACGAGGCTTGTTCCTAATACTCGAAACAATTACTTTTTCTAAAGTATTCGATGTAGGTAAGTATGTATTATTTTAGTAGATAAACTGCGGTAAAACTTAGGATGTATTGGTAAATCCTAAGATTTACCAAATCTCACCTGTCAAGTTATGAATTGTTTATTTTTTGATTACTTATATTTATTTTGGTTTTCACCGGTTTTTAGTCGGTAAATCTTAGCTTTAACCGGGTTTATAACCTCACATTTCAAGTGTTTTCGAGAAGTTGTCGGAAAATTGTTAAGTGCAACTGCTTTAAAAAATGCTTAACGAAAAAAGAATGCTTTTGCAAGTGAATTATAAAGACCATAATGGTTCACAATGTAGCAACAAGTTAGATCATATTTTTAACTGATAACAATAATAACATTTAGCTTATCCACATATCCGTACCAAAATACAATAGGTATTTTATCTAGTTAATAGTATTAGAATGCATATTGTTTGTCTCGGCGGGAGGCCATAACATTGTCTCGGCGGGAGGCCATAACATTGGCCCCGACTGCCTTGTTCACAAACTAAATTAAAGCTTAGTGCATATTTTTCTTTCTATTCCACCAAGAACAGGACAGAAGATAAAATGTCAGTTTAGACCTTTCAAATTAGTCCGCTCCTGACGTAAACTGGCGTATTTTTAGACGTCATGTTTTTAATAGCATCTTAAGTTTAGATAGGTTCAACTTTTTCACCTCGTTCAACTGCCGTCTTCCTTCCTATTCACTCAGAGTTTTTGAGTGAATATAAACTAGCGCGCTTTACTATCCACGATTGCATCACTGCTTACCACCAGGCGAGATTGCGGTCAAGCACTAATAAATAATATATTTATAAAAAACCGTTTGATTAAATGATATTATGTAAATGACCACTATTTGTACATTTGGTTATGTCATACTATTCTTTCATACAATTGGTCCCTGTGTAGTTCACACGGTGCACTACACGTCGCTGTACACACGGTATATGTAAGTTGTATAATAACGTCGACTAAGCACGCTAATGACGTTATGCCAGCATGTGTCGGCGCCTCAACTGCACTAACATCGCCTTAAGACAGTTTACGCTAACTCGCTATACCGCACAGTAACTACGGATTAAACAGACAACAACGCCGGTGGAAACCAATTATGCTTATAATAACACACAATTACCAGTAATCGAGTTTTTGATAGCTATTATATAATATACGTGTATCTTATTACATTATGTTTTTCCAGGCCTTTTAATAACGTTTTAGCGGGCGTGGTTGCGAGGGATTCGCAAAGTATAAAATAAATAAGATTTACGATAAGTATTACGCGTTTCTATTTAATTTTGGAGATATCTAAAACATTTCCGCCGGACGTTACCATTGATTTTTAATAGATAAGAACATTTCTAGAATGAAGATTGATTGTAGAGCCTTTTTTGTCGCGACAACGAAAAGCAATCTGCCAAACGTCTTGATAAAACATTCACAAACTAAAACACACAATGAATGCTTTAAAGTCAAACGACCTTCTCACCTTTTCAGGAGAAATTCCATCAAAGAAAAAACTGGGGTCATTCGGTAACCGAGAGTCTTGGAGTTGAAACATTCGTATGCAGATGTCGCCCGAAGCCCGTCGTCGATGGCTGGGTGCCTGGCCCCGTACTCCCTAACGATATGGCTCCTGTGATACCGAGTCTATATCTCCTCAGAGGGAATGCAAATGGCGCAGAATGTAGCGTATATTTCTTCGTAGATGTGAACCGTTGACAAGAAAAAAAAGGAGGAAAGAAGTTTGTAAACAAACTTTGCGTTTTAGAGTTTGGGAACTTCTCTCAAATACATACTCGATTAAAAGACATATTTATTCGATTAGAGAAGACTTTCATTGTATATTAGAAACATGTCTATTGTCTATATACAGAACAATATTTGCTACAAGTTTATCAAAAAATGTCTCATCATCTCGATCAATTTACAGAAGCAGTCAGCGTTTCATAAACTCTCACACAATGTACGTACTGATATCTCATCCGTGAAGATTTTACACGTACAACAGGTACCTACGTCTCTCACAAGCTATTACACGTTATCAAGAGAATAAGTTTGTAGACACATCGCATCTATGTATGTCACACGTGTCCTTATTCACAGAGGTCTAAATAGTTAACATTAATTTACTGAAACTTGTTTACTGTATCACTTATCTCGTATCACTTAATTTATTCTAATCATCTAAATCTCTGTTCTTTGTATGCTAAATGTATTTGATGACACAATATTAATAATGTACTATAAATAGCCTCAAGTTTACACAATGACAGAGCATTACTGAACACGCATTCGTAGTCGTCACTACATTGGTGACCCCGACGTGATCTAACCAGATCGCGAAGATTGCAAAACTTATTCGCAAATGATACCGTACTAGGTATTTGTATTCATTACTCAATATCAATTTTCACATTTTAAAATTTCAGAAGCAAATGTCCTCCGTACTAGGTATTTGTATTCATTACTCAATATCAATTTTCACATTTTAAAATTTCAGAAGCAAATGTCCTAGAAATTTGCTAATATTGTTGTAAGGTTCGCCTTTCGAAGAACAAAGCGAACAAATGACTTACCTAGTACTTCTGCGGTAGCTGCGGGAGTCCGCGCGCCGCCGGCCCGAGCTTGTAAATAGTTCGATAGTGATACCTGCCATGAATTGGATGCCGACGTCGTTGATTAAAACTGGATGAAAGGAGACGGTCGAAATCGATTTGTGAGATGTAAATAATACTGAATATCTGTGAGATCAATATGTTGCATGTCATTGATGTAAGCAACTCGACCGTGTCAGATGTTGTATTAAAATTTATCTATCAATGAATGCGTTGCCTTCCTCTAGGCAGAGCAAAGTCAGAGGCTGTCAAAGCATTTATAGACAATATTTACTTAAAAATACTATATAGCGATATAAGCCAGGATATTATCGCGATACCTGCATCAGACAGATTTCTTAAAAGGGCTTTTCAAGATATTTTCAAATCAAATCAAATCATTTATTTCAAATAAACCAGTTACAGGCACTTTTGAATTGTCAGAAGGTCGGTCAGTCAATTAGATGAAGCTAGTCGCCCATTCCAAAGAGTAGGTACCTATGGAGAAGAACGGGCAAGAAACTCCATGGACACTCTTTTAAATTTTAAGCTATTGTTACAAATATTTGATTACATCATTCATGTTGAAATCAACCGCGTGAGAACGATGCAGAAATATATTGTACGCTGAGAGCGTCCATTATGGAAAACATACAAAAATCAATTCAGAAATTAAAATACGCCGTGGCAGCTAAGAGATGACCAGTCCCCTCCGACGGCGTCCGTTCACGAACATGACGTATGGATCAGCATCATTCAGCTCAACCATATCGAAGGGAACCCAATGACCCAAAACACACGCCACCATCAGCGAGACATTTGAGTGAGCATGACATACTCTCAACAGCCAGAGCACAATTAAGTCAATAAAAAAGACTAACCCAACAAATAAATGCCTCACAGCACATTCGTACATTGTGCTCACACGTTTGCCATGCAATTATACAATACTAAGAAATTGAATCTACACAATGCTAAGATGGTTTTGTCCAAGGTTCAGCAGCTCCAACAGTGTTCCCGAATCTGTGGAAAGTTTAGCTCCTGTGCAGCTGTACAAGTGCCGAACACCTCTGTCAGCGATACAATTCCGTAACGTACAATATGCTTGGCTACATAGTGTGTAATACAGGCTTTGAATAAATAACATAAACAATTACATATTAAAACTACAAGAGGAAAAATCAAAGAACAATCATTGTATAGAAATCGGACGCAGCTCAAGCCCAAGCCTTTTTGTCCTCAATATAATCCTTCACACTATAAAATGCTTTCTGACACAACTTACGTTTAATGAAGGATTTGAATTTATTCAGGCTTAGATCTTGAACCACCTCTGGAAGTCCATTGTAAAAATGTATACATTGGCATCTGAAAGAGCCACCTATTTTCTTGAGCCTTGTTGTAGGTACAATAAATTTGTGCCTGTTCCTAGTATTTATATCATGGACATCACTGTATTTTTTAAACAATTTTATATTTTTATGAGCATGCAAAAGATTTTCATAAATATATTGAGACGGCACGGTCAGTACATTAATCTCTTTAAATTTTTCTCTGAGAGAGTGTCTCGGACTTAATTTATAAATTGCACGAACAGCTCGTTTCTGCAAAACAAATATTGTTTGAATATCGGCGGCATTTCCCCACAACAGAATGCCGTACGACATTACGCTGTGGAAATAGCCAAAGTACACTAAACGGGCCGTCTCAACATCAGTCAAATTACGAATTGTTCTAACTGCGTATGCAGCAGAACTTAGCTTTTTTGACAATTTTTCTATATGTGAACCCCATTGAAGCTTAGCATCCAGAGTTATACTCAAGAACACTGTGCTGTCGTCAGATTTCAATTCTTCGCCCTTTATCAACACTTTAGTTTCGCCGAATTACTTGGTAACATGGTCTTAGATTAGGACGTCAGTCCAATATTTGTATTTAGGCTACAAAGGCTGAACAAATTAGACATACTAAAGCGTTCGGTTCCCAGCGGCAATATTATGTTCGCTATACGTGTCCTTTTGACTCAGTCAAGTTTTTGTATGCGGGCCTCGTAGGGGCAGTCTTGTGTCTAACAGGTGGCCAAGTGAACTCTATCAAAACCTTGCTGCGTGTATAGGACACCTAGCCTTTATTGGGCCGCAACCCTTTCACAAAAGTAACTTTAAGGATTCTCCGAACCGAAATCAAAGCGCATGAGGATCAAAGTTAAAGGTCACGAAATACACAATAACATTTTTATTAGAGTCATGTACTTACGAATACATATTTGGGGTTTAACTTCTAAGTAGTTAAGTGTGGCATGAAGGGTGCATGACGCCCGCTCACGAGACCCATTCAACTCCGTCTGCGGCTGACGTAAGGAGACTATTTGTCTTCCGACCGCTTGCGGTAAAAACTAAACCACTTTTTCCTCATACTTAACTTTCGTGAAGAACAACATTTGGAGAAAAACATTTCTAAAGAGTTGACAAAATCCTGTTCCTCAAAGATACGAAACTAAGTTAATTGGGAAACTTAGCGCGTGTGACGTCACCGTGTGCGTCGCGATATTGTTGTTTGTGTTCGATGATTGTTTCCCCACTTCCTTATTGTGTGATCAGCTTTTGATGTAAGCCCCTTTACAATTTCTATTCGTGTTGCTACAAAGAAAAGTTAATCAGCATCGGTCTGATCATTTGTTGATCAACGTGGTTCTGATCATTTGTTGATCAACGTGGTTCTGATCATTTGTTGATCAACGTGGTTCTGATCATTTGTTGATCAACGTGGTTCTGATCACGTGGTTCTGATCATTTGTTGATCAACGTGGTTCTGATCATTTGTTGATCAACGTGGTTCTGATCATTTGTTGATCAACGTGGTTCTGATCATTTGTTGATCAACGTGGTTCTGATCATTTTCCGCGTGTTCCTATGCCTGCTCTCGAACGATTCTTTTGTCTTTTATTTAGGAGCTAAGTGTGCGGATTTTTCACATTTCTTACCTTTGCGAAGGTCTCATCGTGTCTTTGTGGGGCAGATGTAATTTTATGTTAAACAATTCGTAATTTTTTGTGAGTTTGTTTTGGGGAATTTTCTTTACAATTTTTAAATGCTTTTATAAAAAAAATATCCAACCAAAAACATTCTGTAAAAAAATGCCAAGCCTCGCTGGAGCTGCTGGTTTATCTCTAAAAAGTAATGAAATCTAGACAAAGCCGTGCCAAGTTAAAGGTTCCTTATTGCGATTTCTTCAATATTATTATAGTTAATATTGTGTGACTTGCCCGTTGAACATTATACGTTAGTACGATTTTGTTAACACGTAATGTTATATCTGTTATAACTACCTATGTTTGTTATGTGAGAATAATAGCCCATACTGGTATTTGTAATTGGACTTAAGACATTGTGCAACACATATATTAATTATTGACAATGATAACTTCTGTTCTTTTTGGAGCGTCAAATCGATCACCTATCTAATATAAAATAGACGTACAGACGGATTTCTATGAATGATTAGTCCATCTGTACTGGAAATGACTTTTTTGCTGTTCGTTTCCGGCTCGTCTATATATAAGTATTTTTGAAATGCGCAACTTTATCAAGCCCTGGTTACTGAATCAACGTTTTCCAAGTGGCAATTTTCCATGGTCAATGGGTAGCGGTTCTGGCGACAGATTGGTGCAATGGTGTCATGGAGCCCCTGAATTTGTAGCCTGGTATACCCTTCAACGGCCAAGTCACACAATATTAACTATAATAATATTGAAGAAATCGCAATAAGGAACCTTTAACTTGGCACGGCTTTGTCTAGATTTCATTACTTTTTAGAGATAAACCAGCAGCTCCAGCGAGGCTTGTCATTTTTTTACAGAATGTTTTTGGTTGGATTTCACTTCTTTTTGTAGAAGCGTATTATATTGATTTTATTATTTAACACTTTTTTTTTTCTTTTTAGTAGTAGTTATTACAAATCTTCCTTTTCTTTTTTCCGGTTCTGATTCTTGTACAGTAGCAATAATTTTATGTATTGCCCATTCGCGTGGCGTGCGTGGTTGTATTCAGTGATCGCTGAAGCTTGAGTTTTTATAATCTTGAAGTCAACATTTATGTTTACTTCTTCAATCAATATGAGGTGCGCCCAATGAAAATTGTTTACTCGTGAAAGCGCCATATAAGCTTGGCCACGAGAGAATATGGAGGTGTCAATGTCCATTTTTTAGAGTCTAGTTCTAACTTGACTCTTGTGAAATGTTAGGTCATACGCCACGTGGCGAAGGGTGAAATTTTGACAAAGGGAAGCCGGTCCAAAAAAATAAACACTTAAACACTTACCTACTGCAGGATATCTTGGAGGAGGTCTTCAGATAAGAATGAAATGTGTTTTTTGGCTGAGTTAGACAAATTATTAATATCCGTAAAACCCGTACTGCTCCAAACAGATTTCGAATCAAAACATTTTGTTCAGTTTGCAACTGCCTGTCATCCATGTATATTTATCATATAACGACGCGTGAAAATGTTTAAAAAATCCATCTCGCCTTTTGCAATCAATAATCATGTGTGGGAGTGCTCTACCTAACTGTATAACATGCTTCTTGTATGCATAACTTAGTTTTGAAAATGAAGTTTCTTTTGTAAGCAGGTAGTCTGTTGAGCAGCACTCTATATGAATTAAAGCCATAATAACAAACAAAATCCACAGTATTTAACCAAATCTGCGATTAAATTACCTGACAGAATCAGTCACAGTTTAAGTAACACAAATATTAAAATATAACAAACGAAATTATCAGGCACCAGTGGTATAGCAACACATGTCACATACTAAAAATAATTTATTTTCAACCAAACGAAATGGAACACGAAAATATGCCAAAATAAAAAGAATATGACTTGCGAACGATTTCATTATAACGCTAATTCTTTTTAATTTTGTCGTGTTTCCTTTCTCCCGTGCCGTGGTTTGAGTGGTTTCTTTGTCTCTTTCTAATAGAGGAGAGGAGAGAACTGCAAGCCGGTTGCCATTACCCTATCTTTCCTTAAATTTTACGGACGGTTAGCGAGCATTAGAAAGAGATGGTCTGACACGCTCTGTCTCTTTTCGCCTCATAGTAAAACGTTGGCCGAGATAAGCTGTAATTCGTCGAGTTACCTTCAATGTAATTTAGATACGAAAAATTGAAGCGCTGATTAATTTACGACTATAAAATGAAATGTGATACTTAGGGTATTGCTAAGAATTACTATTGTTATTGTAAATCGCGCAGGCATTTAATTAATAATACTTTGTTAATGAAATAGAATGTAAATACTTTTGTATGAATATGGAACTGATTTTTGAAAGGTAACCCGGTGGGAATCGGCTTGTATGGACTCTTCGCCACTGTACGCCACACAGATTGGGAATTGTTGTCTGTACAAGCATGCCCGAGGTATGATCTCAAATTATAACTTACATAATAAGTAATAATTCGTGAATCAAATTATAAGCAAATTTTACTAACAATTGTTTAGGCTTTATTTGGTCTTCTGGGTCCCACCTCACTTTTTGTACTAGCCTGTCGAATCATTAACTAAACCAAACATCAATGTTTCTCTTAAGCATTACTTTAGCTCCCTGTTCAATGATTATAGTTTCTTCCAGTCCAGCAGTCATCGTCGCATCATCCTCATATTTTTGTTAACAAGCCCGGGCTTTTGTTATCATACATCTTGAACAATCCAAGAAATTTTTAGCAATTAACTTTATCTCGGATTGCGGGACTGCTTTGAATATAGTATTATGCATACACATATTTCTCGACGCTAGTAAACAAACAGTACCTTCTGGTACGTCCCTTAAACATTGTGTTACTTACATATTTCCATTAAACATTCCTTCATTAGAATGCGAGAGCAGAGGTATCAATCGGTATAATATAATACTGCCTACAGTATATCTCTGTCTGATTGAGTTGTCAATCCTACTTTGGTTCTTTTTGATATCTCAAGAAACGTAGAATCATACAGCGGTCTAATATACAACGTAAGATCATTGTTTAAAAAAAATCATTACAAAAGATTGGAATTTTATTTATTTTAATAATTGTAAACTAGTGCTTAACTGCAATCCCGCCTGATGGCAAGCAGTGATGCAATCATTGATGGTAAAGCGCGCTAGTTTATTAAGAGCCTATTCACTCAAAAAAAACTGAGTGAATAGGAAGGAAGACGGCAGTTGAGCGAGGTGGTGTAATGTTAAACCCAACAACACGACCAACGATGCTGCGCCAAAGGGAGATTGATCTAGAGACCCTCCACGACCAAAATCCCGAAACAACAACATTTCACGCATCGTACCCGGCATAAATCGCATCACAACTGTGAATGACCTGACCTGAAAAAGGCCTGTGTGGCCTGTAATCTACACGTAGATTACGGCCCACTCTATCTCATCGAGAGGAGGCATGTGTCCTAGGAGTGGGAATATTTTTGGCGGATTATATATTCCTGATTTCTGTCTCAATATATGTCAAAAATGCATCCAATTTCTCTATATTTATGAAAAAAAAGAAAAGTGTGTCTGTTCCGCTTTCACGCCGTAACTACTGAACCGATTTCTTTGAAATTTTGTAGACACAAAGATAGAAGTCCGGATTAAATAATAAGGCAGTTTTTATCCCGGAAGAATCGATATTCCCAAGGAAAATCGATAAAGCGATATAACCTACCTAAAGCTAGTGGATTATAATATTTTGACCAAATTTTGAGTGAAATTTATTTTAGGGTAATTTGTTCATTTCATTTGTGTAATGTTTATGTTCGAGTTGAAAAGTTAGTAGTAGTTAGTAATCGTTCGACTATTTCTTCGTGTAAACTAAAAAGTATAAAAGCCAGTCTAGTCTTATCCACAGTTTTTATCAAAGCAGAAGGGGAGGCATTTCCAGCAGTGGGGCGCTCTAAGCTAGATTAAATTAGAAGATATATGTGTCCCACTACGCTGGGTTTTTGCAATGACAATCATTTTTTTTTATGTAGCAATAGTAGATTTGATTATAGATTACTGAACGACGAACATTTCTTCCTTCTGATCTAATTCAAAGGTTACTGCAGACCATAATTTTAGCCCATATAGGTGCAAAGTTCTCATCAATATAAATGAATTAATTCCAAACACAAAGTAGCTACTGTAAAACGTTGGGAATCCCCTAACTGCCTTTCGTCTTCATCATAAGATCTCTAATGACAATCTCAATTTATCTGAAATCTTAAAGCTTTATACCTAGGTATAAAGCTTTTATCAATACAAATTAATCAGGCACAAACACAAGGTAGCTGTTGTGAATCGCTGAGGACTTCCTTCGTTTGTCTCTCGACTTCATCATCAAATCTACTTCAGACCTTCATTATAACCCATATGGGTGCAAAGTCCTCATGAATATAAATGCTATAAGTCCAAACACAAAGTAACTACTGTAAACCGTTGAGGAGTACGCGGGACTGAACTTTGTCTTCATCATCAGAGCCTTTATGGCAGTCACATCCCATCGAGGTGTAAAGTTCTCATCAATACAAATTAATCAAACATAAACACAAGGTAGCTGCTGTGAATCGTTGAGGAGTTCTCACGACTGTCTCCCAGCTTCATCATCAGATCTACTCCGTACCTTTATTAAATTGTAGTGTTTTCTAATACTTATTGAAAATACTTAGAAATGCACTAGTCACCCCTACGATTTTTGAAAGTTACCCTTGATTTCTCTGGTCTTCCATCATCAGATCCTGACCTGGTAACTATTGGACCACCTGGAAAGTGACCCCTTAAGACCCCTTTCAAACAAAAAGAAATTTGAAAATCGATCCAGGCGTCTTAGGGTAATCGGTGAACACACCTACATAAAAAAAAAAAGATTACGACGAATTGAGAACCCGCTCCTTTTTTTGAAGTCAGTTGATGAAGCGGCCCACCAAGTGGAATATTTTATTGACGGTGGTACGTTAATCTCTACTAGTTTGGTGGGGCTCTTCTGCTTTCTAATCAAGGTCACCAGGTACTTCAGATCTTCGATTAATCTAGTTTTTATATTTTTCCCTTTATGTGACCATTAAACCCTGGCTGTGTACCAAATTTCAGCTCTCTGAGTTTATGGGAAGTACTACTTCTATTTTGATGATCATGAGTGAGTGAGTGTCGAAAACACGGAAATTTACTTTCGCTTAACTTCAGAACTGGATGAGCTACAGACTTGAAATTTTAGATTTGAAGTGTGTTAATACAGCTTACTGGATGACCAAAATTTCAGCATTCTGGTACTATCCAGAGGTTCTTAATTAGGGACCTGAAAATGCAGCGAAATGGTTCGGGTAAAGATGGTACGGCAGTGTTTGCTTCGCGCTCGACTTGGCGAGGGCACTCCCGTGCCCTCAGATAAATGTTTGTTTGTCACATTGCCCTCCTCACTCGTCTGCTGTGGGATGACACCAGGTGCGACAAAGCCACGAGGAATTACTTTCTTTAAGCCTTCTGCGCGCGGGAGCTTTTCCATAGAGCTGTCAGTTTGAAACAACGTACCACTGAGAAATTTTTCCTTCGAGTAGAACAACATTAACTGGAGTTGATTATAAATGAGAGAGCTGTCTCGGACATGGATTGTATTTAGCAAATAGAATGTTGTCACATGACTTTGATTAATTTAGAAGGTTGGGCGTTTATGGCGTCCACATTAGGATTTCAGTCAGCATACCACATGCCGCATCTTAGTACGCGCCTAACTAAGGAGAATCAACGGCTTGCAGAATGATACGGTAAACAGTTAGGCATGAAAGTCGTTGAGCTTGTCATCGTAGCAATTCCTAAACGGACGCTATATTCAGCAGACTTTTTGTAGTATGATAATTGTGAGGTACCTGGTATTTATTGACAGGTCTACACTAACCTCTTATACCCTAAAATAATATCAGGATAAAATATACCTATACAACGTTATACTGAATATAGTTTGTTCAGAATAAGCAACTGAATCGATTGCAACCATTTTTACACCATGTTATATTTTTTTTCAATTAAGTAAGTACATTTATAAATTGTTGCAGTGCATCGCCCCACGCAGCTTACGATAGATCGCGGTCGTCCGCCCGATCTGTGCGTGGACCATATTTTTTTTGGAACAGACAAGTAGGATTACAAGCTCGTAACTTTGTGGTTCCTATATCTTTTTGAATTTTTTTACATAGATTAATTAATTAAAAATACTGGCCACGTGTTTTGGGTTTGGCATAACAAAAAAATAATGTTGTAGGTAAATACAAATATTTAATAAGATGAACTAACACGGTACATTTGTTGCAGCCAATCGTCGCGTGATGGCGCATGGATTGCTTGCGGACGGCGTGGTGCTGGTGCGCGGCGCTGGTGCTCGCGTCGCTGGCCGCCGCCGGCCCGCGGTACAGCTCCCGCATCGTGCACACACACGCAGGTACCTCTACAGGCTCCATGGACCACGCCTTAAGACGCTGTGAATAGCAAACTTTTAGGTATTTGAGGGGGTGAACATCGATGCGTGAGGCGTCGTGCATCGAGAAATACGCACGTTCTATTAAATCTATACCAACCATTCTCTATTCCATCTACATTTAGAAGCGTAATTTCACAACCCAACCGCGAGGCATGGTTGGCTCTGTTCGTCACAGTCCCGGTTCGCATTAGACGAGCAGCAAGTTCGAATCCCACATCCGTCTACTCTACTTTGCGATTTTCGAAAATGTATATTTTATACATATTTTCATTTTTTATTATTACTTTTGTTTTCTTTTTTATTTTTATAATGCGCTTTGTCCGTTCTGCTTAATTTTTTTGTGTTATGTCCTTTTTTCATGAAACTGTTAGAAATATATCATTTCCAGAAATTACTATTTATAAACAGCTGTTTAGAGTAACTGTTAAAAAAAATACATTTTCGGATATTTAAAAAAATAAAAGATTTTTTCTTCAAAACTGCAACTCTTATCGAAGTCGGGTTTGTACGAGTGCTTAAATGATGACACAACACAAAAAGATTGAAATAGATGGATGCACTTGGAGGAGGCCTATACTGAAAGGGACCATGAATAATGCAACAAAATGAAATCTAAATTTACTGTTTTGAACTATTATCAAATTAACTGTTATTTTTATTGTTTTTCTTTTGTTAAATTATATTATGAACTAAGAAATTCATAGTTAAATAAAGGCTTATTATTATTATTTATTATTAATTTCTAGAAATTTGTAGAAAGAAAATTATAACGAATTGATTTGAAATATTAGTTTGCATTATAATTGTTACAAAAAGAATATATTTAAAAAGATGGAACAATTACTACAAAGAATACAGAAAATCGGCTGAATTAATAATAATTAAAAAAAAAAACAATTGCAAATAAGAAATCCAACAAAAAGCATACAACGTAAAGCTGGGGTTTGAACCCGAACACATACAGGTGAAGAAAAATTTGCCGCGAAAAAGTAAAAAGAAAGAATAATTACAGACAAAATCAAATAAAATATCGGCAAAAATACAACAGTAAATTAAAAAGCATTTATTTCAATTAAAATCTACAAAAAGCATATAATGTAAACCTGGGGTTTGAACCCGGGCAAAAACGAACTATGATTATTCATCAACAAACAGACACGTAAATATAATTATTTTCTGTGCGGGGTAAAGCAAAAATTGACATAGGTCCGTCAGGCAGCGCGCCTCAGCGGTCACTGTCGCTAAGTATAGAAGTGAAAGAGAAGGCAATGGACGCCGCGATGGAGCGACGTTTCGTTCACGTTATTTATCATTAAATACATTATTTATTTTAGAATATCTTAGTTAAATCGATAAACAAAAACAATGGTTTCGTTTACTATTATATTTTACAACGCTCTTCTCAATTATATCAAGATTTGATGATTAATAATACAGTTACAACTGTTATAAATTCAATTTTAGGGGGTTACTTTAGGATTTTTTTCTATCGAGAAAATTAATTCAAAACGTGTTTTGAAAACAATGGTTTCCTGCTACATATAATCAAGATTAACATATAAATTTTTGGCTGCTCTGAAATGTATACATTTGGCTAAAAAACTGTTTTTTGAAGCCTGTTTTTACTGAGCACAGCGCCTTAACATGATTATTGTACAGAAAAGTTTCTGTACTCATCTGAAATCAGTAATATTTATGGCGAGAATAATCATAATAATAAGTTACTCTATGCAACCAATTCCACAGGGCAACCTCCACCCCCATTTATTGACAAAAGGCAATGGTTTTGGAATACGACTATGACTAAGATTTTAAGACGTTCGATTACTGAACTGACATCGAGATAGCAGAAAATTCCTTGAGAAGTGGGAATAAGCCGTAAGCAAGTGGTTTATAGCGTAAACCTGTTACAACAATATTCGACCATACTACCTTGTAATACAGTTATAAATTTAAACGCCTTTGTGTATTCGCCAGTAAAATGTTGAGGGTCTTTATGATATGCGTATTACGCAAATCATAATGCTATGCGTAAACAGAACCACGGCAGATTACCGGCACGCTACTTAATCCACGAGTTCCGTTCCCAGCCCTCCACCCAGGTACCTACGTGACTCGTGCGTACGTCCCCAGGGTCCCGGACTCGTGAGAGTTTAATTCCGTCACATCCCGAGACAATCCAATCAGGCGGTACTTTGAGCCGGGTACATGGTGGGCAAATCATGTTGCCCCGTTTAGCAGACGCATCGCAGGAATGCCGGATCAAATTAATTATTGTTTGAAGCCAATTCTGGGCGTGTCGGCAAATGGGATAAATGGCGGGTTTTCCGACACGCAGCACGAGTGATTCAACCAATTTATTTATTCACTGCTGTCTCGATTCGGTGGCAGTAATTTAGGTCCATTTTTTGTTGGTTTTCGATTTGATCTGTATGTCAAAGGGAAATACGATTATCGATTTTATAAATTGGAAAACGTTGCAATATTTCTGTTTTTTAACCCACTGTTTTATGTCGGCGATGGTAAAACTGTGATGTTTGTGCAACTTTAAAAAAAAAAAAAAAAACTTTTAAAACTATGCAGATATACTTAGTAGATTATTTGTGGAGGGGCTCCATAGTTGGTGGATATGACAAGAGACCTTGATCAGCCCTTTTTAGCTTGTAAGACATTGTGGGGACTTACAGACTGCCAGCTAGAACCGAAACTGTTTACTTCAAAGGTGCTGAATGCTCTCTGACGTCCAACCCTGAATGTGACGTGTTTACGGAAGATTGGAATAAGATTATGGGTGTATTTCTGGTATTACTGATATAACGTGGAGTATGTTTTTTTTTAAATACACTTAGATTTAAATACTGAAGTCAGGGGAGTTGTAACTTTGCATAAGAATAGGTTTAATATGTCTGAAATATAATAACAAAATATCAATAATAACTTAAACAAAACCCCGTTTGATTGGCAAACGGGATTTTGTGTGAGTTTTTATCGATTCATTTGTTCCCATATGTGACGCTTTTAGGAAAAGGAGTCTTAACAGCCGAGTAAGAACTGATAGAGCGCCACCGTTGAATATGAAACGAATGTTTAATTTTTTTTAAGGTGTTAAACTAGTGCTTCGCCGTGATCCCGCCTGATGATAAGCATTAATGCAATCGTTGATGGTAAAGCGCACTAGTTTGTTAAGAGCCTATTACCGCTGGCCTTGAAGACACTTAAATTGTAATCAAACGGGAAGACCGTCGCAGGCAAATTATTCCAGTCCTTTGATGTATGCGGTATAAACAACGAGGCGAAACGCTTCGTCCGGATCGTAGCGGTGTTAACATTGTATGAAAGGATATTCGCCGTACTACGAGTCGTTCGACTATGGAACTAGCTTGCATTTGCTGTAAAAATTACGCACTGCTCGCCGCGACCTCCATATTAAAGGTCTCCATCATCATACACCAACAACAAAATGCAAAGGCATAAGGAGTAAAGGTTGTATTTTCCTCGAAAATATTTAGACTTTAATATACGTTCAAATGAACTTCCCAAGTGAAGTTCGATCATTATTATATGAATCGCTTCATTTTACAATGTAGTATCCTAATTCTACAGGTGATTTTGCACGCTTTTAAAGAAACTCAATTGACTAATGTCAGATTTTAAAAACACCATTAGTTTTTTTTTTCACTACCGACCCGGTCCGTTTGCTCTGAGCTCATTATTTTTAGAGTAAAAACTAATAAAAACTTTTTATCATGGGTCCTAGGGTGGGTGGGTCATTAATAATCTTCAAATGAAGCGATTCATATAATAATGATCGAACTTCACTTGCGAATTTCATTTGATCGTATATTATATTTCATCGCTTCTTTTTTAACCGACTTCAAAAAAAGTAAAAAAACTAAAACCCAACTACGACAAAAAACGACGCTGAAAAAGTATAAAACAAGATTTTCAGAATACTGAACTGAACAAAGTTGCTAATGTACATAGTTGCAAGTAAATGGACACAGTAGACTCTACCAAGATGCCTTCGTTGTAAATTGACAATAATGTCATACAATACTATTCTGAAGTATGCAATATTCTATAGTTAGAGATAAATTTTCATGTTTGGAAAGACGTAGTCACACGTTACATATACCTACCTACCGTAGCACCTTGACAACGTGTGACTACGCCTTTCCAAACATGAAAATTTATCTCTAAATAATGAATATTGCATACTTCAGAATAGTATTGTACGACATTATTGTCAATTTACAACGAAAGCATCTTGGTAGAGTCTACTGTGTCCATTTACTTGCAACTATGTACATTAGCAACTTTGTTCAGTTCAGTATTCTGAAAATCTTGTTTTATACTTTTTCAGCGTCGTTTTTTGTCGTAGTTGGGTTTTAGTTTTTTACTTTTTATTATTTGTACTATTTTGGTGTTAAAGTGTATTTGTGGCGCATAATATTAACAAAAGTTAAACTGATGAACTAAAAACTAGGTACTTGACATATTACATCTACACGCACATATAACAACGTAAGCCCGAAGGCATATAGTGCAGAGGACATTTTTATAGGAGTTTTAGCCAGTTATCAAACTGATTCCGCCTTTACCGCGTGGAGTTACTCCCAGCTTATGTCGTTTTCATTAGTGCATTACATATTCTATTAATGTACACAATGCTCTATATTGCTTAAAGCGATTCACAGTTCCCGTGATCCGCGCTTTACTCTTATCGCTCATATTTAACATCATTAAAGCATTCTTGTAATTAAGTACAAGCATAAAGTACTCGTGAAGCTCTTTCACGTGATACCAAACATGGTATATTTATTTTAATTTTATATTAACATAGAACTTTTTGTCCGCTAGAGGGCGCAATACTAAATTTGGTGACAACCTTTATAGCTCATAACCAACATAATATCAAGGCCCTTCTAATGGTACTGCAGTGGTCTTATTCTGAAAAGTAGTAAAGAAGCTATGAACGAAAAGATGTGAATTATATGCAACCAACCCATGAATAGAGGTAAAGTCACAAGCAAATGCTAGCAATATATATATTTTCAAAATGTACAAGTAAAGCGCTTTCATATGATACCAAACACGGCATATTTATCTTAACTTTATTTTTTTACTCTGTATGTTTTGTCCGCTAGAGGGCGCCACATTAGATTTTGTGAAACGTCATATAGCCTATAACCAGCGGACAATTAAGACGCTTCTAATGATACGTCATTTGTCGAATTCTGATAAGTAGTTTAGAAGTTACGAGGGAACAGATGAACATACATACATACATACATACATACATACATACATACATAGCCTGTCAAAACCATAACCCTCCTTTTGCTTTGCCGTAGTCGGGTAAAAAGGAAGAGGTTACTCAATTCGACCGTATATATGCTTTTTTTTTTTCTATGTTTGTTCGCGCATAACTTCGTAGTTTATGAACAGATTTTGATAATTCTTTTTCTGTTGGAAAGAAGACGTTCCCAAAGTGGTCCCATGATAAGGATATCAGGGTTTGATGGTGGAAGACCAGAGGAAATAAGGGGAACTTTCAAAAATTGCAGGGGCGACTAGTGCATTTGTTAGCATTTTCATTAAGTATTTTAAAGCACTACAATTTAATAAAGGTCTGGAGTAGATCTGATGATGGAGCCGGGAGACAGTCGAAGGAACTCCCCAACAATTCACAGCAGCTACCTTGTGTTTGGGCTCGATTAATTTGTATTGATAAGAACTTTACACCTAGATGGGTTGTGGCTGTCATAAGAGCTCTGATGATGAAGACAAAGGCCAGTTCCGGGAACTCCTCAACGGTTTACAGTAGCTACTTTGTGGTTGGACTTCATTCATTTACATTGATGAGACCTTTGCACCCATTGGGTTAAAATAATGATCTACAGTAAATTTGATGATGAAGACCATAGGCAGTTGAGAGAATACTTACGGGTAAAAATTAAAGTAAACAAAATTACGTCGTTTCCCAACTATATTTGCGTCAGCTTCCAGTCTGACCGGATACTACTGAATACATAGTACTTTTAGCAACTAAAAAGTGTAAAATAAAAACTTTTTTTAAAAAAAACAACCGACTTCCAAAAACCACTACAAAGTGAAAAATAACTAATTTCGGAAGTCGGTGTCAAAAAACGAATATACAAAACCAAAGACACCGACTTCCGAAATTAGTTATTTTTACCCGACTACGGCAAAGCAAAAGGAGGGTTATGATTTTGACAGGCTATGTATGTATGGATGTATGTATGTATGTATGTATGTATGTATGTATGTATGTATGTATGTATGTATGTATGTTCATCTGTTCCCTCGTAACTTCTAAACTACTTATCAGAATTCGACAAATGATATATCATTAGAAGCGTCTTAATTGTCCGCTGGTTATAGGCTATATGGGGTTTTACTAAATTTACTGTGGCGCCCTCTAGCGGACAAAACATACAGAGTAAAAAACTAAAGTTAAGATAAATATGCCGTGTTTGGTATCATTTGAAAGCCCTTTACTTGTACATTTTGAATATATATATATTGCTAGCATTTGCGTGTGACTTTATCTGTATTCATGGGCTGGTTGCATATAATTCACATCTTTTCGTTCATAGCTTCTTTACTACTTATCAGAATAAGACCACTGCAGTACCATTAGAAGGGCCTTGATATTCTGTTAGTTATGAGCTATAAAGCTTGTCACCAAATTTAGTATTGCGCCCTCTAGCGGACAAAAAGTTCTATGTTAATATAAAATTAAAATAAATATACTGTGTTTGGTATCACGTGAAAGAGCTTCACGAGTGCTTTATGCTTGTACATAATTACAAAAATGCTTTAATGATGTTAAATATGAGCGATAAGAGTAAAGCGCGGATCACGGGAACTGTGAATCGCTTTATGCAATGTAGAGCAGTGTGAACATTATTAGAATATGTAATACACTAATGAAAACGACATAAGCTGGGAGTAACTCCACGCGGTGAAGGCGGAAACAGTTTTATAACTGGCTAAATCTTTTTTTTTTTTTTTTAATAGTTATAAACTAGTGCTTGACTGCAATCCCGCCTGATGGTAAGCAGTGATGCAATCGTTGATGGTAAAGCACACTAGTTTATTAAGCCTATTCACTCAAAAAAACTGAGTGAATAGGAAGGAAGACGGCAGTTGAGCGAGGTGATGCAATGTTTAACCCAACAACACGACCAACGATGCTGCGCCAGAGGATGATCTGGAGAGCCTTCACGACCAAACTCCTGACACAACAACATTAGGCACATCGTACCCGGCACACATCGCAACACAACTGCTCAGACCCGTTCTCCGTACGGCTTCACCAGACATCATGCCGGAACACGACGAATCGCTTGGCGGCAAGACTTTGTCTGGTGGGTGGTAACTTATGCCGGCGGCTGATGTTGTTGCCTACCACCGAGAATGTTGCCTACCACCGAAATCTCCCATAAAAAGGCCTCTGCACTATATGCCTTCGGGCTTATGTTGTTACATGTGCGTGTAGATGTAATATGTCAAGTACCTAGTTTTTAGTTCATCAGTTTAACTTTTGTTAATAATATACGCCACAAATACACTTTAACACCAAAATAGTACAAATAAAAAAAAGTTAAAAAACTAAAACCCAACTACGACAAAAACGACGCTGAAAAAGTATAAAACAAGATTTTCAGAATACTGAACTGAACAAAGTTGCTAATGTGTAAAGAGATAAATTTTCATGTTTAGAAAGGCGTAGTCACACGTTGTCAAGGTGCTACGGTAGGTAGGTATATGTAACGTGTGACTACGCCTTTCCAAACATGAAAATTTATCTCTACATAGTGAATATTGTATACTTCAGAATAGTATTGTATGACATTACTACTGTGTCCATTTACTTGCAACTACATTAGCAACTTTTTTCAGTTCAGTATTCTGAAAATCTTGTTTTATACTTTTTCAGCGTCGTTTTTTGTCGTAGTTGGGTTTTAGTTTTTTAACTTTTTTTTATTCACTTTGTAGTGGTTTTTGGAAGTCGGTTGTTTTTTTGTAAAAAAGTTTTTTTAAGATAATATTTACAATGTAGCTGTTTAGAGATAAAAGTTTTTGCTAGTTATTTGAAATTTCGTCAGATAAACAAAATCATTTACTGATCTTTGAAAGTTTAATTACAAGATTATAACAATTATATCCATTATAACTAATTAAATTCACTATCAACGATTGGATGCAAGGAAGACGGAGGTCGCAAAGTTTCCGTCTTCAGTAATTGCTCTATTATAAAATCTCGCAAAAGAATTTGACCAACAGCAACCTTATGTATGTCATCGACACTGAGACCTGCGCGCCGAGGGGCGGAGGTTGCGGCATGTCGCGTGCTGTGCGCGCTGGATGTCGCGGTGTCCACACCACTCTCCGATAGCACTAGCTTTATCCAACGACTGATGGATTGCGAGGTAGCAGGTTTGTTAGGGGTCTTATTAAGTTAAAAGCAGTTTTCCTCGATTGTGGGCTCTCATTTTCCCTGTCATGCAAATATAGTCTCCTAGTACTGTGGCTGGACAGATATTTAAGTTTTCTCGAAAGGATGGCAATGAGAGAGAGAACAGGTTGGTCGCGACCAGGAACCGAGGTTTTAATTACGTCAGAAATCATAATTTTTGCATGATAAGTCGAAAATGATATGTTTTCAAGTTTAATTAATGACAATGTTTGGACTCGATGAGCATTGCATAAGGCTAACAAAATAACTAATTTCATTGTGATTTTTTTTTAGACTAAGCGATAAATTTGGAAACCATTCCGCGACGTAATTGAGAACAAGCTGTGGGTCCCAAGTATAAGTATATTTGGATCTAGTAGGTTTCAATTCATATGCACCCTTCATTAACCGTTTCACGCAATCATGGGAGCCTTAATATATCATTACCAAAAAGTAACGCCAGGGCTGAGCGGTGGGAATTCAGAGTTCCGTATGAAGACCTGGTGTTGAATTGCTCAGCAAGAAAAGCCAAAATCGAGGATAATGAAGACTAAATGGGTTCAACGACACCGTCAGGTGTTCACAAAACTGCCACCACAACTTATATGTAACATTATATTGTTTTGTTATTCTACCAGAGACTGATGCTAACCTCAGTCTGAAGGATTCTGGTGGTGCGTCTCGCTGAGTAAAGCCTAGCTGCAGAGCCTCGCGGCAGCCAGGGTAAGGCTCGCATATAGGGGGTGATTATAGTGAAAATTTAAGAAGCTAACAAAGTTTTCAGAAAAGGAAACCATACTTGCGAGGACCAGTATGGAAACACGAGAAATCCGTCCGCCTTTTATCCATGATTTTTCTTAAGCATTTTAAAATTACAGAAAAGGGTGGAAATTCCTAAAAGTAAATATTATTCCAACTTATGGTAAACGAATCTACAGCTTTTGCATCTGGATCAGGTTTCCATGGGACAAATTTAGGGCAATTTGAATTGGTGCGAGAGGCAAACAAGTCAAGATGTGGTTGACCAAACTTAGTCACTGTAGTACGAAAAACCGAAACAGAAAGCTCCCACTCGGTATCAAAATTTCTTATTCTAGAATCAGCGTCAGCGTGATTGTTTTTAGTATTGACGTACGATGCATAAATCCAAATGTTCCGACTCTCACACCACTGCCAAATTATTCGAACAATGTTATTTAGGTGGGGAAAATGTATTCCACCCATACGATTCACATAGATAAATGCCGTAGTGTTATTGACCCGTAAAACTATTAGGCAGTTATTTTCACTGATCACAAAACTTTTCAAACCTATGTAAATAAACCACTAAGAGCTAGTAGCAAGTAATTTATATGGAGTTTAAGCTCCTCAATAGACAGTTTTCCCTGGGCATGTTTTGTATGGCACACGGCGCCCCAGCCTGTTTTCGAAGCGTCAGTGTAAATCTCTAATTTGTGATTAAAATACCTCATTGAATTTTTAATTGTGGCTATAGCATTTGCCCACCATCTAAGATCTTCTACAATTATATTTGAAAGGTTAAATTTACTGTCAAAACTGCTGTCTTTTAATAACCCTAAATATTTTTGACGTTCTAATGTTCTGGTGTACTACCAACCATATTTAACGGCAGGATAAGAGGCAATCAAAGTTCCAATTAACTTCGCGAATTCGAGAATTGTACATGTAGGTACATGTAAATATTTTTATACAAGCTGTCCAATACTTTTAGGTTTCTCGTCTGGGAGGGATGTTGTAAGACTTTTTGTATCAAAACAGAAATCTAAGAATTTACAAGATTGTTTTGGCTGTAGAACACTTTTATCAAAGTTTATGACAAAACCTAACGATTGCAGTACTCGTCTCATTTATGTTGGAAGTACATTCGTCGTATGTGTTCCCGATACACATAATGTCACCTAAATATACTACCGATTTGAAACCCAGATTTCTTAAGTGTGTCATTACCTCTCGCATTATTTTTGTGAAAAGTCTTGGAGCTACACAAAGACCATGAGGCACAGCGGTAAACTCATAGGTAACAACTTTATTTTGGAGATTTTTAAATCGAAAACGTAAGTACTTGCTATGTTCCTTATGTACAGGTACAACAAGGTAATCAAATCGATAGTACCTAAATAACCATTTTTAGGTATCAACTTTGAAGCTGTTCGATAATCTTCCATTTTAAAATGAGAGTTTGAGATACACTTGTTTAACGGTTTTAAGTTGAGTATAAACCGTTTGCCACCATTAGATTTTGGCGCAAGAAATATTTTGGATATAAATTGGTCTTTACTCGATGAGCATTCCTTAACAGCTCCGAGTTCAACTAACTTGTTTATTTCAATTGACATTTCTCGTTCTTTGGTGGTTAAAAAAGCATTGTCCGGAGGATATGTTTAACAAAATTCTCGAGAAAAAGAATCAAATGACCATTTTGTATCCAATCTAAGACTACATCATTAGAAGTAATTTTTGGGCAACAGTTTAAGAAAGTACCAAGTCTTTCTGCATGTACCTGAGCTACTGGGGCGCAGATTCCCGACTCTTGTTCACGACAGACGACTTGGTCGGTTGCTGTGTCGAGTTCGGGTACTGGCGCCAATTCTGAGTGGCCGGTTTTTTCCCTCCTCGACCTCCCCTGCTCGTTTGGTATCGGGCAGGGGCTGACCAGTTTACAGAATTCAAGGTAGGGCGACGGCTCGCCTGGGGAGTAGCCACTTTTCGAGTTAGAAGCTTTCTTAATTAACAGTACCTGCTCCTCGATTGCCTTGGCAGATTTTATATTATAGGATAATTGATTGCCAAACAGAGTTTCATCCCTTTCAGCATCTTGGATAACATGCAGAAAACTTTTACCCAAACTTGGGGTTAACAGCTTAATGCGGCTACTGGTATTTATATAATGCAGATCCGAAAGAATTCGGCATGCATTGCTGAGGTGTTGGATGGCGTGTTTCTTCTCGTCCCCGCTTAAAGCGCTACACACACAGGGGACGGGTGCGGGTCGGGCGCGGGTCGGACGCGTGTCTATTCTGTTTATTATATGTAATTCTGTTTTATGCTATTTCTATGGACAATGGTCTGAAAATAAAAAAAAATATTATTATTATTAATAACCTGCATTTGTCAGGTATTGAATTATCTTTTAATAAAAGATCTTTTTTTTTTCTTTTGGCAAATCCTTTTTAGCAAAGGCAGCCATAGATTGGCAAGATTTTCATGGATCTTATCACCAAATTTTGGATTGTCACTAGGAGACTCACCCAAAGCTTTCAAAAATTTGGTTCTACGTCTAAATCTGGTTCTACGGAGTTCAGTTCTCCGGATGGCGGATCTATGAAGAACTCGTCGGATCCAGGTATCCGAGTTGTGGTTGACAAAGTTTCCTTTGCCGGAACCTCAACGTCAGAGTTGTACATGTCTGCAGTCGTCTCGACTGAATTATCGGTACTTGGAAAGAATTCCAGATTTTAAAATGTGTATAAAACACTTTCATTTTGATTTCTATACATAGGAGAAATGTTCTCCACTCGTTGTAGACTCGCAGTCTACCCCGATGTTGTTTCTTAATATTATAGAAGCAATTTAACAGTTTTTATAATAATCACACATCGTTGAAGACTCGCAGTCAGCCCCGATAGGATTTTTACAACATTGTTGGATACTCGCAGTCAACCCCAATGCAAATAGTAAAATAGTTATTGACTCGCAGTCAATCCCTATTATTAATTAAAAAACTGTGATTAAAATTCAAAATAGGTAACACTTACCTTCGTTATCAGATGAATCGCTTGAAATAGTTCGCACTTTGCGACGTTTTCCAGCGTGACGTTCGCGAAGTTTCCTGATTTTGCGCTCGTAGCGTTCAATTTTTTCGTCCGCACTACGTTTGTGCATTATTTCGGCATTATCACGAACTTGCTAGTAGACGCGTGCAGTTGTCACCGTGCACGAAAAAGGAATGAGCTCAGAGCAAACGGACCGGGTCGGTAGTGAAAAAAAAAAGAAAACGAAAGGTGTTTTTAAAATCTGACATTAATCAATTGAGTTTCTTTAAAAGCGTGCAAAATCACCTGTAGAATTAGAATAATACATTGTAAATATTATCTGAAAAATGAAGCGATGAAATATAATTGTAGATAGTGTAGATACTGACGAAAAGACTTTCAAATCGTATCAAAATTCAATGCAATTATTCAAATTCCATGCGGCCTTTGTGGGAACTTCCAGCTGGTCCTAAAAAGATACCTATTCTTCTGGGCTCCCATCGGCAAATGGAGTTTGGTGATCGCTGGAGAGGGCGACATTAACCAACTTGCAAATAAATTGTCTGTCATACAGTCTGGCTCTCACCGGTTCCATATGGGCGCGGTGGTCTCTCATTATAATGCCGAAAAATTACAGTCTATTTGCTGTCAATGTTTTCAGCTAGGCAAAATATATTTGTACCAACAACAGTTATTGAAATAAAAAAGCAAAAAGAAGGATGGTAAATAGATTTCTTAAAATCTTTTGAGAAGCGGAAAATGTATCTATATTTAAATCATACAAGGTCTGTGTCCAAGCCAATTTAAATTGTCGTTCTTGTACCTGCAGTCATAACAAATTATAAAAGTAATCGTATACCTATTTGACCTGAAACGACCATTGATCCAATATTTTTACTAAAATATTGGATCAAAATATGGGGTAATCGACGGTAGTTAAGAGCAAACATTGAAATGTTCAAATTCGATACATTTTGAAAGAGTAAGGTTATATTTAATAAATAAATAAAATACAAATCGTTTATTTTCAGACAAAAAAGTCCATAATAAAAAACAATTAATTGAATGTGCACATAACTAGATATTACACAATGGGCTTATCTAACCCCCCGAATATGAAGTTCAGTGAACCTCTTCAGAAGAACAGTGTCAGTTCTCTCTCCTATCCATTTAAGGGCACTGTTTCGACTCCTCCGAACCCGCCTTACAACCGACGCCACTTTCTTCCTCATCAACGCGTGAAAGCCGTCAACGCTCGCGTCGGCAAACAATGCAATGATTCACTACAATATCGAAGGAGGCGGAACAGTGACCTGAAAATGTTGTTATAAAGGACACGCAAGGCGCTATAGATCCTCTGTGTAAAGCTGGCCCACAAGCCACATGTGTAAAACGCCTGACAATACTCTTTGAACAGCGTAATTTTGACAGGCGCCGTACACCTAGCGAACCTATGTGCCAGCATATTACCACGAACCGACAGCGCCCTGCGCTCCCTCTCAATATTCTCCTCGTCACTAACATTTTCTGTCATCACGTGTCCTAAATATTTAATCCTTGTAACTCGACCTAGAGCCATTCCATTGAGCAAAAGTGGTGTGAACGAGGATGGTTCGACGTTAAAGGTACTACTTTTGCATTTAAATAGCATGTATTCACTTTTACTCACATTGTACTCCAGGCCGTGCTCAAGTGCATAGGTTTCACAAAATCTTAACAGCTTTCTAAGACCACTAATTGAGGGGCTCAGCAGCACCATATCGTCTGCATAACTAAGATTATTCACACACACATTATCAATGTGGCAGCCGACATGTGTACTGCTAAGCTCCTCAACTAACTGGTTTATGTATATATTAAATAATTGAGGAGAAGTCAGACCCCCCTGCCTAACACCGCACTCTAAAGAGTATTCATCAGAATAGACGTTACCCCACTTTCCAGCATTTCGTTGGCTGTTGTACCAGAAACTTAACATAGCAACTAGATCACCCGGCACACATAAGTTTCTTAGCTTTGCCCAAAGCTTACTATAAGACACGCGATCAAAAGCTTTGGACAAATCCCAGAAACAGGCATACACAGGTGTCTTGCGCTTTACATAATAGTTAACTGTTTCTTTTAGACATAGTATTGCACTTTCTGTAGACAATCCTCCCCTGAAACCAAACTGAGTGTCCCCTAGCGAAGTATATTTAGCAAGTTGTTTATCCAACAATCCATCAAGTACCTTTACTATTATGGTTGCCAAAGATATTGGTCTATAGTTATTTCTACTTGAGGTGTCGGCTGTCTTATTTTTAACTATAGGGACCACAACAGTTCTCATCAGGTCAGGAGGTAGGTACGAGTACAGAGCCTAAAAAACATAGCCAGTACTCTGCATATATGAACGCCCGCATGCCGCATGTGCTCCACGTCCATCATGCCCAGGCGATTTCCTCCGTTTCATACTTTCTATAACACTGGAAACCTCTTTACTTGAGAAACCTATGGGGTGAGTGACCGCCTGGCGTTCAGATTCCAGCACCCACGGCAATAAGGAACTCACCTGAAAATGCTGCTTAAATGAATCACCAATTTCTTTGGGGTCATCGCTTCTCTCAATGCTGACAGGTAGCTTTACATTACCATTTAGTTGTTTGGTACCTTTCCAAAACTTCTGAAACCTTTTCTCAGAGTGCTGTGTGGCAAGGATATCCATTCTTATTTGCTCCTGATTATTTTGACAATATCTGAGTCGCGATTTAAATATTCTGCGACTCATACACATTTGCTCAAATATAGGTCCACTTTCAGGTTTCCCTGCACACAAATACCATCGATAGTCTAATCTAGCCTATTTATACTTACGTTATATTTTCTTTACATATTTATTTCAACCATATACACATTTGACATTAACTGGTTTTCAATGTCTGTGAACTGATAAGTGCTATTGCAAGATCCCATTTATGTTCCTAAGTACCAAAACACATCGACATTGACAACAAAATTTATGTCGTAAAAGAAAAGGCGGCTTTTTGTAGTGCTGTTGGTGTTGACTATACGACAGATGTGCCGTGATTGGTTGCTATATAAGACATCGCAAAATAAGCCAAAATGACAAACCTAACGATAGAATATACAAACAATCTTGCAATATCTGTTCCGCTGTTGCAGAAGCATGGATCATTTTACAAAAGTAAAACAGAATAGAGTTAAATTTAAAAATGATTTCTCGTGTTTTATGAAAGGCCAACTTATCCCTTTGAGTTTCTCGGAGGTTGGCCATAACATCGGCTGCCGGCAGAAGTTACCACCCACCGGACAAAGTGTTGCCGCCAGGCGATTTGTCGTGTTCCGGCATGATGTCTGGTGAAGCCGTACGGAGGCAGGGTCTGAACAGTTGTGTTGCGATGTGTGCCGGGTGCGATGCGCCAAATGTTGTTGTGTCGGGAGTTTGGTCGTGGAGAGTCTCCAGATCAATCTTCCTCTAGCGCAGCATCGTTGGTCGTGTTGTTGGATTTAACATGGCATCACCTCGCTCAACTGCCGTCTTCATTCCCATTCACTCATTTTTTCTTTGAATGGGCTTAAAAAACTAGCGCGCTTTACCATCAACTATTGCATCACTGCTTACCATTGGGTGAGATTGCGGTCAAGCACTAGTTTATAATTAATAAAAAAAGGTGGAAAACTTAATTAGTTGTACAAAGATAACACACATCTCTCTCTGACACTGTCTGACACTAATATTAAAATTATAGGGAGTCTGGAAGAATCATGGTGATATGTGGGAGTAGATTAGTGCTCAAGGGCCGGGTGAGTTGGCATTTATACGAAGTTTTGAGCGATATAATGCTACCTACAGTTCGCACCTAAGTTGTGGTGGCCTAGTGGTTAAAACACCAGCCTCTCAAGTACATATGTCGCGGGTTTGATTCCAGGTCAAGCAAGTACCAATGTACCTTTTCTAAGTAATAGGTACTTTCTAAGTATGTCTTGGATACCAACGACGATTATAAAGTGAAGGAAAACGTCTTGAGGAAACCTAGACTTTAAGTCTAAAATCGCCAACGCGCATTGAACAAGCGTGGTAAATACGCTCAATCCTTCTCTGTATGAGAGAAAGAACAATATTTCTCTGTATATTATATATTATTCAATATTTCTCTGTATGAGAGGAGACCTGTGCCCAGCAGTGGGACGACAAAAAGAATGATTGATGACGATGATGACAGTTCGCAATGATTATCGGGAGGATGAAATTGGTGTTTTTATTCGGTTCAAGATAATTGTCCGATACGTCGTGTCTGTTTTGTTCGTAAATGGTTTAGGAAGCATTCGGACATTAAAGCTAATCCGTGGTCAGCACGATCCTCTTATTTAAACTTTATAGAAAATGTATGGGGTTTAATGTTGAAAAGATGGGAAGCGCGAGATGAATGATCAACAAAGAACAGCTCGAGTTCCTTTGCGTGCCGTTGTCAGTTTATGAGGTGTCATGGATATTTGCAGTAATATTGAGGCCTCCATGCCTCGACAATGTCACCATGTTGTGACTGCATTGATAATAACGGGACCTCCGTTAAATTAAATTATATTAGAGAAGCAGCCGCCAGCGACTTCGTTCACGTGGAATGAGTTATGCTCAGCCCCTATTGATCGCAGCATGATGTTATGTAGCCTTAAGCCTTCCTGGATTAATGGGCTATCCAACGCAAAAAGAAGAAGAATTTTTCAAATCGGACCAGTAGTTCCCGAGATTAGCGCGCACAAACAAACATACAAACAAACTCTTCAGCTTTATATATTAGTATAGATACCTATTACTTTTATAAAAAGAAGTTATACTAGTCATAATAGTAGTAGGTACGTTAATGATATAGCGTTTAGTTTACATCTTCTTTGCCTTGAGAAAATGAATACATTAAGCTGAGACCCGAAAATCAAAATCCTAAAGATTTTAGTACCAACCAAAATTGATTAACAAACAAAATATTTTATTTGTATCAAAATTTGGAATAAGTTTATGTTATAAAGGTGCTTCCATATTAACATCGATAAATGTTTCTATGAAAATATAAATCTAATGTTCTTTTTGTTACATTCAATTGCCTATTATATTTTCTTATTACCCTCTATATCTCATTATAATCAAAATTTTGATGTTGTGCAAAAGGAGTACCAAATTGCTTTCAAGACTAAAGCCATTAAGATTAATGGATCGTCTGTTGACTTCAAACAATGGGCTACTCCGAGTACATATTTATAAAAGTAAAGCAAGACTGTTTAGGTAAGTTATATGGTTTGAAAAAATACAAGTTTGTTACTCCCTTTCTAGAATATGTCAAAAATTATTCAAAAAGATTATTATTATTATTATTTAGATTATTATTAAGAGTATTTGCTATATCAAAATTTCTAAGCGATAAAATTAAAAATTCTAATAATTAACCAAAAACTACTTGGTAATCTATGCTAATATAAGTATTAGGTCCTTACATATGAAATTGGCGTTTTGTATGGGAGGAATAAAAGTCGTTTATTTTTTTTTAGATTATATTTTTATTTAATCAAAGTATGATCTATTGCTATCTATGCACTTTGCCACCTCATAGGTAGTTCATATATGCCTTTTCTAAAAAAAACATTAGGACGGGAATCAATAAAATCTTTGAAGGCGGTTTGGACTGCCTCATCGGAGTTGAATTTTTTCTCTTGCAAAAAGTTATCCAAATTTCTATAAAAAAATGGTAGTCTGTTAGAGCAAGGTCCGGGGAGTACGGTGGATGTCGTGACGTTCAAAAAGTGCTGATTGTAAGCCTAATTTGAATTAATGACTTTTGATTTTGAATCATTGTATAACAAAATTCAATAAATAATTGACATCTGACCTTCTCCACTACACGTAGATGCAATAACAGCCACTCGTGCAAAGTCAAACCTGCCATCGCTGCTTATAACGTTATGTATTCTAGTGTCTTTAATTACTGTTGGCCACCTAACATTGCGTTTTAGTACCTAGTTATAGTGTGTATACGTTACTATCTTCTTTAAAACATCATACACAAGTAAAGTAACACACAAGTAAGTAAGGTAAGGACAGATCGGGCGTGCAAACCAAAACGACCCTTGACTGTAACTATTTTGTTGAGCAATAAATATTTAAATATGAATTCAGAAAATAAAAGAGACATTTTCACAAAAGCCATAATGTAATATTGCCGAACTATCAACCCTTAATATAATAATATTTTAAAGCTCATCGAAACTTGATCATTTCCAATATAAAGCCTATGAATATTGATTGAGAATTATAATTGGTGCCGTCCAAAGATATGTACCTATTGCTGAATGGTAGTAATAGTATTATCGTTTAACAGTGATTGTTACGGGAAATTTAAATTTTATATATACATATTATACATATGCAAGGGCTGATAAGGATAAAACCAATCCTATATTTTGTTACCAATTTGTATTCTGCCACTTGATATATCCGTTCTGTTTCATCGTAGGTGCTATCCGCGGCATAATTGTAGAACCTGCATCCCGTCGCCTAGAACCAGTCGAGGTGTTCCTGGGGGTGCCTTACGCAGGGGTGCCGGCGCGTCTGGCCCCGCCGCCGCCGGCCCCCAGCTGGTCGGGGACCCGCCTCGCCGACGCTTTTGCCCCCGTCTGTCCGCAGCGCTACCCCGACATATCCAACAAGTAAGTATACAGAACTGTAAGATATAGTTATTTGAGAACCTTTTTGATTATTTTAAACATTAGATACGTATTAAATACTTGGGCTAGAATGTTGACTTTTGCGGCATCACAGGTGGTGGGCCGCATATGTCGCCTAGGCCTGGAGGTGGCCCTCAACAAGTCGGAGGCCATGGTGTTTCATGGTCCCCGGCGGGCCCCGCCACTCGGCTCACATATCGTGATCGGGGGGATTCGGATCGCTGTCGAATCCACTATGAAGTACCTAGGATTGGTGCTCGACAGCCGGTGGGACTTCGGCCCCCACTTCCGGCGGCTGGCGCCCAAGTTGTTGGGGGCGGCTAGGACACTTTCAACGTTGCTTCCCAACCTGGGTGGACCGAGCGCCGCTTGCAGGCGGCTCTACATGGGAATCGTGCGATTGATGGCCCTGTATGGGGCCCCGGTGAGGGCTTCTGACCTGACGGCCGGCAACATCGCTGTAGTGCGAAAACCGCAGAGAGCGATGGCCATCAGAGTCATGCATGGGTATCGCACGATCTCCTATGAGGCGGCCTGCCTACTGGCTGGAACCCCGCCCTGGGACCTGGACCTGGCGAAGGTCCTCGCGTCACTGTACGGGTGGCGTGAGCAGGCGCGAGGACGGGGCGAACGGCCGATGCAGCGTCAGATTGAGCAGCATCGGTCGCAGCTCAGCGGGGTCCTGGCGGCGGAATAGCGGGACAGATTTTCACGCCCTACCGGCCGGTACTGGTGGACTGGCTCGGGAGAAGGCATGGCTCCCTGACGTTTCGGGTGACACAGGTGCTCTCAGGGCATGGTTGCTTCGGAAAGTACCTGCGTCGCATAAACAGGGAGCCAGACGCCCGGTGTCACCACTGCGTTGACTGCCGGGAGGATACGGTGCAGCATACGCTGGCAGAGTGTGCCGCTTGGAAGGAGCTGCGCCGTGTCCTCATCTCTGAAGTAGGCAGTGACTTGTCGCTGCCGGCCGTAATCAAGTCGACGGTCGGCAGCGAAGAGTCCTGGGATGCGGTGGTTTCCTTCTGCGAAACAGTTGTCTCGCGGAAAGAGGCTGCGGAATGGGAGAGGGAGATCTCGTCCTCTCACCCGACCCGCAGCAGGCGTACCGGGCATCGTCGGAGGGCGGATAACGCCCTCTTCCAGCCCCCCTAAATGGGTCCAGGGGCGATAGACTCGGGGACATCTGTCGCCCGCCAAACATCAGGACCCGCGGCGGCGGCGCGATGTGTTCCACGCGCGCCACTCTAAGACGTCACGGGGGCAGTTCTACACCTAACTCCCCCTGACCCGAGGAGGCCACGATATGGGTCAGCACCAATCGGGGGTTACGGAAGCAGTATTAGTTCTCGCAGCCCCCGGTGTAGGTGTGAGACGGAACACTCGGGTGGTTTTTAGTCAGTAAGAGTCTGACACACCCCGTCGCCCGCCCCAGGGCGGTGGACATCCATGAGGATTTTCCACCCGTAAAAAAAAACAAAAAAAAAAGGAATGTTTACTTTTATACCTGGGATTGGTGCTCGACAATGGTGAGCAAGTTGTTGGGCGAGATCGGGGCGCTATGAACGCTGCTTCCCAAACTGGGGGGCCCGAGCGCCACCTTTAGGCGGCTCTACGTGGGGTTTGTGGGTACGATGGCCTTGTGGATGGTCCCGGTGTGGGCCTTTGATCTAACGGCTGACAGCATCGCCATAATGCGGATATCGCATTGAGCGACGACCGTCAGAGTACATGTGCCTCCACACGCACCTCTCTTAGACGTCATGAGGGGGACTGTAAGATTGAACACCAGGGTGGTTTTTAGTTATTAAGACATCGCCGCCCACTCTAGGACAGCAGACATCCATGAGGATTTTCCACCCCCGGTAAAAAGAAAGATTATGACGTTCTCATTGCTGTCTTGTTCCTGTAGTGTGACAATTCACTTCATAGACACGTGCTCCATAGATTCTAAAGCTCATCAAACCAGCGACCATAGGCTCAGTTTCTGGAACGTAAAACACAACAAATAGCGAACAAATTATAACAACCAGTAGTGATTGGTTCACTGAATTAACGGAAAACCATATTACTTGGCTTGCCTTTAAAGTCACGTCGATAAAATTTACATTCCAGAATCCTGATGATGAGAATCGATCATTACTCCCTTTACTCGCTCTGGACGGAGCAGAAAGACGTGTCAGACCTTTACTGACTAAAACAAAACCTGTGTGACTTTACGTGATAAAAGCGAATGACTCCCTGTAACAGGAGTGCAGCATTGACAAAGATGCCTCACGGAATATACAACGAGCTGCGCGCGACGGTGCCACTGCTCGCCAACCAAAGCGAAGACTGCCTCTACCTCAACATATACGTGCCCGGTAGCGGTGAGTCTTCCATTCATTATTATTATGACAACAAAATAGATTGGTAATAATTTTTCTGGTTCCCGTAACAAGCAGCAGTCGTAGCTAAAAGTGCTTTTATTTGCATTTTGATTTGGGTGATGTTAATTTTGTGTGTACCTTAGTGCAAAGGTGTAAGCATTATTGTGTGTCAGGCGCGCGCGGCGTGGAAGCGCCGTACGCGGTGGTGGTGTGGGCGGGGGGCCCGTCGCACGAGTGGGGAACAGCCAACGCGCTCGATGGCGCCGTGCTGGCGGCGCGCGCGCACCTGCTCGTCGTCACTATCAACTATAGGCTAGGTTTGTTAGGTAAGCATATATAATTGTGTGTCAGGCGCGCGCGGCGTGCAAGCGCCGTACGCGGTGGTGGCAGCGGCCGCCGAAGCGCCAGAAAATCAAAATGGTTGGATTTATTTCATTAAAATCTACTTAGAATAAATAAATCTACCATAGTAAATTAAAAATCACGCAAATTGTTTCGCCATATCCCTTAATCGTTGGACCTAACCTCAAAATTTTCAATTTCTCTATAACCATAAATTTTCATCTTCCCCCTTTCAAGGGCAGGGCATCACCATCATCATCTTAGCGTTAATTCCAGTCGTATCCGAAGCTTTTTCAGCTCTGCTGATTTTGGCTAAATTAACGATATTTTCCGTGAAGCGTCTGACCTCCAAAACCCGAAGGCGATATCGGAGTATTGCAGTTAGACCAATTGTTCGACTTCTGAGTGCTCCAATAACCCGTAACGACTGCCATTATATGTTCGTATGGCAACCGGGCAAACGGCTTAACGTGCTTTCCGAGGCACGACCAGACCAGTGCAAATATTGATATTCATGCATACAGATATTTGCACTGCACAGGGATCGAAACCGCGCCTCCTTGCGCAGCGGCCGCGTTCTCTACGCATGCTGTATATTAATCTTAACCATTTCGTAGTCTGAAGTTTCTGATGCATAAGGTACAAACGGAAATTGTGTAAACTGTCTCGTAGGTTATTTAACGCCGGGTGTGAGGTCCGCCCCGGTGCAGGCGGCGGGCGGCGCGGCCGTGCTGGACGTGGCGGCGGCGCTGGGCTGGGTGCGGCGCCACGTGGCCGCTTTCGGGGGCGACCCGAGGCGCGTCACGCTGGCGGGACACGCCGCCGGCGCCGCGCTCGTCAACGCGCTGCTCATGCTGGCCGATAGTAAAGGTGAGGAAACTTCATATGTATATACATATGAATTTTCTTAGGTTTTTGTACGGGTCAATCACCGTACAGTAGGTTTACCTGGGTCATCATTATTGCGCCACACGTTCGGTATGTATCGACCATTTATTTTATTGCACTTACACCGCAATCGTTTAGTACGTAATTCGGAGACATACCGTGTGCGTGACTCATAGTCCCATATCGTTCACCATTCATCCTAGTATAAATTAATCTTAATCTTGTGGAAACAGATAATACAGTGAATGTATTAATCTTAAACTGGCTTTCACCTCCTAACTTATCCTATCCATATGTCCATATATCTTTATCTTAATCCAACCACGAACATTGGTCCTTCGAGCCGGATCTTATATCTTATATTATAATTTAAGATCATATATTTTTGATTAGCTGATTGAGTAGTGCCAAACCTTACTATCGCCGTGATTAATCCATACTAATATTATAAATGCGAAAGTAACTCTGTCTGTCTGAATGTCTGTTACGCTTTCCCGCTTAAACCTCTCATTTTGATGAAATTTGGCACAGACAATCTTTAGACCCTGAGAAAGAACATAGGCTACCTTTTATGCCGGAAAAATTTGATATTCCCGAGGGAAATCTAAAAAGCGCGATATAACCGAACTCCATGCGGGCGAAGCCGCGGGCGGAAAGCTAGTTAAGTCATAATAAATCACGGCGATAGTAAGGTTTGATATTATAAGAAATAATTACAGAACATTTTTTTAACTTAAACTTGGGAGACATTTTCCCCTAAGTAGTTTACAACCATAGGCGTGTTTATAAATAGCTTTGTGGAAGTATTTTTGTAACAATAGGAACGAAATCTATTTCTTCAAAAGGTTACTAGAACGAGGCAATATATCAAGCCCCGACAGAACGCATTCCAATAATGTATCTACTTGACATATTGAACTTTCGCGGTCTGGCGTTTTCTTTCAAATCTTCTTAACCATTAAAAGCTGAGAAAACTTCTTTAAAAAAAACTGAATTTATATTAAAGTTAGGTTTAAACTACAAACGAGTTTTATGCTTACATAAATTTTCTTAGATATATTATGAAGTCTAAACTCCACCTGAAATATAACTATCTATTTATAGTCGACACAAATTGCGCCACACTGAAATATTCCCGAAGCGATGGCTCGACTATGTTTCGTAGGATATTGCACATTGCAGTATCACGTATCAATATGAAATCTAAAAGAAAAATGTGCAAATATATCTGTATTTGTTTTGTATTTGGAATGCAATAAAGAATTGAGTATTTTCAGATACCATTCAAAAGGCAACGTACATTTATAAACAAGTAGGTTATTATTAGTAATATTGAAGTATATAATTGTCTCATCTGTATCTTTGTTCTTTATTTAATTACATATCTATACAACGTTATATAAAATTAGAAATATTCTAAATGTTTCATTTAATTCTGAAATGTTTTAGTTTTTTTTATAATTCTGAAATGTTCTAAAAGTTGTGTATTAATAAAAAAATATCATATATTTAATGTACCTAAAATGTTCGTGTAGTTTGGTGTTTAGTTTACTTTTTATTGAGTGATTATTTTGATTACCAGTAATGACTTATGGAACTGAGACGTGGTCGCTAAAAATGGGCCTTATAAGAAAGCTCAAGTTCACTCAAAGGGTAATGGATTGGATGCTTGGGGTTTCACTGCGTGATCAAATCAGAAATGAGGAGATCCGCAGAAGAGCGAGAGTAACCGACATAGCCCGAAGAATTGCAACACTTAAGTGGCAGTGGACCGGACACATTGCTCGTAAGACCGATGCCCGATATGGACGACGGTTTCTCTAGTGGTGACCACGCACCAGAAGACGTAGCGTGGGTAGGACTCCGACAAGGTGGACCGACTAACTGGTGAAGGTCGCGGAAAACCTCTGGATGTAGGAGGCGCAGGACCGGTCGTCGTGGAGATCCTTGGGGGAGGCCTATGTCCAGCAGTGAATGTCTTCCATGTATGAAAATGCACTAATCCTCATAATAGTAAACCCTTTGAATCTTGTCCCTTTTTAATTGTAGTTTGACTATACATTGTGTGCACCAGGTTTAGTATCTCGCGTCCTCCTGCTGAGTGGGTCGGCACTCAGTCCAACAGCTCTAGCGCCCGATGCAGCTCTGTCCAGAGAACACACCGCGCAGGCGCTGCGCTGCACACCCGAGTCCACCAATGACGAGAACTGGTAAGACTTGATTTTGAACTTAATTCTGTGTCACATTACACATAATTATTTTGAAACCGAATGGTTGTTAATGGTTCCGGTAGTTTTATGAAACTGAATTAACAGGTGGCCCTAGCATGTTTAGGTAAGTATTTTACTGTTGCCTTTTGCAGTTTATGTTGAAATCAAATGATTTCTTTTTGCACTAAACTAGGAAGTTCTCCCTGTATCGTGGGTGCGGTAACAAACATGTAAACAAACACATACACAAACAGCCAGACCCGGAACAACTACTTGGTCGTTCATACCAGTATTTTCTGTACAAGAATCCAACCCGCGACACGCAACGCAGCAGTCAATCGCTTGACCACTTTTTTTTTTTTTTGTTCCGGGGTGGAAAATCCTCGATAGATGTCCGCCGCCCTGGGGTGGGCGACGGGGTCTGTCAGACTCCTACTGACTAAAAACCACCGCGGTGTCTCTCCGGTCACGTGCGCACGGAGCCGCGGGAGTCCTTGATTCTGCCGCGGCCCCACACTGTCGTGCCGGCCCGGTCTGTCCGGGCCTCGCCTCCTGCACGGGGTAGTGAAATGTTAATCTACCCCGTGCATCGTCTCTGAGGCGCACGCCGGCACACGCGCGCGCCTCCGCCTCGGGGTCCAATGAGTAAGGGGGCGGGAACTTCCCTATGTGCCTCGCTCCCCTGGACCCATTCATGGGGGCTGGAAGAGGGCATTATCCGCCCTTCCTCACGGCCCGGTGCATCTTCAGCGGCCCGGGAAGGGAGTTGAGATCTCCCTCTCCCGTTCCGCAGCTTTCTTCCGCGACATCACGTCCTCGCAAAGGACACCACCGCGTCCCACGACTCTGCGCTACCGACCATCCTCCGCACTACTGCCGGCAGCGTCAGGTCGCCTCCTACTTCGTTTGCGAGGACACGGCGCTGCTCCTCCCAAGCCACACACTCGGAGAGCGTGTGCTGCCTCGTGTCCTCCCCGCATTGGACGCAGTGTTGGCACCGAGCGTCCGGCTCCCTGTCTATGCGTCGCAGGTACTTGCCGAAGTAGCCGTGCCCCGACTGTACCTGCGTCACCCTGAACGACAGGGAGCCGTGCCTCCTCCCGAGCCAGTCGTCGAGTACTGGCCGGATCGCCTCAACGCTAGCGAGGCCGGCGGTAGGGCGCATAAGCTTCTGCCGCCAGTCCGCCACCAGGACCTAACGGAGCTCCTCTCGGCGCAGCTTGATCTGCTGCTGCACTGGACTGGAGCCCCGTGTCCGCGCTTCCTCGCGTCATCGGTACAATGACGCGAGATCATTCGCCTCTAGGTCCCAGGGCCAAGTCCGCGGGGCGCCCCTCCTTTCTGAGCAGAACCAGCTTCCCCTCCTTTCACACACTGGGACACTGGCCCTGCTCGAGGCATGCCGTGAAGAGCCGCCTCAGCTGGGCCTCTAGCTCCTTCAGAGCCAGGACGAGAGCTCGGCCAGGAACTCCGTCGGGTCCGGGCGCTTTGTTCTTGGCCCGGAGCCGCGACACGGCCGCTCCCGTCTCTGCTTTCGTCACCTCGGAGACATCGGTGCCCACCTCTTCTAGAGAGTCTGTGGCTGAGGGTGAAACCATCGCCGGGGGAACGTGCCCCGCTCGCTCAGGGAAGAGGGTCGAAACCACCGCCTCTAGCAGCTGGAGTTGCATACAAGTGGGGGCGCCCAGAGAAGCAACTTGCCCCGTACCCAACGGTAGGGGCGCCCCCATGGGGCCAGGAAGTAGGGACCCCAGCAGCTCTTACCTGGCCCGCGACGTAGAGTCGCCGATGGCCAGCCACAGAGTCTCCTTGGCCGTGCAGTACACCTCATACCGCGCGGTTTTCTATACGGCATCCCGTCGACTTCGTCTCCGGTACCGCGTGTACTGGCGGCGAGCCGCGACGCAAACAACGCGCAGCCGCGCTATCTCATCGTTCCACCAGTACACTTGGCGCCTTCTTGCGGACTGTTGGCGGGCGCGGGGTATGGACGCGTCACAGATCTGCATTATCGCCCCGCGAAACCGCAGTGCCACCGCTTCGACGTCGACGGGGCCGTCTGTCGCCGACTCCCAAATCCAGGACTGGACTATGGCAGCTTCTTCAAGAAGTTCCCAACGCGGGCCGTCGTTAATCGGGGCTCTTGGATGGCGGCCGCTCGCGGTCTGGTCGGAGACGTCGAACCGGATATACCTATGGTCCGACAACGTCTCCACCCCCACAGCCAGCACGCCAGTCACGGATCGCGGCTGGCGACAGAGGAGCTAAAAGACGCGAAAGAGACGTCTACTATCGACCCGCCCCGCTGCCGTACGCACGTGTACCCCCGATTCAGGACGACCAGACCAGTCGTCACCACCCACTCCGCTCGCACCTCGCCCCGAGGGTCGCTGACCGGAGATCCCCATGCCGATGACTTGTCGTTGAGATCCCCTAGCACCAGAACGGGACGGGGGTGATAGCGGCCTACGACGGCGCCCAACTTGACAAGGTACCCCTTGAAATCGCTTGACCACTGCACCAACTATGCCATCAAAACTTTAACGTGCGTCGGTTGGACAACAATGTTGTTATTAACTTCTCTGCTAATAACTTTCCACTGTTAGAACTCGAGCCTCATTTCCATGAAATGCTGGCTATAATTTATAGTGCCAGTGCGAAATATTGTTCCATACAAAGTTATTTCTTTGATATATCGGGTTTAGTTTGAATATTTTCCTACACCGCTTAAGATTGCACCGATCCCAGTGTGATTTGTCCAGACTCGATTAACCGAATCTGGAAAAATGATCTTCCGACGACAGTAAGAAGATCAAGCTTGCTTTGAGGCTGCCGGAGCTAGTGCGAACCTTGAGGTTCAATCGATCTGATAAATGATCGATTCCCATTTCGAAGTATTTCATGTCCTGTTTTAAATTATCGTTCCACGTGTAGGTAGGTCGGCCGACCTCCTTGAATTTTGGCGTTGTTCTTCATTGCTGGATGCAGTACCTCGCATATGTTTTCATGTTTTCAGTTACTGTGCTTGAAAACTGATGCGAGTTAGCACACCCTTGTTTTGTTGGTATGGGAAATCATCAAATGACTTCTCCCGCTCTGGGCGGAGCGGAAGGGCGTGTCAGACTTTTACTGATTAAAACCCACTGTGTTTCTTCACTTTCCTGCGCGACGGCCAGGGCCACGGTTTCTTTTTTAACCAACCCGCATCCCTGACCCAGGAGGCATCGGTAGTCGTGGACCCCGTCACGATGTGCTGACATCTCTTTGAGGCGCGCGTGAAACTCAACGCGCCGTCGACTCGGGCCTGATCCTTACCGGGTGGCCTGCAGGCCCGCAGGCCTGCGCCTACGGTGGCCGGGAGCTTGATGTTGTTTCCCGAACGACAAGGGCGTCTCCTGCCGCAGCTAGTGGCGTGAGGGCGCTGGGATTCCTGCTCCCTCACGCGCTCCTTTGCCAACATCACTGCTTCGCACAGACGGTGCTCTACCCAAGCTGGGCAGACCTCCACCGTATGCTCCACCATGTGCTCACAGCGATCCAGACAATGGTAACACCCTGGCGTTTCCTTATGGCGTTTGCTTATTTTTTCCTTGTTTTATTCCTTGTGTGGTTTATCAGGTCTCTCATGATAACACGCTCATATTTTATGAGTTACCTGTTACCTGTTGTAAGTGTCGACCTTCAGGCCATGTGTCATGCTCGGGACGATCATCATTCGATACAAACATAAGTCTAATTTCCAATCCATATTTGCGTTTTTTTATGAATGATAGTAACAATTTGGTGTTTATGTGCAGGGTTTTTTAACAGTGCATTTTCTTGTTAATGTAGACGTTATATACTTACATAGATATTGAATGTCGCCATCATTATCTAAAAATTCCTCCAGGTTCGTGGAGTGCATCCGCGCTCGTCCCCTGGCTGCTCTGCTGGCAGTAGACGCCCCTCGCGCGCGCTTCCTGGCGGGCTGGGCGCCCTCCGCTCCCTCCCCCTCCCCCTCCGCCTCGGCCCCGCAGGTGGCGGCGCCGGCGCGTGCGCTGCATGCGAGCGATGCGTTCCTGGACTGCGCCCTCGCCGTGGTGGTGGCCACCACTGAGAGCTACCAGTTTTTCAGTGAAGAGGACATCAGGCATGGATTTGAAGAGGAGCATCGGTAAATGTCTCCGTTTTCTCTATAGATAAATGCTTTATAACGCATTTTTGTGGTTTCATTATCGTAGTTTATTAATCACGCTTTTAGGATTTCCCTAAATTCTGCTTTCTTAATGTTTGGTCATAATGCTATGTTCATACACATATTTTATTACCGGGCTTATGTTGAAAGAAGCATGTCATCAAACGTCGCCTGCGCGTGTCGCTCGCCGACATGTCGGCGGCTTGCCGACGGCTAGCGTACGCAAGCGCTCAGTTGCTCGGCTACATTTCAGCTGTTTTAACAGCCAAATAAGTGTCTGATGTCGAGCCGCCGACATGCCGCCGGCAAAGTTTTACGGCTTGCAATGACTGAAGCCGCCAACCTAGCCCGCCGGCACAATGTTTCCGACATATACCGCGGGTGGCTTTGGTGTGTAGAGCTCTTTATGCTCTCCTTTCGCATTCTAGCATTAAAATCGACTATGATCATACGTCAGGAACCGCATCCTCCGCACGTACGTCCGCAACGTGTACCGCTTCCATCGCAACGAGATATTTGCAGCCATCCGCAACGAGTATACGGATTGGGAGAAGCCCATACAGCATCCCATTAATATCCGCGACGCGACCCTGGAGTCACTTAGTGATGCAACAGTCACCGCACCAGCGCTAAGAGTGGCGCAGCTGCATGCGAGACGAGGGGCGAGGACTTACTTCGCGCATTTCGCGCATCAGAGCAAGGATGCTGATTATCCTCAGGTTAGTTCCTTACACTTAAAGTGCCTAAGTCTGTTCTTTGTCGTAACCTAGCTCCACCCGAGAGGTCAGATAAAGTGATATGATTACTACTAAGTCATAATTTCATATCTAAGCAAATTAAACCTAAATAATGAGGGTGGCTAAATAGCCGTAGTAGCGACACTTTCATCATAATATATGTAAATGAATAAGGGAGGTGCGAGGTCATTAATTGAGCACAATCTACATGATCGCGGAATTTGTCAAAACTTCCTTTGATGAATATTAGCTCATTTGCATTCTCACTAACATCATAATATTAAAGTTAAATGAATAATTTAGCAGTAATTTATCGCTCCACACGATTATTAATTCACGCACTGCTCGTGTTATCGTGAAACACATATTGTGTTAAAGCCACAATTGCCAGTTTGCCTTTAATTGGGTCACTATTCAATTCAAATTTTAATTAAAGTACTCACTCATTCGACATCATACTTATTTTAATTTTAAATGCAACCTAAGACCAAAGGCCTTTCTCTTCTCAACAGCGTCTCGGTAGTGTGACCAGTGAGACACTCCCGTACTTCCTGGGAGTGCCCCTGGTGGGAGGCATGCAGTACGCCCCTCGGAACTACTCGCGCGGTGACGTGGCCGTCGCGGAGATGACTGTGTCTCTCCTGGCTGCGTTTGCGAAAACTGGGGACCCAACTCCCCGGGCAGATGAGAAGCATCACGACGGAGTGGTCAGCTGGCCCAGATATGAAATGAATACGCAACAGTATTTAAGTATAGGTATAATTAGCTTATTAATTAGATAATTAATTATCTTGCGACTATACCATTATCGAATACAGACTGACGTTAGCTGCTCATTCGTTGTTCAGAAATCATATAAATGTCTTCAAATTGTTTAAATATTATGAAATGAAATGCGAGCTTAGCAAATTAAAACAACAAAAATGCTCTCCGGAAAGTTGATCCTAATGTGAAAACACGTTTCCAGGTTTAGACGACGGCAACTTGCCTCACTTTATGCCAAAAACAGTTCCATAAATAGGCTAATCAAATTCATCGTAATAAAACTCACAAACTCGTGTGCGCACAAAACAAGCTCCAACAGAACAACAGACAGATTTTTCATCTAAACTGATCTGAAAATAAAATCTCGCACGGTGCGGAGTTAATCAGATAAAGCCCCATTCAAAGTTTCGGCGGCCATATTGTGTCGAAACTCGTTATTTTTACGATCTGCTTCCCGGCGAATGTGCGTGTTTTCTTCCTTCTCGTTCTCTGAAGGGTTTACAACTTTTTTAATCCTTTCGCTAAGGTGTTCTTTTGGTTTGAAGCGGGAGTTGTTTCGGAGTTTATTTCCGTTGATTGAAAACGGCTTGCGTCTTTGTAATACAGTCGTGAAGCATTGCCAAGACGTCGATAAGTTTCAAATATTATGATTGTTAGTGAATTAGTCCGCTTCACATGCGTCAAGCTCAGTGCCACCTGGTACTTTCTACGATTGATTGATTCATAATCACTTGAGTGCCCGCTCATGCCACTCCTTTGTTTGAAGTCCAATTTAAATGGTTCAGATTCGGGTTTTGTCAGTAATTAGATTGAGGGAATGACACTTTCATTTATTTATTTTCCTCGATTGTTGGTTTTCATTAATATTTTTTTAACTTAAGATAAGTTTGCTGCTACTGCTTTTAAAAGATCGATCAATTGACTATTGCCACACGATTTTAGGATTCCGTACCCAAGGGGTGTCCCAAAGCCTCCGTTGTCCGTCCATCTATCCATCCATCCATCTGACCGTTCGTTTATCTATATATTTCATAGACTGCATATGCCTGCCTGCCTATATAGGCAGGCAGGTTACATTTTCACAGTATGTATTTTTATCGCCCATCGCAAAATAATAAAAATAAAGAAAAAATAAAGTAATACATACTTTAATTTTTCTTTATTTTTATTATTTTGCATATGTGGTATTTATTATATATTGGCTCTTGTTACCCAGGTACTAAGTTCCGCGTGAAGAGTCACTACCGCGGACACAAGATGGCGTTGTGGCTGCACCTGATCCCGCAGCTGCACCGGCCGGGCGCCGCGCCGCGACACCATCAGTTCCGCTCGCTGCACCCGGACATGTTCGCAGGTCAGTCTACACCAGTCGAGGTCGCTGCACCCGGATATATTCACGGGTCAGTCGGAGTCCCTAAGCTGCATCCCCACTGGATACATTAAAAAACCGGCCAAGTGCATGTCAGACTCACGCACAAAGGGTTCCGTACCATTGATTTATTAAATTAAAGGATTTAAGTTATTTTTATGAAAGATTACGCGGTAATAAGCGGCTTACGATTTACGAGGTATTAAAAAAAACTACTAACTAGATCTCGTTCAAAACAATTTTTAACCGACTTCAAAAAGGAGGAGGTTACTCAATTCGACCGTATATATGCTTTTTTTTTTTTCGTTGGTCGTTTTGATAGTAATGTACATCATATGTTTTTTAGATTTTACATTATCTTGTTTAGAAGTTAGAGGCAACTTTTTTCCAGTTTGGAAGCGTCTGTTACGCAAACTATTCGGTTTAGAAAAAAAAATGTTTTACAAACCTTGATATCACTTTTGTAGACCTATCCATACATACCCCACACGTGCTTGATAAAAAAAAATTGTTTTAGTTCTAAGTATGGGAACCCCCAATATTTATTATACAGTATGTTAACTAACAGAGGGCGTTCCCGTTAACCCGAAATAGTATAGCATACATACATGCTAAAAAAAAATATTTCCATTCGAAAACAAAATGTTTTAAAATTTTTTCCAATAAGAAAATATTCAATAAAAATTTTAAATTGACATGTAAAAGAAACACACTGTACACGCGAACATGAAAGACGGCAACGTCGCAATTTATTTATACATGACGAATCCTATTTTGATTTAAAACAGGAGGTTTCAAATTTATTTCCAATTAGATTTTTTTTTATTCGGATTTTTTTATGCTTATTTTTTCTTTGCTGATATTTTTATTTTAATCTCTTAATGATATATATTAACGAGTTTAAGGGAACGCCCTCTGTTATTTAACATACTGTATATATATTTTTTTTTGCATCAAAATCTTAATGAGGTTCAAAGAATACATCTACCTACCAAGTTTCAACAGTATAGCTCTTATAGTTTCGGAAAAAAATGGCTGTGGCATACGGACATACGGGCGGACAGACGGACAGACACACATGACGAATCTATAAGGGTTCCGTTTTTTGCCATTGGGCTACGGAACCCTAAAAACCAGCCAAGTGCGTGTCGGACTCACGCACAAAGGGTTCCGTACCATTGATTTATGAAATTAAAGAATTTAAGTTATTTGTATGAAAGATTACGCGGTAATAAGCTTTTTACGATTACCGAGGTATTAAAAAAAAGTACTTACTAGATATCGTTCAAAACAATTTTTGTTGGTAGTTTTTATAGTAATTCAAATCGTAGTATTCGTAAGTAATCGCCTTAATGGGAATGGCTACAAGCTGATCTACACGGGTGCACCTAGTGGGAGAAATGTGGCGGTCGTGGTGTTGTCTAACGAGCTCCAGGATGACGTCTTGGAGGTGAATCGCATCAGTGATCGGCTGAAGTCGGTGCGGGTGCATGTCAATGGGGTTATAACCCACTTGATAAGTGCCTACGCTCCGCAGGCCGGGTGCGGTGAAGCCGAAAGGACGCTGTTCTGGACCCAGCTCGAAGGATTGCTTCGCGGGATTCCGTTATCTCAGGGAATCGTTCTCGGTGGTGAGTTGAACGGTCATGTGGGTGAGAGGTGTGGCGTGTTCTCGGTGGCTTTGGGTACGGTAGCCGCAACGCGGAAGGGGGGATCCCCGAATGTGTGCGGCCGCGGACCTTGCAATCATGAACACCTACTTCAAAAAGAAGCCGGAGCATCTTGTCACCTCCCGGAGCGGGCGAAGCGCTACCCAGATCGATTTTCTACTAACTAGTAGGCAGCACATCGGCAAAATAGCCAACTGCAAAGTCCATACCCGGTGAGAGTCTCACTGCACAACACCGTCTCCTTGTCATGGACCTCTGCGTAAAGGCCCAACGTAGACGTGTAGAGGACGGCCGGTGCCAGATCCGGTGGTGGCTGTTTGATGAAAACAGGTCCCAGGATTTTGCGTCGGTTATTGGCGACAAGTGCGTTGGTACCGACGGAGAACCTGTGCAAGACCACTGGGACAGGATCCAGGCAGCGATTACGGAGGCGGCGCGGGTTGTACTCGGCATCTCTAAGGGCGGCCGCAACCGTGACAAGGAAACGACGTGGCTTAATAAACTAGTGCGCTTTACCATCAACGATTGTATCACTGCTTACCATCAGGCGGGATTGCAATCAAGCACTAGTTTATAATTATTAAAAAAAAAACTACACAGGACACACACACACACACACACCCACATACACACACCCCCACACACATACACACACACAGGTGGGACGACACAGTCCAGAGGGAGACTAAGGTGAAAAAAGCCCTCTTCAAAACGTGGCAAGCGACCGGATCTCTTGAAGATCGCGACACATACAAGGTTGCCAAACGTGCCACTAAAAGAGCTGTAGCCAGAGCCAGACGAGACCACTTGCAACCTCTCTGCGAGAAGTTGAAATAGTCTGAGATGCAAAAGCTCAGCTCAAGTTGGCAGTGCCGTTGTGTAAAAGACCCTAATGGCAACATGCTATGCGAGGTCCTCGCGGTGAAGGAGTGATGGCGCTCGTACTTTCGCGAGCTGCTGAACAAGCAGCACCAAGAGGTGCTGACACCGGAACTCCCTCCAAACTTTGTACTAGTGCCTCTGAAAACGCCTGAGGAAGTCCAAACGGCTCTTCGTCATATGGGAAATCGGAAAGCTGTCGGAGCTGACGAAGTCCCCATTGAGGTCTGGAAGGCGATGGGTCCTCGCGGTGTGGGCATGTTAACTAACTTTCTCAACCGCGTGCTCCTGACCGGCAAAATCCCGAGCCAATGGAGGCTGAGTATCATCAACTATCGCGGTATCAAGGTCATGTCCCACACTATGAAGATCTTTGAGAGGATTATAGACTCCCGAATTCGGCAGGAGTGTGTTGTCTTGGAGTGTCAATATGGGTTTCGGCCAGGGTACGGAACCATGGACCCTATCTTCGCACTAAGGATCACCATGGAGAGATACAGATCGAAGAACACGCCTCTGCATATGCTCTTACTAGATATGCAGAAGGCCTTCGACTGTGTCCCTTGCGGGGTGATCTGGTGGGTGCTGAGGTCCAAAGACATAATACGACATATGTACCTCAATTCCGATTCCGTTGTTAGGACCGCTGTTGGCGACACTAAACCTTTCCCCATCACCGTCGAAGTCCACCAGGGTTCCGTCAGTTAGTCCGTTTCTGTTCAGCGTGATATTTAGACGTCTTGTCGGACACCATCAAGGACTCACATGAGCAGCCTCCCTGGCTACTCATTTATGCTGACGATATCGCGCTGGCGGACGCGGACAGGAAACGGTTGGTGCGGCGTGTGAATGCGTGGAAGAACTCGCTTGAGAACGGAGGTCTGAAACTCAACGTGGCGAGACATGGTCGAGTGCACGGACCAGTTTAAATAATTAGGGTCTGTGCTCCACGCGTCCGGCGACATTGATTGCGACGTCAGAGCACGTATTTCCGCAGCTTGGGCGAAATGGCGGAGGTGACAGGTGTCATTTGTGACCCCCAAATGCCGGTTGAGCTTAAGGGGCAGGTCTATAAAACCATCATTAGACCTGTTCTCCTGTATGACAGTGAGGCGTGGCCTGTGCCTGTGTGTGTGGTGTGTGCTGTGTGAGCGACACAAGCAGGAGCTGCTTGTCACGGAGATGAATATGCTCCGGTGGATGTGTAGAGTTACGCGCATCAGGAACTCCCGCATCCGGGGCAGCCTTCGTGTCCGTGACATTGCAGACAAACTGCAGTCGCCTACGCTGGTACGGCCACGTCTTACGCAAACCGGCATGTTACGTGGGTAACAAATGTCTTGCCATGGCGCCTCCACCGGGCCGGAACAAGCGGGGTAGACCAAAGAAGTGCTGGCTTGACGTTGTAAGAGATGACATGCGTGCCAACAAGTTCTTACCACAGGATGCTAAAGATCGTGCGAAATGGAGGAGAATGTGCAGGAAAGCGGACCCCGGGCTCCAACGCGAAAGCCGTGGAGCAACCGGGATAAACGCTGAGATGATAATGATGATGATGAGTTTTTATAGTAATGTACTTACATCATATTATATATTTTTTTAGATTTTTCATTTTCTTATTTTAGAAGTTAGGGGGGGGGGCACCTTTTTTCCACTTTAGAAGCGTGAACTATTTGGTTTAGAAAAAAAATATTTTAGAAACCTCTACATTATTTTTGAAGACCTATCCATAGATACATTAGATACCCCACACGTATGTGTTTGTTGAAAAATCATTTTTTTCCGGGATATAAGGTAGCCTATGTCCTTTCTCAGGGTCTAAAGATTTTCTGCGCCAAATTTCATCAAAATCGGTTGAGAGTACCTATATAATATTCTGGACTGTGTTCCATAGTTCGTTATACGAATGGCTGACACTTTCATCACATACATCCTATAGATCAATAATGTCACACATTTTGTTTTCAATGATAAATTATTAATTATAATTAGATATTTCGTTGCAACATTTTCCAGCTAATAATTAGGTTTGCATAAGTAATGTAATCAGCCTTTACATCGCTACATATTTTTTAACACCCTTGCTCGTAAAGCTGATGTAATCCCACCGGTTTTAAATATGTAAAGCGGGCCATAACAAACGCGTGTGTTATCAAAGCAAATAGTTAAGTTATAGTCCATACAAATTCCATAACGGCATTATTTGTCATTTCAAATAATTATGGAACTGATCGCCGCCGCGTGGCTCCCGCCAGTGAGCAGCGCGCTGTTCCATATTTGAAATGGCAAATAATAATACAAATTGCGGGAAAGCAACAGTGTGCATTCACAGATTGAGTTTATTTAAAATAACTGATGTCCTATTTGAAATAAACAAATTTGTATTTGTTTGTATTTAAATGAATATTTGTAAAAAAAAAAACAGTTTATTCGTTAATTTAAAAACTTGACTGCATGCTCTAGCATCTTTGCCAACATTTTCACGCAGCTACGGCAGAAAATAAACCTCGCGCCATTTTTCTCAAATTTTCTTTTCTTTGTTCTTGTATTCTGAATATCTTTTTTTCTGTTTCCTCGCAAGTGTGTTAAAAAATGTCGTACGATATACGTGCGTATTGGTTATAACATGCTCGGCTCAATTACACCCTCGCCTTCGGCTCGGGCTGAAATTCCGCCTCGCATGTTATAACCACCATTACGCACTAATATCGTAATGTACTATAACGATATTGTAAAATAAATTTATAAAAGTATTTTCAGCGTTACGGGCAATGGACTGAATAATATTATTATAAAAATACTTTAAAAATCAAAATCAACTGAAAGAATTGAAAACCCGAAATATTCTACGAGCCATGATAACAGCTAACATTTTAAAGTAGTAAGTGTGAGTGAGGTGTTTCATTATTGATTATAATGAAACAGCTCACTTACGGAAAGCGCTCACTGACTAAAGTCTTATTCGTAATTCGTAGTGAACGTCCGCCAAAATTTGGCCAATCACGGCGAAACGTAGGCGCAGCTTACCTAATGGAAAGCAAATTGGTAACGTCTACCGCTGCTTAAATTGAGCATGCCTTATTATCCAGAACCATTAGTGCCGCGGCGCGTAGACAGAACCCTCATTAACCTTCCCCCACCCGCCGGAGGCAATTTAACTTGTTCAACAACGCTGGCTCGCGGAATCCGCTTAGAACCCAATAACGCGCGTGAGATTATGATAATTGGGAGATACGATCACTGGGGATTGAAGTTTGGAGACTCAACCCAAGTTAGAACACTAAACGGACTAGAGCGCAATGAAATGTTACTTCTGAAACTTTTATTATAGACACCACAACTATCTACTAACTCTGCGTTCTTTTATAAAATTTCGCAGACATTACTCAATAATCGGTACTTAGACAGCCATTGGGCAGTCTCTAAATTTATAAAAGCTAGGTGTCCTTAAAATATTTGGTGGCGAAGTGATTAATGGTGGGTACGAATGAAAATAAGTCGATCGAAGTGTTTCCGGGTGGGTCAGATTCAGGATATTGTCTCGCAGACTGACGATTCTCTGTCGTGCGTCTGGAAGAGGCTTGTACGGCGCACAATGCGACCCTTTGTCTGGACAAGTTCACTCCTTTACCTCAGACTCCGGCCAAAAGGTTACACGCATATAATCTTCAATTTGTATATTGTTTATGTGCGATGTGCTATCTTACGTGCCCGGAATTATTTTCTGAAGGATGTTACGAGCAGTTCCGTTGCGAGATTTTTATGAGCCACTTTAGGCGAGTTAGACATATAAACCCTGGCTACGGATGTACTGCATTTATGTACTTTAACAACAAAACTTCTAGGCTATGTAATCATCATTCCTTTAACAAGAAAAGAGGCTGAATTACCTATTTCAACAATGATAGATCGTTAATACAAAACTTGTAATACGTAAACAATAATAACCAAAAGCGAACAAAGCCCACCGTTACACAATGTATTTCGCCAACATAAATCCTTGTGCCGGAGTTTTACTGAACTAATTTATCCGTCAGTGTGGCGACGACAGTGATTGTGGCGGATCGTCGATGATCCTTTTGTTTTGAGCAATTCTCATGATGCTCGCCATGTCAGGTAACACTGTCGATGTTGAAGCCGTAGTATTGTAAGGAGTGTTGGTAGATTACAGTCGCCTTTCGAGAATATTTTTAGTTCGGAAATGGAATTAATTAATATTCGCAGCTGAATTGTTCTATTATCACTTATCACAAGGTGTGTGTGGACCTATACCTAGAATGAGTAAGCTTTCTTTTTAAAAAGTCTGAAGGCACTATGTTAGAATAATATTTGATTATAACTTATTCTTATTTATTTTTTTGATAACTTTTTTTTTACAAACTTCTTGTAATGCAATCCTGCTGACGCAATCGTCGATGGTAAGCACTGGTTATTAAAACTGTCCTCTAGCACCAGAAGACACTCAGTCAAAACGGAAACACCGCCATAGGCAAATTGTTCCAGTCCCTCGATAACGCGTGTTTTGGTAGAGGCTTTATTTCCCCACCAGCGAAAACCATTGCCTACCTTAATTTTTATGTTTTCCTATGGGGTGAATTAAAAATATTTTTTGGTGAAATAAATAATCTTAAACCCAAGAGTTAAATCTTTAAACGTAGAAGTAAGTACCTAAAAGCTGGTATAAGAACTTTAATTTCATAATAATTATATTTTTAAATTAATTCTTGAGAACAACATGAATTTAATTTAACCCTGTTTAAGAGATTCTTACACTATTTTCTTTGAAAATATAACTCTAGATCACAAACCATTGCCAGGATAAAGTCTTCAAATAAAAACTATCTAGAGACCAGAGTGGCAAAGGGACGTTAAAGTGTCGATAACTGAGCTGTGGGGAGACTCCGCTGGTTTCCACCAGGTTCCTTCAGATTTCCTGCCACCTCACTTTCAAGGCTGCCAACCGTAGCGAAATTGATGATATTCAATATCAGAAGTAAAGAAAAACTTTACATTTTCTGGCAATGATTTAGAATAAATGATATGAAAACTAATTTTTAAATTTTCTAGATCTTAGGCTATGAAAATCACGGTGAAACCTTCATAAATCTTTTCAATTTCGCTAAATTTAGCGTGCACGCTGTCGTCTGATACCTGGGTGAACCACAATTAATGTGAATACTGTGTTTGAAGAAACGTAGCCCCTCTCAGAAAACTCTTTCTTTTTTAATAAACATTGCCCCACACTAGAATTGCTTGTCATGGATGCGTTTACAAACATTTCAACTCATATACAAACAGCCAGTTGAACTACTACATGTTCCATGCGAGAGTCAAGCCGACACGCAGCGCAGCAGTCAGCCACTACACCAACCGTGACGTGAAGAACATTTTTTTAATATTGTATATACTACTTACGAACAAGTTCATACTAACAATATAAATGTATATTTAATGGATCTATGGTTGTCTGAATTCAAAATAAATGATAATAATTTAGTTGTGGTACATATATGACTGATTTTCAAGACGAATCAAACAACGGTATTGCAAGCACTAGACTAGTTCATCTAAGCCCAACAAAAGATCGGCGCGGCGTAACGTCATAATGCGCTAAACAACTTGGGCTTATTGTGCGCGCGTGGACCATTCATTACCAGCCTTTGATAACTCAGGATAACTTTCGTTCGAGATATGTTCTATATTGGTGAGTCTATTACTTCACTGACTAATTGTATTTTACGTGATGAATATCGTACGGATATCACTTTGAGACAGACCTATCTGGTTACGATACAACAGTGTTATCGTCTTGAATGCAAATATCAGGTTTCAAAATATCATTAATAAAAACTTTTACAAAAAACAGCCAACTTCCACAAATAAAACCCACAAAATGAAAAATAAACTAAGACTTCAGAGTCAATTGGCAAAAACCTAAAACACCATGTTGAACATGTATCTATTCATGTTACTAACTTCCGAAATTGAATTTATTTCCACTATCTTCTTTAATCGATTTTTATAAACAATTTATTCTAATTTTTAGTTGCAAAAGTCGCTTCCGGAACATAGTTGGAAATAGGCTAGATAAACAAAGACGCCTTTTTACGAAATTTGTACGTAATTTTAAATTGCCAGATACTGAATATGATTTACTCATAATTCTGGGACCGGACTGAATGTATATGATATTGCTAGAGATGACACGATTGCGCAACTTAATTTCAATCTCTTACGTTCAATTTGGAAATAACGTCCCTTGTCTCACTCCTCGCTTAAGAGGGATATGTTTAGTCTGCTATTTCTGGTTTGGACCCGGACATTGTGGCGGCATCAATAAGAACATCTCATCACTTGGATACCTCGCCAATCGACTTGGCATCTGCAAAGATTCAGAACAGACTTGGACGGGTTGGTGAGGGTTTTGTTTCGAGCTTTCCTTCTCTCACTGAATGTTAGATGCATAATTGCCTCTTATCCTGACATCCCGGTATAATCCAAACACAAGATAATTAAATAAGTACTGTAAATTGTTGAAATTCCCTGAACTGACCTTTGTCTTCATCATCAGCTACCTAATCACAGTCACAATCTATCTAGACAGCCAGGTTCTTATCAACACAAATTAATCAAGCACGAACGCCTTGTAGCTGCCGTGAATTGTTAGGAGTTCTCTCGACTGTCTCTGGTTCCTCCATGAATTTACTGCAGACATTACCCACATAGGCTAACCTCTCAACAATGTAAATATGAATTAGCTCAAATAAGGTATTCCTTTAAATCGTTTGAATTTGTTAACTGTCTTCATCGTCGGCTCCTAATAACAGTCACCATCTAGGTGTAAGGTTCTTATCAATACAAATTATTCAAATTACAAACAGTTGCTGCTGTGAATCGTGAGGATTTCACCTGTCTTCCGACATCAGATCTACTCGAACGCTATTCGGGTGGTGCTTTAAATACGTAACAACTTTACAAATACGCTAAGCCGTCCCTACAATTTTGAAAGCTCCCCATGATTTCTCTGGTCTTCCACCATCAAGCCTGATGTCGCCTCATGGATTCTGGAATGTCTTCTTTCCAACAAAAATAAAAAAATTATCCAAAATCGGTTCATAAACGACGATGTTATGCGGGAACAAACAAAAAAAAACATATACGGTCAATTGAGCCTTCTCTGCTGAAGTCAGTTAAAGCCATTGTTTTGTTTTCTTCGGATAACCTTGCTATTAAATAAGCATTGACAAGGAAACATTCCTAATGAATGCTATAAGTAAATAGACGAGAATTTTATTTAACAATGTTGTATTATCTCCCGATGTTCAAATAATTGCCAAGGCTTAATTTAAATAAGTAATTCGTTCTGTACTAGGCATTTTGAGCTAAAGGCTAAAAAGCCATTTAGCTTCATTAAAATGATCAGTTTAATTACTGCTGATTCAGGCCCAATAGTAAATGGTCCTTAAAATAGCTCGTTTATGTATCGACTGTCTGACCAATAAATATAAGTAAAATAATCAGAGATGCTCACCGTGGCTGACCGCGTCTGACTTTTGATATGAACAACTGAAGAGAAAACAGCTGAGTTTAGTCAGTAAAGTCTAACAACCTTCCAGCTCCACCCAGACCTTGACAGAGTGACGATGAACTCAAATAGAAGGAGTCTGAAACAAAATATAGATAAAGTTAAAATATAACGGTAATAATAATCTTAGAGGTAAAGGGTAAACATGAAATAATGAAATCAATAAGGCAGAATCAATTAATTAGCATGCAGATCAAAGACCGCACATACTACACAACTTATGGTAATATAAAACGTAGAGGTCAATTTACATTATGTACAGATCGAAGACCACACGCCTACACCAACTTACTCTGAGTAATATAAAACATGAGGTCAATTTACATTATGCCAGATCAAAGAAGACCACACGCCTACACCAACTTACTCTGAGTAATACAAAACGTAGGGTCAGCATTGCATTATGCCGAATCAAAGAGAGCCACACTTCACAACACTCAGTAATATAAACGTAGAGGTCAATTTACATTAACATGCCGAATCAAAGACCACACGCCTGCAACCTCTAGATAATATAAAGCGTGAGGTCAATTTACATTAACATGCCGAATCGAAGCGCCTACCCAGCGCCTGCAGGTAATATAAAACGTAGAGGTCAATTTACATTAACATGCCAGATCAAAGACCACGCCTACGCAACCTCTAGGCGCTCTCAAAACGTAAGATATTTACATTAACATACCAGATCAAGAAGACCACGCCTACCAACACTCTGAGTAATACAAACGTAGGAATCAATTTACATTAACATGCCCGAATCGAATACACGCCTACATAACTTACTCTGAGTAATAAAGTCAATTACATTAGCATGCCAGATCAAAGCCACACGCCTACACCAACACTCTGGTAATAAACAGCAGAATCAAATTTGTTAACATACCAGATCAAAGACCACACGCCTGCTTTTACTAAGGTAATATAAAACGTAAGAGATGAGTACGTGCTATGCCAGATCAAAAGAAGACCACACACTACACCAACTTACTCTGAGTATTATAAAACATGAGGTCAATTTACATTAACATGCCAGACCACACCCTCACAACCTCTGAGTAATAAAGCAGCGTAGAGGTCAATTTACATTCTTATGCCAGATCAAAGAAAGACCACACGCGCCTGCCAACTTGCTGGGTAAACGTAGAGGTCAATTGCATTCTTATGCCAGATCAAAGACCCGCCTACATAACACTCTGAGTAATATAAAACGTGAGATCAATTTACATTAACATGCCTGGATAAAGAAGACCACACGCCTACACCAACTTACTCTGGTAATAACAGCAGTAGAGATCCATTAACAGATCAAGAAACCGCCTACACCGCTTACTCTGAGTAATATAAAACGTAGAGGTCAATTTACATTAACTTTTTGGTCAAAGACACACACACCTACACCAACACTCTGGTAATATAAAACGTAAGAGGTCAATTACATTAATGCCAGATCAAAGACCACACGCCTACCAACACTCTGAGTAATATAAAACGAGATCAATTTACATTAACATGCCAGTCCAAAGAAGACCACCGCCTACACCAACTTATAATTAATATAAAACGTAGAGGTCAATTTACATTAACTGCCCAGATCAAAGACCAACTTGCTCTGGTAACGGCGAGGTCAAACACATTAACATGCCAGATCAAAGAAGACCACACTTCCTGCTTACTCTGAGTAATATAAAACGGCAGAATCAATTTACATTAACATGCCTATCAAAGACTGCATACACCAACACTCTGGTAATATAAAACGTAGAGGTCAATTACGTATGCCAGATCAAAAGATACGCTAACAACCGCTTCTGAGTAATATAAAACGTAGAGGTCAATTTACATTAACATGCCAGATCAAAGAAGACCACACGCCTACACCAACTTATCTGAGTAATATAAAACGGCAGAGGTCAATTTACATTAACATGCCAGATCAAAGAAGACCACACGCCTACCAACACTTGAGTAATATAAAACGTAAGTCAATTTACATTAACATGCCAGATCAAGAAGACCACACGTCACAGCAGCCTCTGAGTAATATAAAACGTAGAGATCGAATTTGATGGCATGCCAGACCACACGCCCCGCAACCTCTAAGGTAATATAAAACGTGAAGAATCAATTTACATTAACATGCCAGATCAAAGAACCACTTTTACTCGTCTTGAGATCAATTTACAATTAAGATGCCAGGATCAAAAAGCCACACGCCCACACCAACTATATTATACAACCTAAGTCAATTTACATTAACATGCCAGATCAAAGCCACGCCCACACCAACTTACTCTGAGTAATAAAACCTAGAGATCAATTTACATTAACATACCGAATCAAAAACCATACACCAACCTCACAAGTAATATAAAACCTAAGAGATCAATTTACATTAACATGTGCCGAATTTCCACAAACTTCTCAAACCATGCAGAGATCAATTTACGTAACATGCCGAATCAACCAGCACAACACTCTGGTAATATAAAACGTAGAGATCAATTTACATTAACATGCCAGATCAAAGAAGACCACACGCCCACAGCCTCTGAGTAAGTGTTGTTAAGATTGCCGAATCAAAATACACGCCCACACCAACATAAGGTAATAAACCTAAAGATCAATTTACATTAACATACCGGATGAACCACGCCCACCAACTTGCTACTGGTAACTATAAAACGTAGAGATCAATTTACATTAACATGCCAGATCCAAAGAAACACACGCCCACACCAACTTACTCTGGGTAATATAAACGTAGAGATCGTTACATTAACATGCAGATCGAACCACACGCCTTACTCTGAAAGTCAATTGCATTAAGATGCCAGACCACACCCACACCAACTTGCTCTGGGTAACCTGAGATCGAATTACATGCCAGATCAAGAAGACCACTGCCCACACCAACACTCTGGGTAACTTGACAGAGATCAACATTACTGCTTGATCAAAATACACGCCCACCAACTTGCTCTGATACAATATAAAACGTAAGTCAATTTACATTAACATGCCAGATCCAAGAAGAACCACACGCCCAGCAGCTTACTCTGAGTAATGAGATCAATTTACATTGGTATACCAAGATCGAAAGGCTACACCCACACCAACTTACTCTAGGTAATATAAAACCTAGAGATCAATTTATGCCAGATCAAAGAAGACCACACACCCACACCAACTTACTCCCAATTAAACCTGTAGAGATCAATTTACGTATGCCAGATCAAAGAAAACCACACTTTTCGCTTCTGAATATAAAACGTAGAGATCAATTTACATATGCCAGATCAAAGAAGACCACGCCACAGCAACTTACTCTGGTAATGAGAGATCAATTTACATTAAGATGCCAGATCAAAGACCACACACCCACACCAACTCTAGGTAATATAAACCTGAAAATCAATTTACATTAACATACTTAGACCACACCTGCTTTCTCTGAGTAATATAAAACGTAGAGATCAATTTACATTATGCCAGATCAAAGAAGGCCCACCCACACCAACTTTCTCTGAGTAATATAAAACGTAGGGTCAATTTACATTAACATGCCAGATCAAAGAAGACCACACCCACAACTTACTCTGAGTAATATAAAACCTAGAGATCAATTTACATTGCTGGTCATCCCGCCCTGCTTTCTCTGGTAATATAAAACGTAGAGATCAATTACATTTACCGTCAAAGACCACACGCCCACGCAACTTTCTCTGAGTAATATAAAACGTGAGATCGTTACGTGCATGCCGGGTAAAAGAATACACCCACACCAACACTCTGAGTAATATAAAACGTAGAGATCAATTTACATTAACACTGCCAGATCGAAAAGCCGCCCACGCAACTTACTCTAGGTAATATAAAACGTAGAAGATTTATTATGCCAGATCAAAAGACTTTACGCCCCAACAACTTACTCTGGTAATGAGAGATCAATTTACATTAAGATTTGAATTGCAAAGACCACACGCCCACATAACTTACTCTGATATGAAACAAGATCAATTTACAGCCTAACATGCCAGATCCAGATACACGCCACAACACTCTGAGTAATATAAACATGAGAGATCAATTTACATTAACATGCCAGATCAAAATACACCCAGCTTACTCTGAGTAATATAAAACGTAATTTACGCTATACAGATCAAAGAAGACCACACGCCCACAGCAACATAAAATGTAGAATCAATTTACATTAAGATGCCAGATCAAAGACACACTTCTTACTCTGGTAATATAAACCTAGAGATCAATTTACATTAACATGCCAGATCAAAGAAGACCACCCACCAACTTTCTCTGAGTAATATAAAACGTAGAGATCAATTTGATAACATGCCAGATCAAAAGAAAACCACGCACACCAACTTGCTCAGGTAATAAAACGTAGAGATCAATTTACATTAACATGCCGGGTCAAAGACCACGCCCGGCAACTTACTCTGGGTAATGAGATCAATTTACATTAGATACCGATCAAGAAATACATACCAACACTCTGAAAATACCGAAACCTGCGTTGCATCAATTTACATTTACATGCCAGATCAAAGAAGACCACACGCCCACACCAACTTTCTCTGAGTAATATAAAACGTAGAGATCAATTTACATTAACATGCCAGATCAAAGAAGACCACACGCCACAGCAACGTACTCTGAGTAATAGAGATCAATTTACATTAAGATGCCAGATCAAAGAAGACCACACGCCCACACCAACTTACTCTGAGTAATATAAAACCTAGAGATCAATTTACATTAACATGCCAGATCAAAGAAGACCACACGCCCACACCAACTTACTCTGAGTAATATAAAACGTAGAGATCAATTTACATTAACATGCCAGATCAAAGAAAACCACACGCCCACACCAACTTACTCTGAGTAATATAAAACGTAGAGATCAATTTACATTAACATGCCAGATCAAAGAAGACCACACGCCCACAGCAACTTACTCTGAGTAATAGAGATCAATTTACATTAAGATGCCAGATCAAAGAAGACCACACGCCCACACCAACTTACTCTGAGTAATATAAAACCTAGAGATCAATTTACATTAACATGCCAGATCAAAGAAGACCACACGCCCACACCAACTTTCTCTGAGTAATATAAAACGTAGAGATCAATTTACATTTACATGCCAGATCAAAGAAGACCACACGCCCACACCAACTTTCTCTGAGTAATATAAAACGTAGAGATCAATTTACATTAACATGCCAGATCAAAGAAGACCACACGCCCACACCAACTTACTCTGAGTAATATAAAACCTAGAGATCAATTTACATTAACATGCCAGATCAAAGAAGACCACACGCCCACACCAACTTTCTCTGAGTAATATAAAACGTAGAGATCAATTTACATTTACATGCCAGATCAAAGAAGACCACACGCCCACACCAACTTTCTCTGAGTAATATAAAACGTAGAGATCAATTTACATTAACATGCCAGATCAAAGAAGACCACACGCCCACACCAACTTACTCTGAGTAATATAAAACCTTAAGGTTATTGTTTTTTTTTTTTTTTTGTCGTAGGTGAGATATTTCCGGAGCTGTACACGACGACATCGGCTCTGGACGATGAGGAGGACAGCACTGAGGCTGATGAGGATTCTTCGGAAGTTGAAGAGTGCGAGCCATCTCCCTCCCCGCGCCCCGCGCTCTCCGCGCTGCCAGCGCCGCAACCCTCGCCCAAGGAGGACTCCTTGACCAACTTGGACTCCCAGTACTATAGGTTAGTACCTGATGGACTTAGCTCTGTTTGCAACTGTATGACTATATACAATTTAAATAGGAACGTCGAATACTTTATTTAAAATTTATTTAACTGCGATTTTAGTCAAATTAGCAAAGCTTTCTGTGGTACAATATTTAAATTTAAACTCTGAAAAATTGCCAGAAAGTTTACAAAAAATGTCGTTAACACTATTGTTATGCCGCGGATCAACAGAAACCCGTGCCGCAGGGCATACTGCTACCCATAATGGTGTATGATGCAAAATTCACGTCCAATTACGACACAATATTCTGTATTCTTGTAAAGCTTTTATAGGAAAAATTGAAAGAAACCATCTAGGGGGAATTCTAAAAGCTGCACAAAAACGTACGTAACGACGTTTGACGTAATAAGATAAACAAGTGACGAAAAAGAATTTCTTGAAGGGAGCGTGGATCCCTGCGGTGCAAGTCTAAGAAAACATCGGTCCCCAACCACGTCACAGCGGGGCACATGACGTGAATACACAACACTAACGGACAGTTATAACGTGTTCGCTGCCATTAAGATGTTGATCCATTTCTGAAGTCCTCTCCGCTAGTTCTGATCTCAAGATGTTCTTCAGACTCCAAACTTGAAACAACACTCGAACTCTCTCAAAGTTTCCTAGAGACATTCTGCTTCTCGTGTACATGTTTTTATCATCGCAGAACTTTGAAAACAGCAGCCATTTTCATCAGATGTTTTGGAAAAGTTTGGGCTGACCTGAAGAATATTCTTCTCGTATCTGGCAACGACTTATAAATGAGCATTCAGGCATATACGGCTATTGTTTGTTATTATCATTGAAGTTAATAATAATTTAGTCTGTAAGTTAAACAGTGTCCCGAAGAGTAGCTTCTATTCAATTATATAAACAGAGCAACAAAGCGGAGCAGGCTAATGATCAGAGTACACAAAATTGATTCTCACAAAGGTTGTTACATTTTCATAACATGTAAATTCCGTGCGCAAGGGTCGCGACGTCACCTGAACCTCCGGCAGGACTGCTTCTAAACAAGATTGATCGGGCATTTTGTAGCGCGACTCGTAATCTCGCTAATGTGTTTACTTACCTGTTTACCTTCCTGAGTTCTGTCCCTTTTGTCTCGCATATAATGTCTTAATGTAGACCCATTTCTCAAGGGAAGCGTTTTTTCCTCCAGACAACTGGATACTGCTGATAATGATAATGGATGGCGCCGAACTTTGGACTGAATTAACTGGACTGCGCGTCACTCCGGAAATAATGATAGTCATATTTCAAACAGATGCGAGGAGATATTCATATTTTTCTGGTACAGTTGACATTTTGGGCTGATGTAACCAAATTTATGCATTGCCCTTGAGAAATGGAAATTTTAAGGAAGCCCCAACAATAATAATGCTATTGTGTCTCCTTACAAAACAAAACTTGCTACAGCATCTTGTTGTTTTTATTTGACAAATTCTAATGAATTATTTGTTTGAAGTAGCTATACGGTGGCGCTGGGTGTGACGGTAGGTGCCGGCTGCTTCTTGCTGGCTCTCAACGTGCTGGTGTTCGCGGGGATCTACCTTCAGAGAGGTCGTCGCAGAACTGCCCACCGCCGTCCAAGGAGAGAAGGTCAGAATTATAAAAATCTTTTAAGAAAATTGTTTCCCTAAACCAAAATTATGTAGCGGTTCAAGTCATTACAAAAAGTAACCTTTTGCAAGAAGGTCCGAAATTGTTTCGTCTGAAGGAATGAAAAAATTCGATGTTTAACGTCGAGCCAACCGCTTATCTTTCCAACCCAATGAAACGTGTCAACTGCAGGACGCGGTTTCGTTCTAAGATTATTGTAAAAGATTTATCCCAACAAAATAATATTTATGGACGTCGCTAAGTTTCTTGTTGGTTTAAGGCAGCTATGAATATTCAAAGGGAGCAGAGCAAACACATTATTTACATGGAGGCAAAAGAGACGTCATATCTAAAAACCATTTTATGAGCGACCACTTGAGAGCAGACCGTACTATAAAGTACGCGCACGATTCTCAGTTAACCGCGGCTGATGCACGCTAGTAAATAACACGAATTAAGAGAGACTTTGCTACTCATAGTAGAAAACTGGTGAAAACTTATGAGCTTTTTGACCTTGTGATAAAATGATGGTGATAGTGATTGGATATTTCTGTTTCGTATTAAAGTTCGTTCGCTGTTCGGAGTGTTCATTCATTAAACATTTTGGATTTAAGAATATTTATCCAAATGTCCGTCACACTGTTTAGTCACTATCGATTAATTCTTTCGAATATTACTTTGACTCTACTATTTTGTATTTCGGAATAGGCTAATTTTCCAAATAGCCCATACCTTTGAAACCCACTAGATTATTTATTTTCGGATGTTTCCAGTCTCCCCAAGGTGGAGACAACTATAACTTTATTACAGACGTTCTGGCGATTTATTTGAAGCACATGACGTGGCTGCACTCGTGTGCCATTTCAATGCGCTTCCCGATTCAAAAGCTACTTGAAACCCGGACATTTTGTGTGGTTCAAATATTAAAATTCAGAATGTCATTTCTTTTTTAAAAGAAAATGTATTTTCCCTCTTTCTTTTATTGTCTATTCTGGTTTTATGTTTCTTCGCTCTATATTTTGTGTAGTTTAAAGTCTATTTATTTTACATTCTTGAAAATTCTATTGCAATAAATAGGAACTACGGAGTACGGATTGGATATTGGTTGTCTGTAAAATGTACGCCATAAAATCTGCATTCAGATAGAAAATATTTATTCAATGGGAGTTATTTTTAGTACCATTTCATTTTTAGTTTTGTGGCTTCAGCTATTTGTTGTTTGCATCACATATGTGCATTCTGAGCTCAAACTATTATTAAAATAAATACAAGCAAGTTTACCTCACAGGGAGTTGTAGCAGCCGTGGCGGAGCCTCCCTGAGCAACGAGCCGGCTTCCATCACCTCGCCACGCAAGAGCACTCTTAAGGTAATCATATCGTTTTAAACACGTGAAAATTATACCTTATCAACATTCTACTTCGTTTCGATTCGATATGTAGTAAGTAAAAACATACAATGTTTTTCGAAGAACAAGCATAACCAACATAGCCCGAAGAATTGCGGCACTCAAGTGGCAGTGGGCTGGGCACATTGCCCGTAGGACCGATGCCCGACTGGGCCGACGGGTTCTCGAGTGGCGACCATGCACCGGAAGGCGCAGCGTGGGTAGGCCCCCGACAAGGTGGTGAACAAACCAACGACCTGGTGAAGGTCGCGGGAAACCGCTGGATGTAGGAGGCGCAGGGCCGGTCGTCGTGGAGAACCTTGGAGGAGGCCTATGTCCAGCAGTGGACGTCTTTCGGCTGAAATGATGATGATGATTTAAACCTTTGAAAATTCCGAGTTTCATATAAGCCATACAAAATCCGACAGTGAATATTGTTCTGAATGATGATGATAATACTACCTCGGCATCAACTAACATATCTTTCGATTTCCACAGCGCAGCAGCGAGTCGGAACTCAAAGAGAGGCCGAGCAGCGCCGCCGCCGCGCCTCCAAAAAAACGCGTCCAGATCCAAGAGATATCTGTGTAGATGACTTCTAAACTAACACTCAAGAGCAACTCCCTTCTCTTATCATTGAAACAAATAGTACAGATAAATGATTCAGAATTTCAAATAATCTTCATAAAATTGATTAAAAAATTGTAAATACTGACATAATTATGTAATACTGACATAAACAATGACAACAGCTGAAAAAACCACGACCACAGCAGAAATCAAAATAATAATAGTGTAGTCCAACGTTGATGTGAGTGTAGTGTTTGTGATGAGAAGTGTGCGATTACTGTTGGAAAACATTGTGACGCCGACAAAGACGAAACTTTACGTGAGTGAATAGTTGTGACAAGAAAACTTTTAATCATGAGTGATCCGGGTTCTGATTTGAACTAAGACAACGTTGACTACGCGTCGTAGAAACTAAATCAATATGTGGTTGATGTCTTCAATGGCCATAAATTTATGGTATCGAGGAATTATTGTGAACGTGCTTGTAAGATTGTTGTGACGTATCGTAGCGTGAGATACTCACGGCTGAGCGCTGTCTCGCGCTCGACTGGTCGGTTGCGGCGGTGATGGATGCTTGCAGTAAACAGGTACCTACTGCATAATATTCATAATACTGGTAACCCTATACCTGTGTGTATACGGCTCAAAGAGTTCTCTGGTCTCTGCTGGAATACACTGTTGGCTTATACAGTCCCAATCCGCTCTGATCGTGAGGTCAGTGTGCAATTGATGCGGGATTTTGCAATCTGCACGTCTATTGTCGGGCACAACGATAAGTGCTTACGTGTGTCTATCTCCTGACCAATTTAATGGTTTAGTGCAATGTCTATTAAGTTAAATCTTGTTTATTGTTCATCTTGAATTTATATAGTCTACTTTAATGTCTAGACAACTCTGTTAACAAACTATTTCTATATTATTGTGATAGTTGAATATTTAATGGAATCAATTTTTGAGTTGTGAACTCTGGTACGTTTAGATTTTTTTTGGAAAGTCTTGTTATACTAATCTGTATATATACTGATAATATAGACCGATATAGATATCTCGAAATCAATTTATGGAAGTGATGCCGTATGATTAACTCTGTATATAACTACTATTAGTTTCTACTAAATAACTGTACATATTAGATCGTCGTGAATATCTGTGAACTCTGATGATTTTGTCATCTATGAAGAGAGGTTTTAATAAAGACCATTTTCCTGATCCCTGGGACTTTTATTTATTTTACATCTAATGTTCACCAACAGTTGGAACATATTTTATGGATATTAACATACGTCTGACAGACGTCGATATTGAGTGTGCGTGGACGTCATCCAGGTCGCTGCATTCGTTATGAATTTGCAGATGCGGAAGACTCATTCTACATGCAGCGATTGGTTGCATAGTGCTATGGGTATGCAGATGACAGCACAGTTGTAGAGAGATACCTGCCGGATGCTCGGGCTAGTAAGGAATCAATCCGGTCCGAAAGAGAGGCCATGGTTGAGCGAACGAGTGTTGCACTGCAGGCAGTCTCCGAATGGGGCAATGCCAATCTTGTAGCATTCAATGCCGCCAAAACACAGGCGTGTCTTTTCACCGCCAAAAGGAGCCCGTTCACCTTGGCCCCTACTTTTCGGAATGTGTCCTTGGAGTGTTCCGACCGCCTTCAGCTTTTGGGAGTTGAGATTCCCTCGAACCTTAACTTTGGGCGGTTCATTGAGTCCAAGGCCAAGGTGGCTGCCAGGAAACTTGGCGTTATCGCAAAGGTCCGGCAGTACTTCTCACCTGGGCAGTACTGCAGTGTGTGGAGTACTGCAGCCATATTTGGGCTGGTGCTGCCAAGTGTCACCTGGCCACTTTGGATTCAGTGGAGAGACGTGCAAAGAGGCTGATTGGTGACCCGGATCTAACTCGAGTTGGTCTCCAAAGCCTAGAGCACAGGCGTAGAGTAGCCAGCCTTTCGGTGTTCTATAGGATGCATTTCGAGGAGTGTGCGAGGGAATTGCATGATTTAATTCCCCCATCTCCGTTCCACCAGCGGACGACCCGTCGTACGGCTGGTTTCCACCCTTACGTTGTTAACACCACTACGATCCGGACGAAGCGTTTCGTCTCCTCCTTTATACTGCGTACATCGAGGGACTGGAACAATTTGCCAGCGGCGGTGTTTCCGTCGGACTACAATTTGAGTGTCTTCAAGGCTAGAGTGAATAGACTCTTAATAAACTAGTGGGCTTTACCATCAACGATTGCGTCACTGCTTACCATCAGGCAGGATTACGGTCAAGCGCTGGTTTATAGTAAGTAAAAAAAAAAAAAAATGTGAAGCCTTCATATGTACTTCAGCCTATAGATGTCCATTGCTGTATAAAGGCATCCCCCAAGGCTTTCCACGATGACCGGTCTTGTGCTGCCCGCATCCATCGGCTTCCTGCGACCTTCACCAGCTCATGGGTCCACCTTGTTGGGGGCCTCCCTACGCTGCGTCTTCCAGTACGTGGCCGCCACTCCAGAACTTTACCTCCCCATCGGCCATCGGTTCTATGAGCAATGTGCCCTGCCCACTGCCACTTAAGTTTAGCGACTCGGAGAGCTATCGGTGACTTTGATTCTTCTGCGGATCTCCTCATTTCTGATTCGATTACACAGAGAAACCTTCATATAATAATAATAATAATAAATAATAAGTGTCATAATTCATATGACACTACAATATTCCAGCATGTTTTTCATAAGGCTTATTGTTGAGACCAAATTTTGTGAGGGGAATTTGGAATTAAAGAATTCACATATTCCTACTCCATTCGAATATGTAATCGGACGTCATTGATACTGGGTATGAACTTTTTCCATCACGTTTAATCTTAACATATTATGACCGAAATTCTCACGAAACAGGAGAAATTCCTATTGGGGCAACGTTTAAAAAAAACAGAACATCTGATCATAGATTCTTCTGTACTGTCAATTTATGTGACTACTGTAAATAATTATAATGTGTTTGACAGAAACGTTTTCAGCATAATTATCACATCGTTTAAAGATTGATCCGAGTGATAGTTTGCCACTGATAGTCTAATTTACAAGAACCCCGGGGACTCTTGTACTTTTTATACCTAAAACAAATTTGTTTCTTTCAATAAATTAAACTAATAAGTAAAACAAAAAAGTTTCTTATCAAACCATACTAGAGCACTACTATGTATGTATTATTTATTATGTAACGCCACAACCTGGAACGTCGCCCAATATAACATCCAGTAGTCTCCTGGTTTTGTCGGTAACAGTACCTATTGGATTGTCGGGACTACTAACTGTACTAAAATCAATAAAAAGTCGATCGAGACAACAAATATGCTGATTTTTGAGAAGATTGTTTATGTCGTTCTAGTTTATAATAATAATAATAATAAATTTTTATTCATTCGAGTATCAGTGACTCATTTCGTTAGTAACAATTTTAAACTTACTTCTATGTTAGCTTACTAAATTCTACAATACATAAATAGGTACTTAAAACTATATAAATACAAAAACATAGCACACACAAAACAATACAAAAACATAATAAATACAAGAGATTATAAATACAAAGCACAGCACAAAGCGATACAGATAAAAGAACAATCACTTGTGCTACAGGCTTACAACTGAAGTGGAAATCTTGGAACAGCGATTTAGATATTAACCACAGTCGAGTCTGCTCGCAATACAAGTCAGAATGTTATTGGAGCTGGCCCGCACCCGCCGTACCAGAGACGCGCATCTTTTACGCATTGTGGCGTAAAAACAATCAACCCTTGCGTCTGCAAACATCCCTGAAGCGGTACAGTATCGGGGCAACCCCAACAACACCCGGAACGCGTTGTTGTATTGCACACGTAGGGCGTTGTACGATTTTTAGTATAATTAGCCCACAGTCTACACGTGTAGAAGGAGTTGCAATACGCCCGAAACAAAGTAATTTTAACTGATAAAGAACAACGTGTAAATCCACGAGCCAACATATTTGCTCTAACCGACAACGCCCTCCTCTCTCGTTCTATATCTTCATCATCCTTGAGGTCAGCGGTCAATAGGTATCCGAGGTGTTTAAAACTGTAAACCCGAGCTAGAGGTGTACTACACAGCTTAACTGGCGGAACCGTTTCTAGACACCGACCGCCGGCCTCAAAGATCATGATTTCGCTCTTCTTTGTGTTATACACTAGTCCATGACTACTAGCATATTCCTCACAAATGGCTACCAATCGCCTAAGACCACAGACTGAGGCGCTCAGCAGAGCCATATCATCGGCGTAACTGATGTTATTAACGCAAACACCGTCAATGTAACATTCCACTCGCTCTCTACTGAGCGCCTCGATTAGCTTAATCACATACAGACTGAAGAGTAGGGGCGAGCTTATCCTCCCCTGTCTCACGCCACACTGCAGTCTGTAAGGTTCAGATAAGGCCCCTGCCCACCGAACGTGGTTGATCTGGTCCCCATACCAGTATTTGAGTGTGTTAATCAGTTCATGTGGTACTCCCACCTTGTAACACTTAGTCCACAAAATATCGTAGGAGACCAAATCAAACGCCCTGGACAAATCCAGGGAACATGAGTACACAGGCGTCCTACGATCAACATCGTACCGCACAGCCCACTTCAAAGACAGTATAGCAGTCTCAGTAGATAGACCGGGCTGAAAACCGTACTGACTATCGTGCAACCGGATGTATCCACTAAGCTGGGTCTGAAATAGTTTTTCGAGCACCTTGGCAATCACTGTAGCTAAGGAAATGGGCCTATAGTTAGCCTTGAATATAATTTTTTATAATTCACAAGATAAAATCTCCCACAATGCATATAATATATACGCATTATGGTTATCCCGGTAATCAAATTACCAATCAAATGTTCCAGCGTGACCAACGTTGATTATGAGATCGGTGGTGGCCGGTTGACTGCACAATGATCGAGACGGCGGAGCTGCCTCGAGCACTTGCATGGCGTTCAAGGTTTCTTGTTAGAGTCTATCGAAAATGGCAAACATTGATCACGGCAGGTTGGAAACTGAACTACGTGACGACTGATCGAGCCCTCGGAGAGTCACGGTGCACTTTGACAATTCGTGTGTTGCTTAAAATATCATATTTATAATGGTGTAGCCTATAGTGTATGCTGTTGTGTCAGGCTGAAATTCTACATAACATATAGGTTTTATTCTCTAGAATACATTTAATCTCAATACATATTTTGAAGTTGTTGCACCTGGTTTACGAAATTCGTGAGTCTTACAATGGTGTTGAACTCAGTGTTTTTTTTTTTTTTTTTTTTTCAATATCCTTCTTTGTACAGCTTTTTTACCTACACATAAATACTTTTTACAAAAAAACATAACCGACTTCCATAAAAAAAAACACTAGGTACAAAGTGAAAAACAACCAATTTCGAAAGTCGGTGGCAAAAACCAATATAATATACGAAAACCAAAGACACCATGACCATGAACATGTATATTAATTTACTAGCTTTCCGCCCGCGGCTTCGCCCGCGTGGAGTTCGGTTATATCGCGCTTTTTAGATTTCCCTCGGGAATATCAAATTTTTCTGGGATAAAAGGTAGCCTATGTTCTTTCTCAGGGTCTAAAGATTGTCTGTGCCAAATTTCATCAAAATCGGTTGAGAGGTTTAAGCGGGAAAGCGTAACAGACAGACAGACAGATAGACAGACAGACAGACAGACAGACAGACCGACAGACAGACAGACAGAGTTACTTTCGCATTTATAATATTAGTATGGATGCCGCCGACTTCCGAAATTAACAATTTTTCACTTTGTAGTGGTTTTTTTTTGTGGAAGTCGATTATGTTTTTTTGTAAAAAGCTTTTATTTTACAATTTTTAGTTGCAAAAAGTACCTACTGTTTAGCTGCATCCGGTCAGACTGGACGCTGCCGCCAACATAGTTGGGAATAGGCTAGCAAGCAAATGACACCTTATTACCCGACTACGGCAAAGCAAAAGGAGGGTTATGATTTTGACAGGCTATGTATGTATGTATGTATGTATGTATGTATGTTCATCTGTTCCCTCGTAACTTCTAAACTACTTATTCGAATTCGACAAATGACATATCATTAGAAGCGTCTTAATTGTCTGCTGGTTATAGGCTATATAGAGTTTCACAAAATCTAATGTGGCGCCCTCTAGCGGACAAAACATACAGAGTAAAAAAATAAAGTTAAGATAAATATGCCATGTTTGGTATCATTTGGAAGCGCTTTACTTGTACATTTTGAATATATATATATATTACTAGCATTTGCTTGTGACTTTACCTGTATTCATGGGATGATTGCATATAATTCACATCTTTTCGTTCATAGATAGCTTCTTTACTACTTACTTATCAGAATAAGACCACTGCAGAACCATTAGAAGGGCCTTGATATTTTGTTGGTTATGAGCTATAAAGCTTGTCACCAAATTTAGTATTACGTCCTCTAGTGGACAAAAAGTTCTATGTTAATATAAAATTAAAATAAATATACCGTATTTGATATCATTTAAAAGAGCTTCACGAGTACTTTATGTTTGTACATAATCCCGAGTAATTCTTCGTAGAATTTTGAATGTAAACCAGGGTTTGGTAAACGGAGCGATGGGAGTGGCGAAGGCCTTCGAATGGCCTGCTCTTCGGTTCGATCCGTTGGAACAGGAGAACAGCCAAGCGCTGTTCTCATACAATACACTTTAACACCAAAATAGTACAAATAATAAAAAGTAAAAAAAACTAAAACCCAACTACGACAAAAAACAACGCTGAAAAAGTATAAAACAAGATTTTCAGAATACTGAACTGAACAAAGTTGCTAATGTAGTTCCAAGTAAATGGACACAGTAGACTCTACCAAGATGCCTTCGTTGTAAATTGATAATAATGTCATACAATACTATTCTGAAGTATGCAATATTCACTATGTAGAGATAAATTTTCATGTTTGGAAAGGCGTAGTCACACGTTACATACCTACCGTAGCATTTGGATAACGTGTGACTGCGGTTTTCCAAACATGAAAATTTATCTAGGTATCTAGTACGCAGACGTCGTTGCTTACTCGTTTGAGCCAAGGGCTCTGTACCTACTCAGTTTGCGGTTGGGTATGTATAATAATGTCTTGATATGTTTTTGTGTCCCATCCTTGACTACGCAGATGTCAGTTATCCAGATCTTACTGAGGCACAACTAGATAAACTTGAGCGACTTCAAAACTTCTGCATAAGATTTATATTTGGCCTGCGCAAATATGATCACATATCTGAATTTCGTACAAAGCTTAAGTGGCTTCCCATACGTCTTCGCCGGAATTCTCATATCCTATTTCAGCTCTACAGCACTTTGTTTAATCCTAAAACCCCACTTATCTTAAAGAACGATTCAAGTTCCTTCATGACACACATAATAGATATCTGAGGTCATCGGAAAACCTGATATTAGACATGCCGATGCATTCCACTAGTTTTTACGATAAATCCTTTACTGTACAAGCAGTTCGGCTATGGAATGACTTGCCCGTGTCTGTAAGGCGTGCTCAAACTCCGTCCACTTTTAAAACCATGGTAAAAAAGCATTTCCTCTCTCTTTAAACATGTCATTATTTTTTATTTGCTTTTGTATGAATTTTATTAATTATATGTATATAAGTATTTCTTGGACTAGTATGATACACTTAACGTGTATATTTATTATATAAACTATGTAAAATTGTAATTAGTACACTGTAGACTACCTACATAATTTCTCTCTCCTTCCCCTTACTATTCCATCCAAAGGTTGTCTGTAAAAGATCGCTCTTAGCGATAAGACCGCCCATTGTGTCACCCTTTGTAAATTTTTTATATTTATGTTTTTGTAATCTATATGGTGTACATAATAAAGAGTATTCTATTCTATTCTATTCTATTGTGTAATTTCTTCCACTCATAGGTAGTACGTAGGTATGTCCATAAACAAGTTTATTACCAACAATGAACCGAGAACAACTAAAGACTGTACATAACTAGTTATTGCTGCTGCGCGATGTACAAGTACAGTACAGTACAGGGTATATTCCGGTTAAGATTTCTTATTCATCTCTTTCATCTTTTCGGCCTTTGAAGCTACCGAGGTACAGCCAGGCATGGGAGGAATGAGGTAAGTATTGTCTTTGAAATATAGAATTTAATAGACAAATAAAATAATGACAAGCAAAACGTTTACCTAAAAATAATTAAACGAAATTTAAATTAACAATTCTTCCTTATTTATACGCGAAAGATGGTGGTGGTGATTTAGAAATTAATTAATTTCCAAGCGGTGCGTTATCACGCGACCGCGGCCCAAAGGTGACTGCGCAAAAAACTGAGACGCTTAACCCAAGCAAAAGTTTTAATGTCTTGCCACAAGTTCAAAAAAAAAAAAATCAAGAACTCCTACCATCAACTAAATTATGTTGATCTTTATTGTACGATATTTTCGGAACGCGCACCTTTTTGCAGCCTTTATTATCAGGGCCCAAGTTTGCGAGAATAAAATATCCTTTAGATTTTGATAAATCGTCTGAAAGGTCGCGATAAAATTGGGTTAAAAATTACGGGCCATGTTACTGAACTTTGAATCTTGCCGTCAGATCTCGGCAAATTATGGGGCAAAAAAAAAAAACAGGGAAAGAAGTCTGTATAAAAGTGCCACGAACATCGCAAAATGAAAGATTTGATTCAGCATACAAATGGCCAAATCTGTGTTTTAAATTTTGACGAAAACTGTAAGGAAATACTTAGAGAGAGACTCCTGAAAGTATGATTGTCGGCGACAGCGACAAATGTGGAAGTTTCAAGACGAAGTTAGTGATTCAACGACCTAGAACAGTTTGGAGCTCCGGATAAAGATATGAATCTCAGCCAGAGATAAACTTTGAGAGCTTTTCTTTTTTAAAACAGTACCTAATCTATAGCGCCTCGAACCTCTTGAACAATTTCCATCAACACATTTTCGTTTTATTTAATCCTACCTTATTTATTTTCCGCTTATGTTTATGATAGGTAAATTACTTATTTGACCTCTTGTAAATTATCTTTTGAAGTAATTGAACAAACGATGATAAATTAATGATAAACAAATAATATTATGAGATAAAAAGCAGGAAATAAACGTCCTAACCTAACATAATAGGACGTGTCACTTTGGTAAGTACTAACACAAAACTCAAACAATGATTAATAACTGCAGAATAAACCATTTTCATTTACCAATTCCTAAATATAAAGCGTGCTTCCTGAAACGCTAGACACCTGAAACTCAACACAAAACATGAACAACAAAAAAACCGTTAAAACTTTGATTATTGGCGGCTATACAAACCGAACAAATGGCCAGGTTTATTAAATTCACACAAAAAGCGAGGCAGCGTCGGCCTCCGAAGAACAATAGCTATTGAACTCCCACCGTTTATTGTACGCCAAATGAGAGTGCACTTAATTTATGATCCGGCTGTGAACGCTGAAGATCCCGGGCCGGCTCCCGGGAGGGACGCGCCATCATCAATCAGCGGGGCCTCATGGCAATGAGATATCTTACAGTCATTTGAATCAAATGTGCGAAATAAAGATTTTGATGTGAATGTATTGTGAAGATGAATCTGTAACAATATGCGTCAAATAATTATGTTATTTCGGTTATTTTTGATAACTGTGGGAAGTCAGCGTTACAAACACAACTACGTCACCGGTGAAACTTAATTGTTCAATTAAGAATGAATTATGCTTTGCATGTTTTTCGTAATCCGTTCAAATCAAATCAAATAGTTTATTTGTGATACAAAGGTACATGTCATAGGTCGTTATCCCTAATATTCTTACCACTAATCAATTCACATTAAAAACTACAATAGTCAGAACACAAAATACTAACCGTGCTACCACCAAACAGTGTTTAGGCAGACATGAACTTTGATGTAAAAGCGACATTAGAATACATTGAAACAAGGGTACACGTTTTTGTGGTAGGGACGCAGTAATAATATATAAGTCAATGGGTAGGAACAATATATTTTTCAGTCATCTTTGACGTGTCAGGAACTTCAAAATATAACCTCATAGAAGTTCTACAGCCTGTAAGTATGGACAAGCTTTTACCATAAACTCTTCAACTCAACACTATTTCACCTCCACACTAGTGCCGTCATAACTACATTTCGTCGCGATACAAAAGGTGTTGCATTCCCAGTCCCCAGCTCGTTTCGACGCGCCCTGAGTGCTAGCTTGTCCGGGACGGGATAACGCGGCCCCTTTGTGTCGCACATTTGTAAGGCTAACTTTATATTTGGCTCCACACGTCCCGTCTTGCCATAAAATTGGTATAGACAATTCAGGTCTCAGTTGTAAATTAGACTCTGAGATTTAAGTAAATGCACAAAGTTGTTGAAATAAAATAAAAGATTACGGATTGTCGCTGTTTTGTTCAATACTGTTGATTGTTTCTCTAAAATTTACCCAATACGTTTGGAGGTTGGTTTGGTTGGTTGGGTTGGTTGGTTGGTTGGTTTGGTGGTGGTGGGTGGCAAGCTGAAGTGGCAATGGGCTGGTCACATATGCCGCAGGACCGACAACCGTTGGGGTAAACGAGTCCTCGAGTGGAGACCGCGTCTCGGCAAACGTAGCGTGGGACGCCCTTGGGCGAGATGGAGCGACGACATCAAAAAGGTGGCTGGTAGTGGCTGGCGGAGAACTGCTCAGGATCGAGCTTGTTGGCGTGCCATGAAGGAGGCCTATGTCCAGCAGTGGACGAGTAGGGGCTGATAATGACGTTTGGAGGTTGATGAATTCCGTTAAATAAAAAATTCATAGTCCGATCCCCAACCGATACATTAATGATTCGTGCTTTCGATATAACAGTGTTGTTGTGGAAGCTATAACTACGTCATGTTTTATTAAGAGGTGATTGATAACGATTTGATAAGCCCGTTAAATACATTATTAATAATGTGTGCGGTTGGAACTATAACTTTAAATTGTTTCATTCAATACTTAGAACAACTGGTAAATCATTTGTCTTGCCAAAGATTCAGCATAAACACATTAAATGGTGTTGAGGCATATCATTAACAGTAAATAACAGAATCATATTAGGTAAGTACATTTAGTGATCTCTAGTAAAATCAATATCCCAAACTATGTGTAATGCATAATACGTGTATTTCGAGGTTCGAGAGGTGTTATGAACGTATTAATGTAATTACTAGCGGTTTCCCTCATGCTCCGTACACAAACACACGCGTGGGACATGTTACAAACATATGCGGACATACAGGTAGGTACTTATCATACGAAAATCATATTCAATTGCCTCATATCACAACCTAGTGAGTGTTTCAAACAACATTTTGCAGGAGGGCGAATGAGAAAAAATCTGGTATTGTGTATTTCTAGATCTACATTCAATCTTGAAAACTTTACTTATAAAATTACAAAATATGGATTATAGTTTTTTTTAAATATAAATTATAAACTAGTGTTTGACCGCAATCCTGCCGAATGGTAAGCAGTTATGCAATATTTGACGGTACCTAATGCGCGCTAGTTCATTAAGAGCCTATTCACTCTAGCCTTCAAGATACTTAAATTGTATTCCGACGGAAACACCGCGGCTGGCAATTTTTTCATGTTCCTCGATGTACGCGTTGTAAAAGAAGAGGCGAAACGCTTCTTTTGGATCATTGTGGCGTCGACAACGTGAGGATGGAAACTTACCGTACGACGAGTCGTCCGATGATGGAACGGAGATGGGGGAATTCAATCACGCATTTCCCTGGCACACTTTCCAAAATGCATCCTATAGATCACCGACAGGCTGGCTAGTATTCACCTATGCTCCAGGCTTTGGAGACCGTTTTGAGCTAAATCTGGGTCGCCAATTAGCTTCTTCGTATGCCTTTCCACTGAATCCAATGTAGCCAGGCGGCATTTTGCAGCGCCAGTTCAAATGTGGCGGCAATACTCTACACACGAACGGACCTGTGTTTTGTATAACATTAGAAGCTCTCCTAGTGTGAAGTACCGAATAACGCCCATTTCCTGGCAGCTACCTTGCATTTGGACTCAATGAACCACTCAAAATTTAGGTTCGGGAAAATCTCAACTCCCAAAAGCTGAAGGTAGTTGGTGCACAATCGCTGGTATACCAACACTACACCATATTGAAGTGTTGCAGTGAGGTAAATTCGGTGGAGCATTAAGACGCGAATTGTGGGCAAAGAGAGATGCAAAGGGACCGGATGCGTGTGCGCTGCCGCTGTGTGTACACACAGACCCCGGCACGCTGCAGGAAATGATGCTCCAATGACTATCAAAGGGAACGTATGCGTGTGCGCTGCCGCTGCGTGTACACACAGACCCTGGCACGCTGCAGGAAATGATGCTCCAATGACTATCAAAGGGAACGGATGCGTGTGCGCTGCCGCTGTGTGTACACACAGACCCCGGCACGCTGCAGGAAATGATGCTCCAATGACTATCAAAGGGAACAGATGCGTGTGCGCTGCCGCTGTGTGTACACACAGACCCCGGCACGCTGCAGGAAATGATGCTCCAATGACTATCAAAGGGAACGGATGCGTGTGCGCTGCCGCTGTGTGTACACACAGACCCCGGCACGCTGCAGGAAATGATGCTCCAATGACTATCAAAGGGAACAGATGCGTGTGCGCTGCCGCTGTGTGTACACACAGACCCCGGCACGCTGCAGGAAATGATGCTCCAATGACTATCAAAGGGAACGGATGCGTGTGCGCTGCCGCTGTGTGTACACACAGACCCCGGCACGCTGCAGGAAATGATGCTCCAATGACTATCCCGGATAGCTGAGGTATGCCTCATCTGACGGACATCTAATCTGGGTCTCCGTCAAAAAAGCAGGTGGGGCTTATCAGTCTCTAGGTGGTGATGGACTGAATCGAGATTTGAGTGCAGACCTCGAATGTTCGAGAGGTGCACTTGGAATGAGAGGACGTGCGTCCGCTTGCACACCTACTTTTCTTTATATAACTAATAATTTTTAAAAATCAAAACTGAGTGAATAGAAAGGAAGACGGCAGTTGAGCGATGTTAAACCCAACAACACGATCAACGATGCTGCGCCAGAGGGAGACTATGGGGACGCTCGAAGCCTCGAACCCCCCCAGGGATCGCCATCTAGCTCTCTCGTCCGGTCGCCAACTGGTGTAGTGTAGCAAATATGACAATAATAACGTATGTTTAATTGACCTATCTTTAGAAATTGGAAAAATGTACATACATAATGAAAAATACTTATATGAAAAACTTTTTGTATTTCCCTAAAGCCTAAACATGAATAAAGTAGCCTAGCCCAAGAATGAATTAACAATATATATTTTGAAATGGGTAATTCTCTATTTACACGTGAAACTATCCAATAATAACTGTGTGCGTGTGCAACAAGTTTAATAACGAACTGGGTTTCGACGGAGAGCTACCGTAATATTGATACTTGGCTACTTTTAGCCAGCTCAGATGAACTTACGTTCGAGCTTAGATTAACAGCGGATTAGCTCGATCTGAGCCTAAAGGTAGGGAAAACATTCTGGATTTAACGGACCTGACAGAGCAAGTATCCACAAAAGCTCATTGTTTATATTTTGTATTGAAAAGTTACCATACCACCAGTACTAGCATACCAGTGATTGAATCACTGAATTGTATCAATATGTGTCATGATGCCAAATGTAGAGATCTCGTCGATGTCTTCGATTCAGATTAGTATTAATTTAAAATTAACTCCACAGTGAGCGGCACAGTCGCCACACTTAAGTTAATTATTATACCAATAATATTAATCTTCTCAATGTTCCCTCTTGGGCTTGCATCGACGTCGGATCTCGATGGACCTACATTTTTAATTACGTGTCGAACTTTTAAGTGGGGGACCCAGGAGGCACGGTGGGGGCTCGAATCTGATTACTTCGTAATATCCACTTATTGGACATTCTTCATCCAGAACGTTGAATTACCTACTTATGTGTATCGGCACCTTAATTTTATTTTCCCCGTGGAGTGAGGTTGTTTTGTATAAACTTTCTCCATTTTCTGGTTATTTTATTACTTTCCACGTATGTTCGGAGGTTGTCAGCGGAGATTTATAACTGCTGTTTTGGCGTATATGTGTTTAGTATCGCACTGCAATACTAAAACAATTTATGGAATCTGTCATCCCATATCTCGTGAAAAAAATAAGCTTTTCTTTACTTTCACCCTTCTTGTTTTGTTTACAAATTCGATTTAGTAGGCGCCAATTTATGATATTAATAATATCGTGTAGCCCATACAATGTTTCACATAAAGCTACTTAGTGTCAGTATGTCGCTGAGCAGACGTTATCGCGACATATTCCCCCATCCACGAGCCACAAGCCACAGCCACGAGCCACAAGCCACTGATATTCATGACTCACACCACACAAATAATTGTGGCTAGAACATGTTAACTTAGTCGACTTTAACTAATAAATATTCATAGTTAGTTAGAAGCCTGTTTGTTCTCACTCTTTGAGGACTGACACTAACTTATGCATGACTTTTTAGTTTACTTCCCTTTACATTTGAGGTGTAAGTATCACTAATAATACAATTTACTAATATAATATAAAGATGTTCACTACATTCACCAAACCTAATTTAATTAGCCTTGCCCAGTGGTATCGGCCGCGACTTATAAATTGTAGGTCCTGGTTGTAGGTGGTTTACTTTGTGTAAACTATTTCATCAGCACTGCTCTCAAAACGGTGAAAGAAAACATGGTGAGGAAACCTGCATGGCCTAGAACCATAAACTTCGATGACATGTGATGTCTACCAACCCGCACTGGGCCCGCGTGCTAGATTACAGTCCACCCCCTCTCACCGAGAGGAGGACTGTGTTCCAACAATGGGAATAACATAGGCTGATTTTTTAATTAATGAAAATATTTTCGGTTGCATTGGCGTGGAAAAATAGTATGATAAATATATGTGTAGACTTAATGGATACAAACAATATAGGTACTTAGGTAAACGTTATACCTAACTGAGGGGAGCAGGATGATAAAGTAACAACCGATACCTGCAAGCTCTTACATTGGTTAGGCACATCAGTACTCAATCAGTAGGTACGCACGTGGGTAGTATCCCTCCACATTTAGTTAAAAGAACATATATTATTGCTGGTCTATTTAGTTTCGAGCGCATGGCTGGCTCGGTTCCTACAGAGGGTACTGCTAAAAGCACTTCCTTTCCAGTGGAGTGGCCGCCGTGAACTGATATTAAGGTTTCTGGTTGTTCTGTTAGCTCCTCAACGGAGGTTTCAACTGAAGCAGTTCGAAGCTTGTGGGATGTGATGGCAGTATAAATGCGGGAACTATCTCTTCACACGGCCCATCTTCCTTTCCCTTATTTTTGAGCAACTGGATAATATGTCTTTTGACGGTTTGACCCGTTTCACTCAGGTGTGCCAAAAACACAGTTTTGGCCATACTTTTAACATTAACGATAAATTGTTGTTGAGTATAAAGTTTCCCAAAATTAGCTCACCCACACTAAACCACTAAACCTTACAGTTGCCACGATAATTATTAATCTAAAACACGGTTCCTTCTGTTTGTCTGTTGCAGCCGGATTATACGATTAGAGTACGTTGGTGAAATGTTGATTAAATGCTTGATGTTATTACGGGTACAGAATTGTTTGAACTCATGCGATTCAACATAAATTTCGTTATTTGAACGAATTGTTTGAAATAAGCCTCATGACCTTACTTCGCATAGCCTTCCATTTACTACACGCGAAGAGAAACCCGCTGAAACATCAAAACATTCCACCAATATATTGAAAACGTGTTTACTATAAGCAAAAATGTTTTACTTGATATCTTGGGAATGACTTTATCGGAATTAAAAATAATTATACCTAAGTTCTTAAAATAAACGGTTTGGTTCGATCATTTAAATATTGATGTTTTTTTTTTTTTATAATAGGTATGTATTCCAAAAATTACAGCGATGTGTTTTTGGATTTCGGTTACAACGTTTTTCGACTAATTAATGTATCTACCGTCCATCGAACTGATAGGGTTGTAACTTTTATTGTATTGAACAGTTTTCATCTATTCTGTGGTGATCAATCATTCGAAATTAAATAAGTACCTAACTAGTTCCTCTAGTTTTTTCAATTCCTCCTTTATATACTTGTACATAATTATATTTTTATTTTATTTTTTTTTAACTTTTTAAATTATGTAAATATTAGCCATGTAATTAATGAAAGTACCTAACTAGTTAACAAATAAATAATATAATAAATAGGTAAACAATTAAATAAAGCTCGTATATGTGACTGACGCAGCAAATGTTAATATAAAACTAAGAGACTATCTACCTACTGTACTATTACCGAACCACTAATAAACAAACAACAATACGCAACAAATAACCACCGCTGGAGATGGTATATTTTAGAAACATGAATTGAAATTAAAGCGTAGCAGCAAACCATTTATTTAACTTTATTTTGAAATAGAAGTTCGTTTACACGTTGCCTTCAGATACAAGAAAAAGCTGCCTTGTGATGTGTGTGCGCTTTTACAACAAAAACCCTAATGAGCTAAAATCCATACTAATATTATAAATGCGAAAGTAACTCTGTCTGTCTGTCTGTCTGTCTGTCTGTCTGTTACGCTTTCCCGCTTAAACCTCTCAACCGATTTTGATGAAATTTGGCACAGACAATCTTTGGACCCTGAGAAAGAACATAGGCTACCTTTTATCCCGGAAAAATATGATGTTCCTGAGGGAAATCTAAAAAGCGCGATATAACCGAACTCCACGCGGGCGAAGCCGCGGGCGGAAAGCTAGTATATAAATAATGTGAATTTATTTAAAAACTAGCTCTACAAATCAATACATAGTATAAAACAAAGTCGCTTTCGCTGTATGTCCGTATGTATGCTTAGATCTTTAAAACTACGCAACGGATTTTGACGCGGTTTTTTTTAATAGATAGAGTGATTCTTAAGGAAGGTTTGTATGTATAATAAATGCATAATATAGTAGAGAAACACTGATAAATTTAAAGGTTTCTAATGTGATGTCGTAAATAAGCACGTTTTTTTGCGCTTATATTGCAAACGCTGGCTGAACCCTACGAGATAGACCAAAATAATGTACTACAGTATTGTTCACCTTAAAAAGTTCAACAAAAAGTCCGCGATGGTATATGTCTATCTCTTAGGGATAACCCAGCATAACCATTTTTATTCTTTACTAAAAAATGGTTATTTACGAAGTGATTTTAAACAATACAGCATTAATCCTTATCCATTTAAGAGGGGGTATAAAGGTAAATTGTTGATTTTAGATTTGATTTTTACAGTCCATAATAAGCTGCAAATTATTTGGTTTTTCAAATATAGATATTACATTATATTTGAGAGAGACTGGTCTGAGTGAAAACATGAAATTATAATATTTTCTCGATAGAAAAAAATCATAAAGTTGCATCTAGTTTTCAACTAAATTCAATTTATTTTCAAAATTATGCCTATTATTGAGTCAATATTTTAATGCACAATATAAAATTATATTACCGAGGGACTGTATTAGGGATTTCATAAAATATTGTATATTTTACGAGTAATTATAAAAAAACTGGTTTGCCGCTTACTACGTTCTTATTCCGCGCAGAACACTCTCGTTCTGTTTCGCCTGGTATAAGCCCCGCACGATGATATTGCGATTGGCGGCCATCTTGGTGACGTAGTCGGACTCGCACCGTCGGTACCGTTCGCAAGTTCAGTCCGCGCTTACCCACTTACGCACATCGAATATTTTTGTTAGCTTTTTGTTTTTGTTATCCTGTTTTATTGTTATTCTTGAGTTTTGTTGTTTAGTTTTGTTAACTGTTACTCGTTAAAATGAGTAAGAAATTAATTAATAGTCGTGCTCGTGAAATTATAATTAAAGTGGACAATTATTTTGTTAAAGAGAAAGAGGATTGTAAGTTAGTTCTTGAAAGTATAAACCGTGCTTTAAAAAGTGCTTCGGACATTTTAATACCGAAGCAACTGCTTACAGTTATTAAAAATATTTTGCAAAATCCTATCAAAGTCACGGAGTGTGTGGCATGTGCCACAGGCGTTGCAAAAAATACTGTGACGAAATTGAGACGAGAGCATGAGTCAGCAACAGCCAGTGGCAGCAAAATGAGAACTCCTACTAAAGGAAAAAGACAAAAGAAGAAATATTTCGACGGGTTTTCCTTAACAGCTTTAAGAAATATTGTAGATTCAATGTGTACGGTGAGGAGAGAAATACCCACAATGCGCAAAATCTTGGCGGCTTCAAAAGTAGACCTTAATTATGCTGGTAGTGAAACTACATTAAGAAAAATAATGAAATGTGATTAAGGCTACCAATTTAAACGATGCTACAAAAAAGACTGGCCCTAATTCAAAGACCCCAAATTCAAGCGTGGAGGGCTAAATATTTACGACGTATGAAAGAAAATGACTCGCTTGGTAATAACAAAAGACCCGTTATTTATCTCGACGAAACGTGGATACATGCACACTAAACGGTAGAAAAATGTTGGCAAACAGCAACCGATGGAGGGAGACGGAACGACAGCCCCGGCCGCCGATGGATAATAGTTCACGCGGGAAGTTAAAGCGGTTTTGTTGACAATGCCCTTTTAATGTTTAAAGCACACACCAAAACGGGGGATTACTATGATCAAATGAATGCTGAGTATTTCACCAAGTGGCTTACAGACAAAATAGTACCCAACATACCACGCAACTCCAAAATTGTGATGGACAACGCCCCTTATCACAGTAGGGATGAGAATAGGCCACCAAGTATGAACAATAAAAAACAGTTGATTGTTGAGACTTTCCCAACGACAGTACAAAACCTGAACTGTATTTATTAATTAAACGGCACAGACCGCCGAAAAATTATAAAATTGACAATTTATTAGCTGGCAATGGCCATGAAGTCGTTAGATTACCACCTTACAACTGCGACCTCAACCCCATTGAGTACATCTGGAATCTGGTAAAGATGAGGGTGTCAGAAAAGAATGTGGAGCAGTTGGAAAGTCGCATTGAAGCTCTGACGTTGGAGTCGTTGGCGTCAATAACTCCAGATGACTGGCGAAAGGAAGTCAATCATGTTAAACGGCTTGAAGAGGAATACCTATTGGAATAAAGATCGAATAATTGACGAGTTATTTGTCATAAATACGGCGACAACAGTGAATCGGAAACGACAGACACAGAAAGCAGTTATGATTCGGAAGACTATATACATTTTTTTACATATTATCCTGGTTTTATTTATAAGCTGATAGATGTAGGTAGTAATTAAAACATGACTACTACACAGTGGACTCTGGTTCAATTCCCGCTCGCAAATTAACAGAAATGTAGTTAGAAAAACATAGTATACATGTAAGAAAGATATACGAATAGGTAAGTACCTATATTTTTCTTACGTCTACAAAAATTATTTCCTTGAAATTTTTAATAATGAAAGTTTATTTGTCAGAATATGGGTGAGTAAGTATACCTAAGAAAGAATGTTAAATGCAAAATTAATATTAATTTTATTATACATACACTCTTTATAAAGAGTGTAATAAAATTATAAAATACAAATAAACCCTTAACCCTAATATTAATTTATACATACACTCTTTATAAAGAGTGTAATAAAATTATAAAATACAAATAAACCCTTAACCCTAATATTAATTTTGCATTTAACATTCTTTTGCTAGCTGTCCTTTTGTGTGACAGATGACGTCACAACGCTGTTATTGTGACAAGGTTCCATCGCAATATCATCGTGCGGGGCTAGTACATGCGTTACAAGCATGTTTTGTTTCATTGATCAGTTTCGATCGCTCCGTTGAGACGAGAGGACTGTGCTTCTGTGCTCCGTACCCGTGAAAATACTTTGACGAAATTATGGCAAACAAAAAAATCAAAAAACCGCTCTAAAAGAGAAAATAAGGAATTAAAACGTCAACTCATGGCTAATTGTCAAAGGTTTGTTTATTAATTTTAATTTATAATGTATGTGTAGGTTTTAATACGCACTGGAGTAATGGTGGCCAAATAGTATATGCAAAATAAATCGATACCCTGACCATTCGCTTGTTGAGGGGAGTTTACTTTGCGGTTTGTTTGGTTTATATGTGCTCAACTACAAAAAAATATATTTTATACTAAGTATTTGTATGAATTCGAATTATTTTTGATGTATAAATATGAACGAATAGACATAAACGGAGCCATAGTACGCTATATAGATAAAAAGAAAAAAAGTAGAAGATTCTCATAAAAATAATACTAAATTAATTTGAATAAAAATACTTACAAGTATATGAAATTAATTATTTGAAACGTTTTTAGTGAGATAACCCCTATATTAAGGTAGCCATGACACTTTTTTTATGACGTTTGATTTCAGGCGACTTTCATCATCATCATCATCATCATCCCAGCGTTAATCCCAGTCGCATCCGAAGCCTTTTCAGCTTTGGAGTCTGGGGTCCGCTTTACCAGTCCAACTGCTGATATTTTCCGTGAAGCGACTGCCGTCTGACCTCCACAACCCGAAGGCGATATCGAAGCATTGCAGTTAGACCAATTGTTGGACTTTTGAGGGCTCCAACAACCCGTAACGACTGCCACTAGATGTTCGTTTGGCAACCGGGACCAACGGCTTAACGTGCTTTCCGAGGCACGACCAGACCACTGCAAATATTCATATTCATGCATACAAATACTTGCACTGTGCGGGGATCGAACCCGCGCCACCTTGCGCAGCGGCCGCGTCCGCTACCACTACGCCACGGAGGCTGTCGATTGCAGGCGACTTTGACAGTTCTATTTTCCCGTTGTGTTCGTGTCGAGTGTTGATTTGAGTTTATTGTGTTTATTTAATGGGGCGTATGTTCGGAATTCATATTTTGTTTTTTTCGCAGTCATATGGTAGATAATATAAATACGATAGCCTTAGATACACGACACGTCAATCAAATGTCACTGTCGAAATCTTATTTCGCTTATTGCTGACCACCATATTTATTAGTAGTAGTGTTGCACTCCTTGACCGAGTTAAATTGAATCTGCATAAAAACTAAGCCAAAATATAGGAAATTAACATTAAAAACAGTTAACTATAGCGTAACTATACCTAGCATTAAGTGTACAATGTGCTGACCCAGGCTCCATACATTTCTGAAACATCTCCATTAAAATTCCCAATTTAAAAAACTATCGAGTTATAATAATATCACTTTCATAGGTAAAAATGCAAAATGTGCTTTATCTTAAAAGTTATAAAGTTCAAGGCATGTATCATCTGGCTACTTGTTACGAAAATCTTAGCGAAATATAAAAATAGATTTTTACACTTATTCCTTATCAAAACGGGCTTATAATAAGTCGGAAACTGTAGTTATCATTTATAAGGTGAATACATACCAGTTTTACATGTTAATTCTTCAAAATACGATCTTTATAAGGTTTGTTTTCATTTCATTTTTTAACAGATCTACCTTTACGCCTTTGAACGAACTTGATCCGAATTGTGATGAACTTTTGAACCAAAATGGTACGTAATTATGCTATTTTAATATCTTTTGTTATGGGTAAAATATTATAAATATAGTTGGTAAGTTATCTGTAAATATGCCATTTCTCAAAAGCACCTTATGGAAAAGAATGTTACCCAAGCAAACTAAGTAAAGACTTACATCAGTCATAGTTACATTATACATAACACCAGTACATCTAGATCTGTGGAAAGCTTAGTTCATACCTAGTTTTTTCTGATTTTAGTACCATTATGATATAACAAACATTTGATTCCACAGTAAAAGTCACACACAATGATAAACTGTAAAACCTAATCCATACATAATTATGACAATTTTCGTTTGATTTCAGACATATTGAACCACGAGTGTATAATCGGGCAAAGTTAGGTACGAAGAAAAAGAAAACTAATGAAAAAACAGCGGAAAATATATATGACGTTAGTGAACGACTCGTAATAAACAAAGTGTATTTCTTTGAAAGACTTAAAATTATTTCAAATCATGCTCCTTAATTTGGCTGTTACCTATCCAACGTTAAAATCACTGGCGAAACAAAAGTTGGTTTATATTCTAAATTGAAACTTTTTTGTAATATATATAAAGCTACTTACTTTTATTATAAACACAAAACCTTCAACTTAGATATTAATACAGCAGCAGTTTCTGGTATCACAAACGCTGGCATTGGTTTGGAACAATTTCAAGGACTGTGTTCAGCAATGAATGTTTAATAAACATCATAATCAAATTTCTGAAGAATGGGCAAAACGGCTAACGAAACTATCATAGCCGCGGCTGCAGTGGAAGAAGGCAGGGTAAAAGATGGCATAGCGGTAATCGATGTAATTGCTGATGGTTGCTGGTCTAAGCGGTCTTACAATACTAATTATGCGGCACTATCTGGAGCAGCAGCTATAATCGGAAGACAGTTCGTAGAAGTTTTATTTTTAGAAGTAAAAATCAAATAATGTTGTATCTGTAGTCGTGCACAAAATAAAGGTAGAGCAGCAAAAGAACACGTATGTGTATATAGATCAATAAATAACAATAAATCATAAAAAAGTAAAAAATAACGAACGTGTAATAAATATTGAAAGTAACTAGCGCGCTTTACCATCAACGATCGCACCACTGCTTACCATCAGGCAGGATTGCGGTCAAGCGCTGGTTTATACTTAATTTATATAAAAAAAAAATATATTTTACAGTATAAAAATAAATGATTATTAACTTTTCGTTTTATTTATGCACCACAGTCTACTACTAAATTTCCATAGTGATTTTTTTATGTTTGAAGTAGGTAGATACACATTCTTCACCTCATCCATCAAGCAAATAACAGGATTTATAGTAAAAACAAAAAAAAAAAACAGAAACAAATTAATAACAACTAAATAGTCATCATCATCATCATCCCAGCGTTAATCCCAGTCGCATCCGAAGCCTTTTTCAGCTTTGGAGTCTGGGGTCCACTTTACCAGTCCAACTGCTGATATGGCTAAACTTCGACATTTTCCGTGAAGCAACTGCCGTCTGACCTCCACAACCCGAAGGCGACATCAAAGCATTGCAGTTAGACGAATTGTTGGACTTTTGAGGGCTCCAACAACCCGTAACGACTGCCACTAGATGTTCGTATGGCAACCGGGACTAACGGCTTAACGTGCTTTCCGAGGCATGACCAGACCAGTGCAAATATTCATATTCATGCATACAAATACTTGCACTGTGCGGAATCGAACCCGCGCGACCTTGCGCAGCGGCCGCGTCCGCTACCGCTACGCCACGGAGGTTGTCAAAATTAATTGTTCAAAACAACAACTAAATAGTAAAACGTTTAATTATACCATTACTTCCCTTTCGCTTTATTTGTCACTAACTGCGGTCTGCGACTTCTTACGCCATGACTTTTTGAATAAAACCATGACATATTTTATTAAAAATTTATATCCGCTATTTCGGATTTCAAATTGTATGTTATGTTCGTAATCAGCACCCTAAAAACCTCGGCCATTGGGTTGTATCTTGTATCCTAAAAAATAATTTAATGTCCATCAGATTTATATAAAATATTGAACACGTATTTTTTATTTTTTCTTTCATTCTAATACTTAGGAAGATATATTGATTTGAAATGTCGCATGTCATCACGCCGTGGTAAATTTTTTACCACGTAATTAGCCCCCACTCCGTAACTTTAATACGCTATATCTCAGTAGTTTTTGGTAATATCGACAAAATAAAAAATAAGGGTCTTAATTTTCTTTATTATCTATAAGAGGGACTAAATATTTTTTTGATTTTCATACCTTGGATACATCCCTATTACATATTTTCTAAAATCTATACCCTCCATCTTGAATATTTTTTAATGTCATCTATAATTTTTATCATAACTATAGAAGACTAGCAAAAATACTATTTTAATGAATGCTTTGAGTTGCGCTTAGCCAAGTCTTACCAAAAAAATAAAATTAACAGTATGATTACATTACATACCTTTTCGTTATAATTAAAAAAAATATTTTGTTTGTTGTTTAGTTCAAAGTACAGACGGATAATCCGACTCGCACTTTGCCAATTTTTATCTGACCTTTTTGCGTTTACTGTGTACTCGTAAATCAAAACATGGCGCGGGTAACGTTTTCGATGCGTTGGACGAGTGCGGGGCGTGTGAAGCGCGCGGGTGAAATCCGATTTTTTTCTAGCTTTATACGCCCTCTTAAGTACCTTAAATAAATTGTGCATTTATTATAGATCAATATGCTTTTTACAGCATGTAGTTTAAGTGAATATTACCGAAGATATTACAAATCTGTCTGTCTGTCTGTCTGTCTGTTACGCTTTCCCGCCTAAACCTCTCAACCGATTTTGATGAAATTTGGCACAGACAATCTTTGGACCCTGAGAAAAAACATAGGCTACCTGTTATCCCGGAAAAATTGATATTCCCGAAGGAAATCTAAAAAGCGCGATATAACCGAACACCACGCCGGCGAAGACGCGGGCGGAAAGCACACAATCTTTAGACCCTGAGAAAGGACATAGGCTACCTTTTATCCCGGAAAATTTGATGTTCCCGAGGGAAATCTAAAAAGCGCGATATAACCGAAATTTACGCGGGCGAAGCCGCGGGCGAAAAGCTAGTATAATAATAAATTTATTTATTTTCTCTCAGAAAGTCACAATGGTTTTATAGTATTAAATAGTTTTCAACAATATCTTAAATTCACATTGTGAGAACTGGTGCCTAAAGTAGGTCTTACGAAAACCTGTAGGTACCTGTAGCAGGTACAGGTCACTAGACTCGAATCAAATGGCTAAATAAACAAATGTACTTTCTATGACACTAAGGATGTGTTTGGCATACATTTATAATATTACTATTAATTTGGATGTAATTGCTAATGATAATATTGTTCACATAATTATTAATTTTGCATGCAATTTGTACACATTTTGTATAGCTACCTAAACATGTTTACATTATATTTAAATAAGACTGTAACATCATCGGTGGAGGTCTGCCCGGCTTGGGTAGAGCACCGCCGTGTCCTCGTGGCGGCGATCGGCAGCAGGCCAGGTCCATGGCTCGGAGCGAGTGTGCATTGTAGGACGTCACCACCTTCTGCGAAGCAGTGATGCTGGCAAAGGAGGAGGCGCAGCGCGTGAGGGACCGGGAATCCCAGTTCCTCTCGACTCTAGCCGCCGCAGGAGACGCCCTGGTCGGGAGATAACTTCGAACCTCCGGCCACCGCAGGCGCGGGCTTGCGGGCGGTGAGCTGCCCACTGCTCGCGGCCTGGTAAGGACCAGGCCCAAGTCGATGGCGCGATGTGTTTCACGCGCGCTTCAACAAAATGTAAGCACATCGTGAAGGGGTCGACGAAGACTGATGCCTCCTGGGTCAGGGTTGCGGGTTAGTTAAAAAAGAAACCGTGGCCCTGGCGCACAGGTAAGTGAAGAAAGACGGATGGGTGAACAAACAAAAGTCTGACACGCCCTTCCGCTCCGCCCAGAACGGGAGAGGTCATTTGATGATTTACTAACCTAAACAAAAGAAAAAAAGAAACGACTGTAGCATCATTATACTATGTTTAAGACAAATAAAGACTTCTCTTATCCTCTAATCGAAAGTGTTTAGATACAGTTTCCTTTTGAAAAGGTTGGTATCAAAAAGTAAAGAGTGATATCGATTTCAGCTTTGTGGCATATATCATTACATACACTGTACAACTTAGTAACCGTCGTAACGTAAAGGAAAGGGGAAGGAGTGTCGACGTTGGTTTTGTGGAATTATTATCCAAACAGATTGAAAGTATTATAACATATCTAACCACATTCTACAAAGGAAATAAAGAATCAAAATATTTTCCAGTTAGACAGTCCATGAGGAATTCGCTATGTAGATTTTTTTGTTAGAGCTCGTCAGTTATTCTCGTCCATCGTTCTACGCCAAAGAGATGTGAAAATGTGTGAAAACTGTATCTTTAGCGACGTTATTCTACTATGAAAGGGAGGATAAAACGACGTCAGATAATTAACGAGGATTACAAAAAAAAAAAAAAAACATTTTCCCTCTATTTCATATTTTCATAAAACTTTTTCATTGTATTTAAGTAAATAATGTTACTTGCATAAAAAAAACATTTTGCATGAATATATTAAAATTCTAAAAAAAAAAAACTACAACATTAGTGAAGTGCTCGCAACCGCAATGCTTAGGACAGCTCAAAACTCTATCACCAAGTTGCGCCACGTTTCTGGGCCGTCGGTCATCATTGTGAGCGAGTTGTCGCCTGAATAATGCAGGACTTGTGAACACGTTGACACGCCTGCCTACTGCCGCCTGACGTCATACTTGCGAGCAGCTGGCCTTTGAGTATCTACAGACAACGTCTACGTAAGAATAAAAGTTTACTGCAATGGCAGTGGCTGAGTGATCGAGTGCTGCGCCGCGTGCTGCGGGTTCGATTCCCACACGGAACAAATATTTGTTTGATCTACAATTAGTTGTTCTGGTTCTTGCTGTTTGTGTATGTGACTTAATATGTTTGTAAACGCACCCACGATACAGGAAAAATTCCTAGAGTGGGGCAACGTTTAAAAAAAAAACCGAAGTAATGCTGCACTCTCAATAGTTACGTATTTGTTTACGTCAAATAATCTAGTTGTAAATACCAAGATAATGAAATGTATAAAGTTCGCCAAATTTTAGAAATCTAGGACCCAACATCGTTTTAGATAAAGAGGTGCTTGAAACTGTGGGCTCGGCAATTTTTCTGGGAATAACAGTAGATGACAAACTTCAGTGGGGACCACACATATTAACCCTAGCAGGAAGGCTGAGTTCGGCCGCCTGGCATAGGCGGCCGAACTCAGCCTTCAGGAAACTAAGACAGCTCGTTTAGCCTATTTAAGTTATTAGCTAACGTGTTTTTTTCAACACAGTTTTATTAAATGAACAGGCTGTGCTGCTGGGGAGTTTGTTCCGCCACTTCTTCTTTCTAGCGAAAGCACTAGGAAGTGCACAACATACACACAAGTTTCCAACAGTAACCGTTGGTCAAGTGCCCGCCAGACATAACAGCCGTCTGATCGGAGGCTCCTCCCTTTTCTAAGCAGCATGAATTCCATAACTTTACTCCATGATCCTTGTGCCTCCACAGTACAAAACAACATAAAACATAGTAACTATACAATACATAGACGCTGCAAAATAAGAGCATCTCCAACGAGAAGAACTAAGTAACACCTGTATTTCCTGGTTGAAAGTCACTTGTATGTCATAAAACGTTTAGGTCTATTTTAGCCCAGTCACTTTAGGCAAAAAAGAGGCCATCCTCGGAATTTGAGATAATAAGCTGGAAACTCGTATACAGCTTCATTTTGGTGTTCTAAAAGTTGTCTGAAAAGTCTCATATTATCTCGTGTCTGTGTCGTAAGTATTCGAGGTCAAAGGTCACGACAATCGGTTTTTTGCAATCATCTCCGTTTCTATTTAATTGCTCTAATAATGTTAGCACCTATTATCAAAATTGTAGAGCATAAAATTTTCGGCAAATTTTGTTTTAAATATTTTTTTATAAAGTCAACCGTTTTTGAGATAGAGAGCACCCAGGGCTCAGGCATATATACCTTGTATATAGTTACTAAATCATTACAATAGTATTAGCAATAAATAAATTGTATTGACCTTGTATTACAGTATATGTGCCTGAACGCTGGGTGCTCTCCGCTCTCTATCTAAAAAACGGTTGACTTTATAAGAAAATGTTTAAAACAAAATTTGTTGCAAATTTTATGCTCTACATTTTTATTAATAGGTGATAACATCATTGGAGCAATAGAAATGGAGGTGATTGCAAAAACCGATCTTCGTGACCTTTGACCTCGAATAACTTACGACGCAGACACGAGATAATATGAGACTTTTCAGATAACTTTTAGAAAGCCACAATGAAGCTGTATACGAGTTTCCAGCTTATTATCTCAAATTCCGAGGTGAAACCCTAAAGTGACTGGACTATTTGGCTGAGACAGCTTAAGCCTAAGGCCCGATGACACTTGCTATGATATAAAATTTGATAATTTATTCAGTCGAACTAGATTTGGTTGTCATAATCAGCCGTGGTCGATGCTGGACAAATCAAGGCTACCTCACAGCTACAACGAAACCACCGGCGACACCGTGTATACATCGTAAACACATGACGCGACGTTGCATCGCCCATTGATTATGTGGTAACTACAAACAACGCAACTGCACTACTAAACACACTACAGTAACTACAGTAATAAAATAATGGTAATAAAGCCGTTATTGCAAAGTCGACTTTATCAAATTATTAGCATGAAGCACCAACAACTACACCTGGTGATTGCATTTTCTTTGGTACTCTACATCTCATTGCTACTCAAGCATACGTATCTAGTAAATAATGTGCTTTATCTCGCGGAGGCGCGGAAACTTTCGGAGTATGGAATTCATTCGGGAATGTCGCTATGAGTCCGGTATGCGGTGTTGTCGTGCCCAGTCGTGGGTTCATTTGGCTAGATATCTCATTAATCCGCCCACTGCTGGTAATCAGGGGCGTGCACAGACATTTCGAGTGGGGTATGCATATTCACTACCGAAATGTGTGCTTATACAAACTTATTTTTGCTTTATACGAATCCTGAATATAGTTTGTTCAGAATAAGCAACTGAATCGATTCAAATCATTTTTACACTATGTATGTTATATTTTTTCCCAAATACATTTAGCCATTGTTGCATCATGGCAACAGCTGACGGAGGTCAACGCCCCGCGTGCCCACCTGATCGGTGGATTGGATTGCATATTTTTTCCTTTAATAAGCGAATCGTCGTGACCACGGAACGCAAAATTTTGTTTACCTAAAAAGCAGACGATATCGATTAACCTTTTGAAAATTTTTCGTGTTTGAAAATGTTTATTTTAAATGTCTATTCAAACTAGACTCTATTCTACCAAAAATTTAGTACTTTAGACAAGAATCTAAATGTTTTTCCGACGAATAGTATTTAGAGGAGGCTTTGTGAAATTAAATCTGAATATCCATAACCCCAAAACATTTTATTAACATGTTTTGAAAATAATATACACGGAAAACAAAATATTTTGTGTGTATACCCCCTGCTAACCAGTTATAATTATCATAATACTTTTTATTAAAACAACGTGTGACATTACCTTTCTTTTGAGTTAAGTTCAAGTCGCGAACACAACGCCCTTTTACAACTATTTTATATTTTTGCTCAAAACTTAATGTTGAAAAAGACACTATTTTTAATTTACCTAAACACACATCACCATAAGAGAACAGAGCTCACAAGAATAATTTTCCATATTTTAGAAAGAAATACTTATCTAAAGTAAATAAACGAATTCAATTCAGTTTGCACTCAAAACGACACCCAAACATCAATATTCAATATGGCCACAAAAAGATTACGTAATTTATTATTGTGAGTCTGGTAAAATAAAAACGTATCTTAACGAAAAACAATTAAGTACGCAATTTGTCAGCTTTTTGAATTGGCCGGATTATAATAAGCACTGCCTAAATCGGTTCATTTTCTCAATGAAATTGCACAGTCGCACACGAGAAGCTTACGCACACATTCAAACAATTTCATTCAAAATACGACCACACACGCTAACCAGGGATGCATTTTTAGTTCGTGCTTACGTCGCTCTTTCTCCGTGGCGCTAGAGTGACGTGCATAGATGTTATGCATAATATGTGTTAGCTAGTTCGCGCTAGCCCCAAAAGATGGCAGTGTTTTAGACTGTAGTGTTTTTTAAATAAAATTTTACTGTACTACAAAAATTATATTTTAATACGATTCGGGTGTTCCGAATTAGAAAATTATCAGGGTATGCAGTGCTTATATGCCTCTATGGAGCGCACGCGCCTGCTGGTAATCGTGTTGGTGTTTCTTAATAAGATTTTCTGTTGGTTTTCGAGGAAATTTTAGGACATTTGCTTTGATTTTATTATTTATTTTAGTCATAACTGTAAATAAGTGTAAGTTCTAAAATATTTTCTTATTCAACTGGATAAGATTTTATCATCTACAGAAAATCTCTCACTCGTGATGAACAAGTGAACTAATGTTTTCTTCTTCGTATACCAGGGTAACGACTACTTATCGAGCTTATCTTAGCTCATCACTTGTAACCACGGAGTACTAACCGCTTTATTAAAACTAAATAGCAGTTCCATGAAAAAAACGGCACATAGACATAGCAACTATTGGGCCTTGGAACTGATGACTTGGATGCCCAAGTCATCAGTTCCAAGGCCATGCATGCATGCATGCGCATGGCTAAGTGCAGGTTCGTTCCGATCAGAACAGTGTCCAACACAGTGGTCGTGATTTTTAAACCAAATATTAAAAATACTTTCAGCGAAGGTTTTCCTCCTATCTATCTGTATGAGTTTGTAATGTTGTACCAGGTAACAAACATCGCAGGGGCATTTTCTATTTACAGTTACCATGACACGTATCATTACAGTTTATTTACCTCAAATCCTGTCTCAGCGACACATTATTCTCAAAAAATATCCTACAACAGATATCGTCAATAGTTTTCTCATTTTCGCGCGGCTTCAGAGAATCCCGAAGACGAACGACTCCGAGAGGGGCTTTCTTATGACATGCTAACGACCCTGCGCGCCTGCTATTTCAGGATTTTCTAGGCTTCCAAGTATTGCCACATTGCTGTGGCAAGTAACCTAAGTTAGCGCCTTGCTAGTCTATTAAAACAAAGTTCGGTTAACTTTCAAGATTTTATTTTTACATAAACTTGAAATTTTTATGTGTTTTATAGAAGGATCTTAAATATAATTTATATCTTGCCAATATACCTATTCTATAAAGGTTTTACCGTCAAAACTACAGTGAAGTGAGTTTTTAACGAGCCATCTTTCCACCTGATACTAGGAATTGATATTAATAACAACCGATGTATTCTATAAAAATCTCATTGTAAAACTTACATGAAGAGAACTTCAAGTGGCTTGTCAATAGGGTCAATCCCTAACATCAGGTGGAACATCAGCTTACCTCGAACTCACGTTAACTACGTTTTTAATTTGAAAATAAAACTAAAAATCTACTCACGTACCCGCTTTAGTTCTCACGGTAAGATTATTACGGAGTAGATCGGCAGGCTGTTCCAGAGCGGGTCTCTTCTCTTTATACGGTCATTTCCACAATGGTCGCACCCACTCCAGAGTGGCGCACGTAGAACGCTGCGGCGGACGGGCCAGTCGATCGTACGACGGATGTCCCTAGTCTGCTTCCGTCAGGTCGCTTCTCATGAAGGTGGCTGATCGTTTTGCGCCCTTCTCGAACGCTTATCGCGACAATGAGTTCACGGCACAGCCGTGTCCAAGCTGGGAATTCCTTCAATGTATGCTGCGCCGTATTGTCCAGGCAAGCCGCAACGTTGTTACACACCGGTATCTGCTCCCAACCTATATGACACACAATATATTTTCCAAAGCAATTGGTCAAAATCTGAGGGCGTTTTGCCACCTCCCGATCCGCGCCTCTATGAGAGGTCTTACCGCCGCAGTGGATTTCGCATGATGCGTCTACCATTCTGCTCTCACGGGCCGGTGGAGCTCAGATCGTTTCGATCGGGCTTTATTACCCACAGGTAGGGATGTTTCGCCACACTCCAGAGGCTCCTCGCACCCCTGATGCGGTGGCGCGCGTGCTCTCACCTTCAGGTCCCACGTGCTTGTCCTTTGGTACACCTTTTGCTTCGGTTGCTTTCATAAATCGTCATACACGAAGCATATCTTTTATGTTTTGTAGTTTCGACTTTGCATATGTGCCTATAAAAAATTGCACCAATTGAAATATGTATGTGGAAAGCATTTTCTACTTAGGGATTTTAAAAAGAATAAGACAAAACTTGGAAGAAATGTTGTTCCGTGTATCTGAATAAATTATGGCTGAGCCCCTGAGCGATGACATATTAAATGACTTCCCGCGCCATATAGCTAAAAAAGCTGTAGAAAACCAATACCTACAATTTCATTCCATAAAATAATTTCATTAACAAAACATTTCATAAATTAATTTCATTAATAAAATTCCATATTTGTTTCAGAACTTCCAGAAACAACAGCAACACACCCGGAGTCCAGATCAGTCCGTGGCGGCGGAAAATGCGGCAGTAGTAAATTCATTAAATACATATTATTATTTATTTTAATAATAGTATTTAATGAATTTATGAAATCGATTTATCAGTTTCGAAGCCTATTCAATACAAACATACTCACAATATATTCCATATTTGTTGCAGAACTGCCAGAAACAACACACCCAGAATCCAGATCATTCAGTGGCGGCGGAAAATGCGGCAGTATAACTCATTAAATATTATTTATTTTAATGCAATAAAATTATTACAATAATTTTATATACCTTTTTTTTTATTTGAGAAAACCAAAAATTATTATTAATGTTACCGATCCCATTTTATCGATAACGCTACATCCCTATTTTTTTTTTCTTCATGTTGGCGACATTGATGTGTGGAAATTAAATTCTTACTAATAAATTATCTGTGGCTTTCGTTAGGTTGGTATTGAGCCAGTGCATGTATTTCATACATTCGTATTAGTTTTTTTTTTGTTAGGGAGTCCCGTCTCTTAAAACGTAGTGATTACTTACTCTGTGCCTAATACTTCCAACTGTTTTGAGATACAAAAGGAGAATGCCACCCGATGGGCCACTAATTTGTGATAGAGTGTCAAGAATATTTTCTTATTAAAAATCAAGTCGTAATTTTATAAAACTAACAATTTTTTTTCAGAATTTCTTGTACCATAGCATTGAAAAACAAAATTAATATTTATTTTATTGAATCTAAGCTAGTTCCGCCATTATAACTTAACCTGAATGTTGCCAGGTAGACGACAGACTATCTTATTTAAATGAACGAGGTGATCGATTGAAAATATCGATAAAATATATTTCTATTCAGGTCACTAAAAGTGCCAAGATGAAGTTACAATAGTCAGTAAAAGTCTGACATTATTTTCCAATCCACCCAAAGGCAGGGGTTGTCACTTAGATGATTTTAGCTTACCGAAAAACAATTATGTTATGTTTTGCCTAAATAATCTTTGTATGTATTTTATATGACTTCATTAGTTAACTATCTAAACTAACTTACATTTTATTTTGTCATTTTTTACAGATATCGTCTGATGACATCCTGTGTGTGGAATGTTTTGTATTATTACAAAACCAGACAGCATCTAACACAAATCTGTCACTTGTATCCCCTGCTCTTGGACACCTAAACATATGCTATGCATGTGGCTTGTCAATAGCAAGTCGTAGAACTCCTATAGTCAGTCAGGATTGTCCTCAAAGGAATGTTATACTAAGATGGACACCAGCACATCACGTAAGTGTTTATTCTTATTTATTTATTTAAACTTAATGTATGAATGCGTATGTCTGTGTGTTGAACTAATGAAATATTAATGAATATCAAGTATCTAATCTAAGATCTCGAAATCTTAACTCAAATCAATAAGCTTAAATCTGAAAAAAGTCAAGGCCAAGATGGAATCTCAAATGAATATATTAAAATAGCTAGAACCCTGTTATTGAAGCCTATTACTATACTATTCAATAAAATATTAGACGAGGAAGTCGTGCCACATTCATGGACGGAATCGCATATAATCTTATTGTATAAAAAAGGTAACCCAATGGATATAGGAAACTATCGTCCAATAAGTCTGATGTCGTGCCTCTACAAACTGTTTGCTTCCTGTCTGCTCGCAAGAATATCTCCAGAGATCGACGCACATCAACCAATAGAACAAGCTGGCTTCAGGTCAGGCTTCAGCACACACGACCATATCCACGTTCTAGACCAGGCAATCGAAAAATATACGGAGTTCCGCAGGCCATTGTATGTAGCTTTCATTGACTACAAAAAAGCTTTCGACACAATATCGCATGAAAGTATCTGGGAAGCTCTAGAGTCAATAAACATCGAAGACAAGTACATAAACATTTTGAAAAACTTATATGAGAGAAGTACAAGCAGAATAAAACTAGACAGATTGGGTACAAGAATTAATATAAACAGAGGCGTGAGACAGGGCGACCCGCTCTCACCAAAACTATTCATAGCTGTACTACAACACCTGATGAAAAATCTGCAATGGTCTGAGAAGTGGTTAAATATAAACGGTGAATACCTAAGCCATCTCCGCTTCGCCGATGATATAATTCTACTCTCCGAGAGCTCTAAACAGCTAAATAATATGATTAACGATCTAAATAGTGCTAGCATCACGGTTGGTCTGGAGATGAATCTCGACAAAACGAAGATAATGACTAATCACCACACCGCACCCATCTTCGTAAACAAAATTCCACTAGAATTTGTAGAAAGTTATGTTTATTTGGGCAAACAGATTTCTTTTAGAAAGGACAGAAACATAGAGGAAATAGACCGCAGAATATCAATAACCTGGAAGAGGTACTGGGCACACAAAGAAATATTTAAATCACAACTCAAACCGTCTATCAAGAAAATAGTTATGGACTCAGTTATTTTACCGTGCCTAACCTACGGTTCCCAAACTTGGACGTTCGACCTAAAAACTAGAAACAAAATACAAACTACACAACGAAGAATGGAAAGAAGTTTATTGGGTGTAAAGTTAGGGGACCGGATTAAAAACAAGGTCATTCGTAATAAAACCAAATTAACCGACGCTTTGATCTTCTCGCTAGAAATGAAATGGAGATGGGCGGGCCACGTAGCCCGTTACGAAGACGACAGGTGGACCATAAGAGCTGTGAAATGGCAAGGTCCTAGAGGTCATAGGGCTAGAGGCCGCCCAGCCGTTAGATGGACAGATGACCTAGTAAAAGTAGCAGGAGAAAACTGGGTATCCATGGCTAAAAATAAGGATCAATGGAAGTCCTTGGAGGAGGCTTTTACCCGAAGGGGGTCCATATAAGCCACGTTAAAAAGACAAAAAAAAAAAACTATAAAAATTAGTTATTAAGCAAAATGTGGAATGTGGAAATAAATAAAGCTTTATTATTATTATTATTATTATTATTATATCAAGTATCTAAATATATTATTTTTGTTTTTAGGTGTTACATTTGGAACGAGTTTGTATTCCTTGTTGGGCGGCTGCATCAAGACAAGTCCAGAGGCAACCCGTTGCTGGCAGTAGCCAACACACTGTGGAGTCTGCACCGGAGACTGGTATCATGGATGGAAACATAATTACAGATACGATGATTCCTGTACCACCACCACTGCCACCGCTGCTTCCACAACCAACATCACCTCAGGAACAACAATTAAGTCAATCATTTTCAAAGATTAACTCACAAAAGTATAAACGGGTATCGGCAAGTTCACATCATTGCCTATTTCCTGGTTGTGCGAATATTGAACGTCTATTGGTACCAGGTACTTTAAAGGAAATTCTTTTATTAAATTATAAAGTGTATATTCCCTTGTCTGCAAGAATTTGCCGATATCATTTAAATAGCAATCGTTGGGATGAACTAGAAGCACCATATTCCGATTTTACTGGATTTCAAGTAGATGATATTTTCAGTAAACTTGAAAAAGCTACTGAGAGACAGTTAGACTTTAATGACATAAACTGAATGGATTCTCATTTATGCCATTATTGGTTAGGACTTACTGCAGAGCAGTTCAATGAACTTTTAAATTGTAATCCTTTGTTATACAATCACTTTCCAAATCCTTCTGTTGCTCTCAGTATATTTTTAGTAAAACTCAGAACAGGTAACAGTAATCAAAGACTATCAACTCTTTTTAAAATGCCAAGATCCACATTGGAAAAAAAAATTAACATTGTGAGAAATTGTTTAAATGAACAGTTCGTTCCTCGATATTTAGGAATAAATCGTTAAATCGTTAGGAATAAGTCGTTTTAATGATATAAGCGCTCCAACACAATTTCTAGACAATATATTCCTTGAAGAATAAATGTCTATTATTTTAATTGGTTGTTTTATTTTCTTATTAAACTACTGTATAGCATTTACTATATTTTAAACTCCTTTATAATTAAGCCCTTTCTAAATAAACTACAGCTAATCATGGATGGCACAGCGATCTTACTAAGTAGCAGGGCAGTGATTTTACTTTGTCGCTTGCAGGAGATGCTGTCCTATATGGCATACATATACGTATATGTATACTAGGTACCTAGCATTTTGCCAACTATCTTGGGGTCGGCTTTTAGTCTAACCGATGCAGCTGAATACAGTATTGCTCAAAGAGTGACTGTCCATCTGACCTCCACACCTGATACACTGGGTTATAACATGTTACCTCCTGGTAAGAGGTTGTCACACTTGCGGGATTCTAGCTACTCGTAACAAGTATAAATAATGCACCCAGTATCAACAGTTTGAATGTACTAGCAGCCATCCAGGTGAAGTTTGTAATGGATGGTCACCCATGTGCAATCTGAACAAGTAGCTTAACTTAAGATATCTCCTTGTGGCTGTTGTAACGTAGCCACATGCTCCTCCAACCAATTTAGCCCTAAGTATATTTATTTCTACTGGTGCCAGCAAAACCTACTTCCGCTGACTGCAAGGTAAACAGTTTAATATATTATTTAGCAAGAAAAGATGATATCTAATGTTTTTATTTCATTTGGTAATCAATATTAATACTAAAGATATTTTATTGTTTTAATGTAAAATGTTTTTGAAAAAATATTGTTTAATAACCTCAATTTCTTCATCAGAAAAAAATTCAATAATTCTCGGAAACTAGGGTGAAAAGTTATAAATTGTTTTCAGGATCTGAAAAGGTAATCCAACCAAAAACATTCTGTAAAAAAATGCCAAGCCTCGCTGGAGCTGCTGGTTTATCTCTAAAAAGTAATGAAATCTAGACAAAGCCGTGCCAAGTTAAAGGTTCCTTATTGCGATTTCTTCAATATTATTATAGTTAATATTGTGTGACTTGGCCGTTGAAGGGTATACCAGGCTACAAATTCAGGTGCTCCATGACACCATTGCACCAATCTGTCGCCAGAACCGCTACCCATTGACCATGGAAAATTGCCACTTGGAAAACGTTGATTCAGTAACCAGGGCTTGATAAAGTTGCGCATTTCAAAAATACTTATATATAGACGAGCCGGAAACGAACAGCAAAAAAGTCATTTCCAGTACAGATGGACTAATCATTCATAGAAATCCGTCTGTACGTCTATTTTATAATAGATAGGTGATCGATTTGACGCTCCAAAAAGAACAGAAGTCATCATTGTCAATGATTAATATATGTGTTGCACAATGTCTTAAGTCCAATTACAAATACCAGTATGGGCTATTATTCTCACATAACAAACATAGGTAGTTATAACAGATATAACATTACGTGTTAACAAAATCGCACTAACGTATAATGTTCAACGGGCAAGTCACACAATATTAACTATAATAATATTGAAGAAATCGCAATAAGGAACCTTTAACTTGGCACGGCTTTGTCTAGATTTCATTACTTTTTAGAGATAAACCAGCAGCTCCAGCGAGGCTTGGCATTTTTTTACAGAATGTTTTTGGTTGGATTGATATTAACTGGAATCATTTTGAAGTATATTGCTAATCCATTGCTCCACATGTTTAAAAAGTGAGTGCTCAAAAACGTTAATAACGCAATGAATGTTGTTGATCTGTCAAAATGAAACCCATTGCTACTGATGGCGTTTTATGTAATTACACTGCTGGTTTGAGTTGCAAAATATCCCCAAGCACTAAAATATGTTTTTTTCCAAACCAACCATCTTCTAGATCAGAAGAAACAAACACTTTGCATAAACGAAGATTTATGTAGGTTAATTAGATATCATAGACAATTCACCTATAATAAATAGTTCGATAGTTTTTAAGTATGTCCTTAAGCGGGTATCACCGCCACTCGTAAGTCCAATGCACTATAAGTTGAAGCTTTCTAAATACATATGATTGTGGTACTCTAACTTGCGCTTGACCGCAATCCCGTCTGATGGTAAGCAGAGCAGTGATGCGATCGTTGATGTTAAAGCGCGCTAGTTTATTAAGAGCCTATTCACTTTAGCCTTGAAGACACTCAAATTGTAGTGTGACGGAAACACCGCCGCTGGCAAATTATAAAAATTATATAAATACTACTAAATTCAGCTCAAGATTTACAAACTTCATTGGACCTTATATCTATAATAAGATAAATAAAGCAATCAATATCTACCCTTTAACGAAAACTCAATGTAAGGAAAAGGTTACAAAATACTTACAAAAACTTAATTACGAAGAGACTGAGTTACTACTACATATACCACAGTGATTGACTATTTACCACATACACACACCCTCTTACATTTATACACACATAATCATATCACACAAATAGAGGACCCACGTACTGTTTAGTGCTTATTTCTTCGTGTCTAAAAAATATAAAAGCCAGTCTAGTCTTCTCCACAGTTTTTATCAAAGCAGAAGGGGAGGCATTTCCAGCAGTGGGGCGCTCTAAGCTAGATTAAATTAAAAGATATATGTGTCCAACTACGCTGGATTTTTGCAATGACAATCATTTTTTTTTATGTAGCAATAGTAGATTTGATTATAGATTACTGAACGACGAACATTTCTTCCTTCTGATCTAATTCAAAGGTTACTGCAGACCTTAATTTTAGCCCATATAGGTGCAAAGTTCTCATCAATATAAATGAATTAATTCCAAACACAAAGTAGCTACTGTAAACCGTTGGGAATCCCCTAACTGCCCTTCGTCTTCGTCATAAGATCTCTAATGACAATCCCAATTTATCTAGGTATAAAGCTCTTATCAATACAAATTAATCAGGCACAAATACAAGGTAGCTGCTGTGAATCGCTGAGGATTTCCTTCGTTTGTCTCTCGACTCCATCATCAAATCTACTTAAGACCTTCATTATAACCCATATGGGTGCAAAGTCCTCATGAATATAAATGATATAAGTCCAGTAACTACTGTAAACCGTTGAGGAGTACGCGGGACTGACCTTTGTCTTCATCATCAGAGCCTTTATGACAGTCACAACCCATCGTGATGTAAAGTTCTCATCAATACAAATTAATCAAACATAAACACAAGGTAGTTGCTGTGAATCGTTGAGGAGTTCTCACGACTGTCTCCCAGCTTCATCATCAGATCTACTCCATACCTTTATTAAATTGTAGTGTTTTCTAATACTTATTGAAAATACTTAGAAATGCACTAGTCACCCCTACGGTTTTTGAAAGTTACCCTTGATTTCTCTGGTCTTCCATCTTCAGATCCTGACCTGGTAACTATTGGACCACCTGGAAAGTATACCCTTTCAAACAAAAAGAAATTTGAAAATCGATCCAGGCGTCTTAGCGTAATCGGTGAACACACCTACATAAAAAAAAAAGATTACGATGAATTGAGAACCCGCTCCTTTTTATGAAGTCAGTTGATGAAGCGGCCCACCAAGTTGAATATTTTATTGACGGTGGTACGTCAATCTCTACTAGTTTGGTTGGGCTCTTCTGCTTTCTAATCAAGGTCACCAGGTACTTCAGATCTTCGATTCTTCTAGTTTTTATATTTTTCCCTTTATGTGACCATTAAACCCTGGCTCTGTACCAAATTTCAGCTCTCTGAGATTATGGGAAGTACTACTTCTATTTTGATGATCATGAGTGAGTGAGTGTCGAAAACACGGAAATTTACTTTCGCTTAACTTTAGAACTGGATGAGCTACAGACTTGAAATTTTAGATTTGAAGTGTGTAAATACAGCTTACTGGATGACCAAAATTTCAGCGTTCTGGTACTATCCAGAGGTTCTTAATTAGGGGCCTGAAAATGCAGCGAAATGGTTCGGGTAAAGATGGTACGGCAGTGTTTGCTTCGCGCTCGACTTGGCGAGGGCACTCCCGTGCCCTCAGATTGTAGTTCTTCAAAATAAAGTTAAAACCACTATGGCACGCAAATTTTTTCTGGGGGCCCAAATCTCCTAACAAAACGGGCATTCTCCTTTATAATATAGAATATATAATATAGAATATAATATTTATAATATAGAATATATAGAATATAGTATAATAGTTCCAAATTCAAAATTACCGGAAAATATGGAAACGACAGAACATAATAGACATGCCTAGTACCCACTCCGCGGCAGGTGCTTTGCAGTTTTTCTATCTGAAGTCAATTTTCTGTGGTCTATAATATTTTAGAGCTAAGCTTTAACAAACCATTCATCTTTTAAGATAATCATGAAGGTAACGTGTAGGCCGCACTTTCTGAAGGTGGCCAGCAGTTAGTTAAGTAGCTAGCTAGACTTAGGAATTCTGATTTACTTATTATATTTTTTCTGTTATAAACCGAATAAAAGTAGCATTATGATCCAAATAACAGCAGTATTTCATAAACAAATCCCGCATTTCAATAAATCCTTTAAATTTCAAACAAAACGGAATGTACAAATTATGAAGGAAACCAACAGTTCAGTTGTACATATATTTATTATGGCAGCTCCTGTGAGGCCCGTGACTCCGGGGCTCCAGTCCTTCGGGCCGGATGAGAAATGGCCCCACTTATCCCGGCCTGTATCAATAATGTAAAGAGTTCGCTTTTGTCTAACAGCCTCGGATATTGCCTACACAATCCATTTATGTCTATAGCTGTTATTTGTCAGATATAGAAACTAAATTGTGTTTGAGCTGCGAACTTTATTGTTCCGCTAGAAGAAATACAATGGAGGGAATCTAGACGAAGAGATTTGTTTACTTTTAGTTTTAAAATGTTTTAATTGACCATAATTAGTTAGCCTTTGTGACTCGAATCTCATCTTAGTTGATTACATATTTAAGTTTTTGTGAAATTCCTTGAACTAAATTTCCAATACCACGCACGTGCTGGGTTTGAATGCATAATGCGTATAGTGCATTCAAATGGTTGAACGGAAAAAACTAAATGACGGAAACCAGTGCAGCTGTTACATCTACTTACAAGCACCTCAAGTTTCCACAAAGCTGCGGTGGAATCTATTTACTTTATGCACCTCACCAACTTACCCAAAAGTTACTAAACAATGCGACAGAAAATGCTCGAGATCCACCTAGATACGACCCAAACATTCTGGACTCTAAAAGTATTCTAGCTCAGAACATGAGAGAGCTTTATTCCAGATTTCAATTTGGGGGTAATACTTTTCCATACACATTCCATTTGACCATTGATTTTTCCTGCTCCGTACGTGTTCAGTTAATAAGTTTAGACGCCTCGGGCTGTACGCGGGTTGAATTCAAGTATGCACAGACTTATAACTTCCTCAACACGTTGAAGATTGTCCCTTATTTATTTAATGTTAAGGTTGGTAGGAAGTGAAGAGTTACCGTAGTATAGGAGTTGCACATCGTTGGTAGACGTGCGGGGTCGGCGACGAGTGCCGATATATTAGCGTGTCGGGTTGAGGAACTTGTGATGTGTTATGTACTAGCGAATGGATGGAGAGTCGACGAATCTCATGTGTCACGATCAAGGGTCGAGTATTTAAATACTATCGAGGGCTTACATTGCTTTCATCGAGACATTTATTGCGAAAATAAGGGCGAGTCCGAACCCTTTTAAGCGGCTTATAATTTTATGTTTGTCTATGTATTGTATTCAAATATCTATTTTTCTTTGTAATGACACATAAGTCTACGGAATCTTTGTTTTGGCATAAATTAAAATACGAGAGTATTCTAATATCTTTGTTAAAAAAAATGGGTTTACGAAACACTTATGCAGGCTCGACATATATTGAAATGTTACTTGTCTATACGCACGCTTTCAGACCTCAATAGAATCATTCGATTCACTGCTCTCTGGGTAATATAAAAGTAAAGTGCAATGATAATAAAGCCGGCATTACAATTGCTGGCAGCTAATCGGGGAGTTTCCGAACACCGCAAATTTCCACTAGCTCTATCACATCCTGTTGCAGGATTTGCAGTCTTATTTGAAAGGTGCAAAGAGTGATAGTGATATGTAGGGAGACTGGCTTGCTGCCAAATTTGTCGATTGATGGCTGTGGGTAACTGGCGTGATACCGACAGGACTGAAGTCTGCATGGAGCATTCAAAGAGAACTTATATATGAAACTGATAGTTTCTTTTTTCTTCTTCTTCTTCAGCCTATAGACGTCCACTGCTGGACAAAGGACTCCCCCAAGTCTTTCCACGCTGACCGGTCTTGTGCTGCCCGCATCCATTGCTTCCCGCGACCCTCACCAGGTTATCAGTCCACCTTGTTGAGGGCCTACCTACGCTGCGTCTTCCAGTACGTGGCCGCCACTCCAGAACCTTACTGCCCCATGGGCCATCGGTTCTACGAGCAATGTGCCCTGCCCACTGCCACTTAAGTTTAGCGACTCGCAGAGCTATGTCGGTGACTTTGGTTCTTCTGCGGATCTCCTCATTTCTGATTCGATCACGCAGAGAAACTCCTAGCATAGCTCTTTCCATTGCCCTTTGTGTGACTCTGAGCCTTCGTATGAGGCCCATTGTGAGCGACCACGTTTCAGTTCCGTAAGTCATCACTGGCAACACACACTGGTCAAAGACTTTAGTCTTGAGACACTGTGGTATCTTGGACGACGAGAAGATGTAGCGTAGCTTCCCGAACGCTGCCCAACCGAGCTGGATTCGCCGAGACACCTCTTTCTCGAAGTTTGACCTACCTAGTTGGACTGTTTGTCCCAGGTATACATACTCGTCAACAACTTCGAGTGCAGAGCAACCAACTACAATTGGAGTGGGTGCGACATGAGAGTTCGACATGATCTTCGTCTTATCCATGTTCATTTTTAGACCCACTTGTTGGGAAGCTCTGCTGAGGTCATTGAGCATTTTGCCCAAGTCTTCCAGGGTCTCAGCCATGACCACGATATCATCTGCGAAACGGAGATTAGTGATGTACTCGCCGTTGATGTTGATGCCAAGTCCTTTCCAGTCCAGGAGCTTGAAGACATCTTCCAACGCAGCAGTGAACAATTTAGGAGATATGACATCTCCTTGTCTCACTCCACGCTGCAGTTGGATCGGTTTCGAGTCCTGATCCTGGAGACGGACTGACATGGTGGCGTTTTTGTACAAACACTTTATCACCTCAATGTATCGATGGTCAATTTGGCACCGCTGGAGAGACTGTAGCACCGCCCAAGTCTCAATCGAATCGAAGGCCTTCTCATAGTCCACAAACGCCAAGCATAGTGGTTTGTTATACTCCTCGGACTTCTGTATAACTTGCCGCAGCGTATGAATGTGGTCTATGGTGCTAAAGCCTTTTCGGAAGCCTGCTTGTTCGGGAGGCTGGAAGTCGTCGAACCTGCGAGCGAGACGATTCGTGATGACCCTAGAAAACAGCTTGTAGACATGGCTCAGGAGGGATATCGGTCTGTAGTTTTTTAGGAGGGTATTGTCACCTTTTTTGAAAAACAAAACCACCACGCTCCTGTGCCACGCCTTAGGCGTTTCGCCTTTAAGAAGAGAGAGTTTCTTTTTTATTTCCACGTATTTTATCCCGATGAAAAAAGGTCAAAAAGTATATTTGTATTAACTGCTAAATAATACTGGAATAAAGAGTTAGTTTCAAGCACGCATGGAATAATGAATCTACTGTCTTAAGTTAGCATTGCACTTGCGAAGCCCATGACGTTGTTTTAATGGTTGTATGTGTTCACTGTCGTTCAGCTGAGGGTGTGGGATGAAAAATCTGCTCGGCTTCCTTGCTAAACTAACAGAAATCACTGTGCTAAAGCAAAGCTTTGCTTTCTGTTCGGGGATGTCGTGTTCATACCACAGATGGGCATGGGCACTCAACTAATGTTCTATAGAGCTAGATTTCTTTGCTTTCTATTCAGAGGATGTCGTGCACATACCACAGATGGGCACTCAACTAATGTTCTATAGAACTAGATTTCTTTGCTTTCTATTCAGAGGATGTCGTGCACATACCACAGATGGGCACTCAACTAATGTTCTATAGAACTAGATTTCTTTGCTTTCTATTCAGAGGATGTCGTGCACATACCACAGATGGGCACTCAACTAATGTTCTATAGAGCTAGATTTCTTTGCTTTCTATTCAGAGGATGTCGTGCACATACCACAGATGGGCACTCAACTAATGTTCTATAGAACTAGATTTCTTTGCTTTCTTTTCAGGGGATGTCGTGCACATACCACAGATAGGTACTCAACTAATGTTATATAGAGCTAGATTTCTTTGCTTTCTTTTCAGGGGATGTCGTGCACATACCACAGATGGGCACTCAACTAATGTTCTATAGAGCTAGATTTCTTTACCTATAAGAAAATTCATAACTATTACAATAACCTTTGTCGTATGTGGGTTTGCTCATGTTAAATAAATGATTAGTTTATCAAATTATATCCGTTATTGTGTTCGTGTTGAAATGGATTTAACACGATTTTTTTCTTTGTATTGACGTAGTGTCAATAAGATACAAGAATAAATAAATAAAAATAAAAGCTTAAATTAAGAAACAAAAATAAAATGGTCGCCACAGCCTGGAGCACAAGCAAAGAGTAGTCAGGCTGTAGGTGTTCTATAGGATGCATTTTGAAGAGTGTGCGAGGGACGCACAGACGACCTAATCATCTCTATGACAATTTTTTTTTATATATACTGTAAGCTATTTGATTCCACCTTTGTTCCCAAGACTATCTCTGTTAATAGTAATGCATCTTTCTCTGATTGGGCTATTTGGGCATCAGTATTCATAAAAGTAGACCTCGGCTTTATGAACTGTACAATGAAAGGATTTATTCTAACACTGTTGAATTCAATTTGTATGTTAAAAAATATTCAAAATTATTTAAACAAGTTTGTTATATGGCCAAGTCACGTTACTTGAGTTCAAAGATAAAAAACAGTGACAATGTAATTAAAACGACTTGAAAAATTATTAATAGTGAAACGGGAAGGTCCAGTGATAGAAATACTGACTATAGCCTGTCTATTAATGACAACATAATTAAATCAGACTCGCAAGTCTCTGAGGCTTTTGAAAATTTCTTTTCGGATATTCCTGTTTCAACTACTAAATCCCTAAACTCATCACCTTCTGTTGCCGAGTCTTTGCTTAAAGAAAATGTTAATGTTTGTGATTCGGAGTTTCACTTTGAACATGTTATCAGTAGAGATATAATTAAAATCTTTCACACTCTAAATGTAAAAAAAGACTGCTGACCTATGGGGTCATTCGGTGGAAGTTGCTAAGTCTATTATTGATATTGTGGCACCCACTCTAGCTGTTATCTTTAATGCTTGTATTGACTGCGGAGAGTTTCCTGATCTCATGAAAAATAGTAAAATAATACCTTTGTTTAAATCAGGTAGTACATTAGACCCCACAAATTATAGACTTATTTCTGTACTACCTTCAGTAAAATTTTTGAGAAATTAATTTTAAATCAAATGCTAATTATTTTTAATAAACATAAATTATTACATAGTAAACAGTTCGGTTTTACAAGGGGTCGTTCAACTACTGATGCCGGTGTTGAACTTCTAGGACATATCTATAGTATAGTAATTGCATGGCAAACGTGTGAACACAATGTACGAATGTGCTGTAAGGCATTTATTTGTTGGGTTAGTTTTTTTTATTGACTTGATTGTGCTCTGGCTGTTGAGAGTATGTCATTCTCACTCAAATTTCTCGCTGTTGGTGGCGTGTGTATTGGGTCATTAGGTTCCCTTCAATATGGTTGAGCTGAATGATGCTGATCCATACGTCATGTTCGTGAACGGACGTTGTCAGAGATGACTGGTCATCTCTTAGCTGCCACGGGAATATTTTAATTTCTGAATTGATTTTTGTGTGTTTTCCATAATGGACGCTCTCAGCGTACAATATATTTCTGCATCGTTCTCACACGGTTGATTTGAACATGAATGATGTGATCAAATATTTGTAACAATAGCTTGAAAATTTAAAAGAGTGTCCATGGAGTTTCTTGCCCGTTCTTCTCCATAGGTACCTACTCTTTGGAATGGGCGACTAGCTTCATCTTATTGACTGACCGACCTTCTGACAATTCAAAAGTGCCTATAACTGGTTTATTTAAAATAAATGCTTTGATTTTGATTTTTTTGTGACCCGTCGAACGGCGAGTATCTTAACTTACACCACTGTGATCTGGACGAAGCGTTTCGCCTTGTCTTCTATACTGTGTACATCGAGGGTCTGGAACAATTTGCCGGCGGCGGTGTTTCCGTCTGACTAAAATTTGAGCGTCTTCAAGGTCAATGGGCTCTTAATAAACTAGCGCACTTTACCATTAACTATTGCATCACTTCTTACCAACTACACTACACTTATCTGTATGGCTCTGACATGATCTGTTCAAAACATGTCTGGTTACTTCTGAGTTATTTCGGTGGTCCTTCTCAGAAAAGTGTAAAAATGGAAGGAAAAACCGTCTAAATGCCGTGTATAAACTGATAGATTGACCTGCTACAGAACAAGGCCTAGAAGACGTTATTATCATAATATCGTGTAAAGACCTTCACCAAATATTACTGTACTTTCAATAGTGAGTGTAATTACTGCGGCATGGTAATTCTCAGAATGTACGATCTGAAGGTATGATTTGCCTTGAGAGGCGTGGGAAGAATCGTCAGCTGCCGGCATGGACAGCCAGCATTGGGGACTGTGACAATGTGATTATATTTCTTTTTGGTGAGCCGTGAGCAAATACAGGATGGTGGTAGTGTGAAAACTATAGGAAATAACTGTTGTTGATCGACTTGAGGAAAAGGCGAAGTCATCGATCATCATTGTCATCGATCGAGTTTTTTTGACACACACTGAGTAATTGAGTAATCTGGATACAACCGAAGACGAGGCGCCAGAGACTAAAAATCACTTACCTAAACCTTGCTAATTCTAACATCGGAAACCAGCAGTAAGATGTATCTGTAATCACAAAAAATAAAGCGAGTAGAAGTCGTAGATCGAAAAACACCCTTTTAACACCGTTCTGTTCTACAGCTTAACCCACAAAAAGGAATTGCGACAAAAACACGTAAAATATCAAACAGCAGGTGTCGCCACCGTTGTCGGGTTTAATGTGCGGACGTAACGCCCAGCCATCCTCAGCATCTCCTAATTACCGGACGTCGGAGCAGCTCATCTGTTTTACTGCGAGACGTACAAAACTATTCACATGTACCTGTGTGTGGGCATAACAGTGCAATAGTTCAATTAATCATAAAATAATGTTTGGCTGACAGAAGATGAAAGAACGGTTTTGATTAGGGAAGGGCAATGAATAAAAACAAAGAAGGAAATGAATCTATAAAATTGCATATCATTCATCTTTTTTTTATAAACTATAAACTAGCGCTTGACCGCATTCCCGCCTGATGGTAAGTAGTGACGCAATCGTTGATGATAAAGCGCACTAGTTTATTAAGAGCCTATTTACTCTAGCCTTTAAGACACTCATATTGTAGTCCGACGGAAACACCGCCGCTGGCAAATTGTTCCAGTCCCTCGATGTACGCGATATGAAAGAGGAGGCGAAACGCTTCGTCCGAATCGTAGTGGTGTTAACGACGTAAGGGTGGACTTTGACCTATATATTCTCTCTTGAACCTAGTACGAAGGTGCGAATATTAATGTAGGTAATGTGGGTAATCATAATCCGTTGCATGTAAAAAGGTCCGCTCTATAGCGTTCGAACAAGAGCGTTCCGTCCCTTTTCGTCCCCTGCAGATGACGCCTCTAAGCGACCGTGCCATTTCCTCCTCGTCATTACACTCCAAAACTGATGAAACTTTAAGGTATCGGAAACGCAGCAATCACACGCAAATGAAATCTTGAAAATTCTGTCTATTGCAAAAAGTAAGCAAACTTTTTATAATAGACATTCTCACATTTTTCTAGGCGAGGGTAAAAGGGGCCATTATGTCCACACCCCCATGAACTTTCAACATTACAATAGACTTTTTTGACAATAACCATATACGTGGAAGAAATAAGCGGAAGTTGAGCGTCGCAGAGGTAAACACAAAGTATTATATCTGCAGGAGGCGCGCGCGCGGCCGGCGGGTATCATGCGCTATGCCTCATTAAATACGCCTCTACAACCTACCAGCCGCGAGAGGAGCGTGTCGCTTCACCCACGACGCCGTCCATCGCTGTACGTTTGCGACAATATCACACGGTGTTTCACAAAAAACTGGCAATGGTGCGTGAAGTGAATTTGAGGACAATTTTCGGTCGAGATGTCGCTCAGATCCACTGCAAGCGACACGACACCGAACAAACGCGCCCCGGTCGCCAGTCATGCGGAAAACTGAACACAATAAATATTTCCCGGGACTCAACTATCGCAGAAAATAAAAATTCTGTGTTATTATTGCAAGAATTTAGCCCCGAGACTCCAGCGTTCACATAGATTGGAAGGATTATTTCGCTTGATTTTGAGAAGCAAGAACCTTATTGTTTCGTTTTCATAGGATAATATTCACCAGTGTGATATGGAAAGAAAATATGGACTGGGGCCAAGAAAATGAAGCAGAGATAATGTAATATGAAATCAGTCATAATAAAACATGTTACGACGGAGATACATCACGATACTTATCTAATAAACTAGAGGGCTCAGTTTTGTGTAGTGCTAGTAGAAAGAAACAAAATACGTTTATTCGCGGTAAACATGACGCGAAACTTTACAAAAACACAAAGAAATAAGAAGAAAATGAAATAACTGAGGGAAAATACGTCTTGTCCACATAAAACGGCTGTCGCTCAGCATTATGCTGCGACCCTATGCAAAACAGAGCCCGGCGCTGGTTATCAGCGACAGCCGGCAGAAGACATTGCATGCTGGCGGGGGTGACCATTCAGTGAGAGAACGTTCGTTTGGCAACATATATATAAAGAGAAACAGAAACAATGAAAGTTTAGTTAACCCTAGAAAGATAACGTGCGCCTCAGAGGCGCCCGCAAAATACATATTTCGCCGCAATTTTGTTACCGACGCGTGTACAAGCCTGTATTTCCTAGCCAATTCAGTCCTTGGTCCACACTTTCAAGAGACGGCTGCTACTGTTAGGCAAGTACCATAGTTTTACTGTTAGAGCGATGTGTTGCGCTCGGGAGGCGCATGTTTATCTTTTGTGTAACTTTTGCCACTTTCTTAATGAATTTGTTTTTGTTATTTTTGCTAATTTAAGGTAAGTTATAAAGGTTGTTTCTTTTTTATTAGGGAATACTTATTGTCATCAATTGTTTTTAGGAGTATTTTAACACAGTATCCAGCAGAAGAGTGTTGGATGAAAGAGAAATTGTTTCTTTATTGACTGAAGAAGATGAAGGCGCTGATGAGGGCAGTGACAGTGAGATCGAGGACCATGTCAATGACTAATGTTGATGGCCAAGAAAGAGTGATGATCTATGAAAATTTGAAGGATACTTCATCGCAGAATGTCACTGAAAATACTGGACATGACCAACGCATAGTAATTCCGCCTAATGATGTGATCAGGGGCAAGAATAGGCATGTTTGGTTTATTTCTAAAGGCCAATATATCAAAAAAACGTCTGCAATCAATAAAGTTCATTCAAATAGTGCCCAGTTGCATGTGTTTGAAAACTAGGTTGGAAATTCCTACTTTATCAAGACGCTTGAGAGAAAGTATTGAATATCCCCCCACAAAGTAACAGAAAGCTGTATGAAGAAGCTGATGATGAACCACTAGCTGAAATTTGACGGTACTGTCGCTTATGTACTAAAAAAAGAAAAGAATTATTCAAAATAACGTGCATAAATTGTAAAAAGAAATTGTGCGGAGAACATAAAAAAGTTGTTTGCAACAATTGTCTTTATCCGTTGATTTTCCAGTATTTTTTTTTTAAATTTGAGACTGATTATATTATAATTAAATAGTAATATTTTAAATAAAAAATAATGATAATACATATGTATTTTATTTACTTATTAATAATTCAGCAATTTACAGTAGTAAATGAAACAAAAATAATTGACATTCATCAAAAAAATTGACTATTAAATCGGTGCGCCTCTGAGGCGCATGTTTTTTTTTTAGTACAAAATAATAACGTTATCTTTCTAGGGTTAATCATAGTTTATATCGCACAAACAGAAAAAAAAGACGAAAATACAACATGGTCTTCGCGTGTCAATTGCCTCCTATCCGGTCACATCAACCTGCGCCTCACATAAGGATATTGTCCCATTTTTAGTACCCATGTGACGACGCTCCGTGCTGAGTGTTTAGTCATGCCTCGACTGTTTATAGAGCATCTTAGTTTAACAGGAATATCTTCTTCTATCCTCTTTCAAGGTTCCGTAGTCAACTAGGAACCCTTATAGTTTCGCCTTTAGCTACGCTTTAGTTTACACTAGAAAGTTGAAATTTGGTTTCAATATGTGTATATATTAATATACTACTAATATACTACTTTTTATTTTGCACTTTGTGTTTATTTAAATAAACACAAAGTGCAAAATAAAAAGTAGAAAAAAATGTTTTATTTGTTTTGTTTACCCATAGGTACAAGTAAAGTAGGGAGACATTTTCTTCAGACCTACCATGTGATATATTATTGAATAAGTATTAAAAAATATTTTTGGAAATAATCGCTCCAAAAGTAAAAAGAAATGTGTCCCTACTCTGACTTTTGAACCTAAGTTTAAAAAATATGAATAAAATCCCAGAAGTAGTGCTTTATAAAGACTTTTAGGAAAATTATTTTGAACTTGCTTAAACAGTTTTAAAAAAAAATTCCACAAATGAATTTCTGTGAACTAAGTTTGTAATTTAACCGTATATCCAGCATTTTTTCGCATCTTATTACTTAGCTCATATTTTATTGTCCTGAACGTATCTTCTTTCGAATAAAAAAAGAATGATTAAAGTCGATGCACGCGATCTACGCAAATTACCACCGAAAATCCAACATATACATAACCCGTCAAAATATATAACCCGTCCATATATATATATATATATATATAATATATAACCCATACATAGTATATAACCCGTCTAGTTTGTATAAATTAGCGCAGCTGTACGTTAGGTTACTGCACACTGTTAAGATTATTCCTGCTAATCTATAACTCTTTCTTTAGTTTATACCGTCCTTTGAGGGTCCGTTTTTAGGATTCCTTACTTAGTATGTGAACCCAATGTAACAAATAGCCTTTATTTTGATGCAAAAATAAAAAATAATAATAATAAATATTGGGGGCTCCCCATACTTAGAACTGAAACTCATTTATTCAACAAACACATACCTACGTGTGGGGTATCTATGGATAGATCTTCAAAAATGATATCGAGGTTTCTAAAATATTTTTTTCTAAACCGAATAGTTTGTGTGACAGACGCTTCCAAAGTGGAAAAAAGTTGGTCCCCCCCACTCTAACTTCTAAAATAAGAAAATGAAACATCTTAAAAAAAGCACATTACTATAAAAACTAGCAACGAAAATTGTTTTGAACGAGATCTAGTAAGCAGTTTTTTATAATACCTCGTAAAGCGTAAACCGCTTATTACCGCGTAATCTTTCATACAAATAACTTAAATCCTTTAATTTCATAAATCAATGGTACGGAACCCTTTGTGCGTGAGTCCGACACGCACTTGACCGGTTTTTAATGAAATAGAAAGGAAAAGATGTACAGGACTGAAATTTAGCTTAGTGTCAAGAAAGTGATACGCCCGCGACACAGACCGGTGATAACAAAACAGCAACATCAACCACCAGTTAAAACAAGCGGGAAATGAAATCATCAACCTCAAGGAACAAATTCTAAATCTCCTCAAGATAATACCGGCAAAAGATAGGAAAGAAAACCACAAGGAAAAACAATATATCACAAATTCATCTGGAGGAAGACTGCGGGAAAAAAATTATACGTTAGGCACACAATGCGTTGGACTTTCATCTGCATTGATACGATCAAGAGTCAATACACCTCACGTAAGTTATGCCATTACATCTGACACAAAACCACACGCGCTTACTAGTGACGTCCTTAAACTTAACATTCCCTTACAGTGACCAGTTGCCACAGGAAGAAAATAGGATTAGATATGACCTTAATATGACAATGTCCAACTTGACATTTAATAACAAAATATTACATGTAATTGACATAATTAATTATTTTAAGAATAATTTGTACTTGACAAGAGATAGACATAACAATGTTATGTATTATCTTTCTAATTATTATAAAAGACAAATAGCTGTGTCGCTATCATATTTTTTTTCTATTACAGCCAAGAATTTGGCTAAACAACTTGCTTCTTTTGAGCAATGCAATGACATTTCTGCCAATAATTTGGTTTCAGTTGACATTATTAATAATTTAAATTAGAAATTAAGACAATAGAGCCAACCTCTAGCTATAATATACAAAACCTCAAAAGCAACTCGGGAGGAAATTTAAGGTCAATAGATAATATCAATCTGGTGCATCAAAATATTCAAGGATTTATGAACAAAGATTTAGAGGTAGATTTATTTATAAACCATTATGGTATTGATATTATTTGTATAACCGAACATTGGCTAAAAAGTCACCAGTTCTTGTTCAATTTTAAGAATCACCAGGTTGGTAGTTCGTTTAGCAGAATAAATGCTATACATGGTGGCTCATTAATTTTAGTTAGTAACATGCTCAAATTTAAAAATCGCAAAGACATTGTGAGCCTGTCTGTTGAACGAACAGCTGAAATTGCTTGTACAGAGTTGGAGGGCTTCATTGTGTTAAGTGTGTACAGACCCCCTTCAGGATTGTATGACTGCTTTGAAAAGGTAATGGATGAAGTTTTACACAAGATTTGTGTTTCAAGCAAAGCCATTATCGTTTGCGGTGATTTTAATGTTAATTTATTAGAGAACTCTGGTTATTGTAATAAAATTATAAGTCTATTTCAGTCCTACAATCTTGTAAACCTATTTTTGGAGCCCACGAGAATAACACCTACTTGTGCCACGTGCCTAGATAATATTTTTACAAACATAATACCAAGCCACAAAGAAGTTGTAAATTTACTTGATTCTGATCACTGTGGACAAAGGATTACTATTCCAAACCATAGTAAAAAAGTGACCAAAAAGGATATCACTGTTAACCCCAAAACTGAAAGCCGCTTGGAGGTTTTTAGATTTAATCTCATTAATAAATTGCCAGTCTTATCCAGTGCTGTTAATGCTGATCCTAATAATCTCTATGACAATTTTTTAAATATATACTGTAAGCTATTTGATTCCACCTTTGTTCCCAAGACTATCTCTGTTAATGGTAACGCATCTTTCTCTGATTGGGCTACCATCGGTATTCATAAAAGTAGAACTCGGCTTTATGAACTGTATAATGAGAGAATTTATATTAACACTGTTGAATTCAATTTGTACGTTAGAAAATATTCAAAATTATTTAAACAAGTTTGTTATATGGCCAAATCACGTTACTTGAGTTCAAAGATAAAAAACAGTGGCAATGTAATTAAAACGACTTGGAAAATTATTAATAGTGAAACGGGAAGGTCCAGTGATAGAAATACTGACTATAGCCTGTCTATTAATGAAAACATAATTAAATCAGACTCGCAAGTCTCTGAGGCATTTGAAAATTTCTTTTCGGATATTCCTGTTTCAACTACTACCTAAACTCATCACCTTCTGTTGCCGAGTCTTTGCTTAAAGAAAATGTTAATGTTTGTGATTCGGAGTTTCATTTTGAATATGTTATCAGTAGAGATATAATTAAAATCTTTCACACTCTAAATGTAAAAAAGACTGCTGACCTATGGGGTCATTCGGTGGAAGTTGCTAAGTCTATTATTGATATTGTGGCACCTACTCTAGCTGATATCTTTAATGCTTGTATTGACTGTGGAGAGTTTCCTGATCTCATGAAAAATAGTAAAATAATACCTTTGTTTAAATCAGGTAGTACATCAGACCCCACAAATTATAGACCTATTTCTGTACTACCTACCTTTAGTAAAATTTTTGAGAAATTAATTTTAAACCAAATGCAATTTTTTTTTTAATAAACATAAATTATTACATAGCAAACAGTTCGGTTTTACAAGGGGTCGTTCAACTACTGAGCCGGTGTTGAACTTCTAGGACATATTTATAATGCATGGGAGGATAAATGCGATGCCTTGGGCATCTTTTGTGATTTGTCTAAGGCGTTCGATTGCGTTCTTCACGATACGTTAATCAGGAAACTCCGCCACTACGGGATCCGGAATTCTGCACTGGATCTTATTACATCTTACTTGAGTGGTAGGATTCAAAGCGTTGACGTTAATGGAACAAGATCTTCCGGGTCTTTGGTAACAATGGGAGTCCCACAGGGGTCAATTCTTGGTCCTTTTTTGTTTCTTATTTACATCAATGACCTGCCGTACCTAATAAAGGATAACCACGATATAGTGTTGTTTGCAGATGACACTTCACTTTTATTTAAACTGAAACGTCAGCAGCAGGTTACTGATGATGTAAATAGCGCGATCTCCAAAGTAGTCCATTGGTTTAATGTTAATAATTTACTCTTAAACGAGAAAAAAACCAAATGCATTAAGTTTACTCTACCTCACGTTAGGCAGGTGGAAACTAAAGTCTTGATAAAGGGCGAAGAATTGAAATCTGAAGACAGCACAGTATTCTTGGGTATAACTCTGGATGCTAAGCTTCAATGGGTTCCACATATAGAAAAATTGTCAAAAAAACTAAGTTCTGCTGCATACGCAGTTAGAAAAATTCGTAATTTGACTGATGTTGAGACGGCCCGTTTAGTGTACTTTGGCTATTTCCATAGCGTAATGTCGTACGGCATTCTGTTGTGGGGAAATGCCGCCGATATTCAAACAATATTTGTTTTGCAGAAACGAGCTGTTCGTGCAATTTATAAATTAAGTCCGAGACACTCTCTCAGAGAAAAATTTAAAGAGATTAATGTACTGACCGTGCCGTCTCAATATATTTATGAAAATCTTTTGTATGCTCATAAAAATATAAAATTGTTTAAAAAATACAGTGATGTCCATAATATAAATACTAGGAACAGGCACAAATTTATTGTACCTACAACAAGGCTCAAGAAAATAGGTGGCTCTTTCAGATGCCAATGTATACATCTTTACAATGGACTTCCAGAGGTGGTTCAAGATCTGAGCCTGAATAAATTCAAATCCTTCATTAAACTTAAGTTGTGTCAGAAAGCATTTTATAGTGTGAAGGATTATATTGAGGACAAAAAGGCTTGGGCTTGAGCTGCGTCCGATTTCTGTACACTGATTGTTCTCTGATTTTTCCTCTTGTAGTTTTAATATGTAATTGTTTATGTTATTAATTCAAAGCCTGTATTACACACTATGTAGCCAAGCATATTGTACGTTACGGAATTGTATTGCTGACAGAGGTGTTCGGCACTTGTACAGCTACACAGGAGCTAAACTTAGTATTCGGGAACACTGTTGGAGCTGCTGAACCTTGGACAAAACTATCTTAGCATTGTGTAGATTCAATTTCTTAGTATTGTATAATTGCATGGCAAACGTGTGAGCACAATGTACGAATATGCTGTAAGGCATTTTTTTGTTGGGTTAGTCTTTTTTATTGACTTGATAGTGCTCTGGCTGTTGAGAGTATGTCATGCTCACTCAAATGTCTCGCTGATGGTGGCGTGTGTGTTGGGTCATTGGGTTCCCTTGAATATGGTTGAGCTGAATGATGCTGATCCATTCGTCATGTTCGTGAACGGACGCCGTCGGAGGGGACTGGTCATCTCTTAGCTGCCACGGCGTATTTTAATTTCTGAATTGATTTTTGTGTGTTTTCATAATGGACGCTCTCGGCGTACAATTTATTTCTGCATCGTTCTCACACGGTTGATTTCAACATGAATGATATAATCAAATATTTGTAACAATAGCTTGAAAATTTAAAAGAGTGTCCATGGAGTTTCTTGCCCGTTCTTCTCCATAGGTACCTACTTTTTGGAATGGGCGACTAGCTTCATCTTATTGACTGACCGACCTTCTGACAATTCAAAAGTGCCTGTAACTGGTTTATTTGAAATAAATGCTTTGATTTTGATTTTGAACGCTGTCAAAATATTAAGTTATCGCCTAATGACAAGCTCATAGTTTGTGTGGGTGAAAATGACTATGACATAAAGATTTTATCTTCTCAACTTTGTCAAATCCTCAAGATATTTAGTAAAAATGACGTGATAGTTCTAAGTTTATTGAGGAATATGTATATAGATATAAATGACCTAAATCAGACGATAGACAATATTTGCAATGAATACAAAAATTCAAAGGAGACGGGCGAAAGTTCATACAAAGTTGGGCCTGATTGGACAGCCACGATTATTGCATTAAATCATTACAATATTATTACTATTTAAAAAATAAAACTTTATTTAGAATGGCAGAATCGGAGAAAAAAGAAATAGGGTATTATTAGCTTGCACAAAACTAACCTCATTTGCTTTTTTATAAGTTTTCTTACAAGCTGTCAGCGCTCTTAAGGTATATTTAAGTAATTATTCCGACTTTTTTGTAGACTAGATTTTATCAGAATGTATTTTTATGACATTAACAAATCATGAGTGTGGTTTCCAAAGGGCTGGCGGCGCTTAACTGCATATTAAATGTTACAAAGAAGGTTAAAAAAGAATTAGGAAAACCATTTACAATCTAACTATAGAAAAGAGTAAGCAAGAATAAAAATCACGTTTATCTTATATCGATTTATTAATCATCTAATTCATCATATACAATTAATGCTGGCAAAGGAAGCGAATCTCGTGAGAGAGCAGGACTCCCAGCGCCCTCACGCCTCTAGCCGAAGCAAAAGACGCCCTGGTCGGGAGACAATATCGAACTCCCGGCCATCATAGGCGCTGGTATGCGGGTTATTTAAAATAGCCTGAGCATCAGCACTTTTTGGACATCGTTATTACAAAAGACAGTCCCCCAAAACGCCCACCCATCGACACTTCCTAGTGCTTTCGCTGGAAAGAAACAGCGGACCAAACTCCCCAGCAACACAGCTGTCTGTTCATTTAAAAAAAAAACTTGACTTTATACAATACTATGTAGGTATAGTAATGAGGACAAGAAAACACAACAACAATGAAATTATTTATTATATACCAGTAGTTACGCCAAAATACCAATCCGTTTACCTTAGACCAAGAAATTACAGTAATATTGTTTTATAGCCTCTCTCCATTAAAAGAACTGTCAACTAAAATATAAGTAAAATATGTTTTTGAACTAACATGTCTTGATTTAATTCGACCTCTCAATAGCCAGCAAGAATGAGTGTATGTTGACAGTTCTCTTAGTAGGTTACTGTCCATATTTCGACACACTTCTGTTTCAGATCTACCATCTTCTCGTATATGCTCAGTGAGCACACACACACGGCTAGGTCATATTATGGTGAGCACTGCTCACCATAAAATGACCTAGGCTGTTTAATTTGGTAAATACCTAAAGATACTTTTATTAAATCACTATGTGTGAGCTGTGGAAAATCATTTAAGTTATCATTTTGAACATTTATTCTTGAAAAATCAGCCCTACATCGGTTTATATTATTTTGAATGACATAATAACCTAAATCTTTTTCTCTGTTCATATTGTCATTGATTATTTGTAAAATATCTTCAGCATCAACACGATTTGTAATGGGAGACTGAAAAGCATTTAATAGTAAGGCAGCATTGATATAATATTAAACTAAGGTAGATACGTCACTAGCGCACTGAAAATGAAGCGTACAAAAGGAGGTAAGTCCAGCAAGTCGCTTTAGTTTTCGTCGATTCTAATTAAGCGGAAACGATAAACACTAGCCATCTTTTTCTTCTCTATGCTTTAGATTGCGCCTCATCTCACTCACACTGTGCGAACGTGTGAAATGTACGCAGAATAAAAAAATTGCATGTGTGTACTGCTGCTCCGATCGGCACATTTATTTTGGTTAATTTGTTAGAGCATATCATATCTGTTTAATATTATATCAATGTAAGGCAGCCTTAAAATCAGTCATTAATTGTTTTGAAGCAGTATTAAAATAATCTTGTCTAAATAATTTAAAAGCTCTCTAAAGCCTTCTGTTCACCACTTCAACAACCCATACGCATATGGTGACGGCCCTTGATTTATTAGCTTCTAATCAGGAATGCTGCCATTCACCCTCCGGCAATGATGTAGGTAGGTAAGTTCTATAACCTAGTATTATAAATGTATGTATCCTGGGGGTAAACTGTTGAGTGCCCTGTGACACAGCTACGTTGGTGGTAGACTGTGAAGTTGACTGCAAAGTTGTACCATCATATTCACTTATGAAATCTACTGCTGCTGAAGATCCAGATGATCCAGTCATAAAATGATAAGCATTTCTATCAGCTCTCACCCAGCAATGATGACATATGAGAGCTCGAGATCTTGAAATCTGGAAAAAAAAAAATATATCATGAGTCTCTTTCTAAAAAAAGTAATACATACATCACTCAGTAGTCTGTAAGCAATTCTGTAAGACCTAACTTCTTTGCTAGATACTAATTTAAATGTCTGTGCTAGTAATAATTAATTATTGTTGATACACTGTTTGTTCCGTTCCTACGGACAAACCATGAAAACGGTTTTGTGCTTTTATCTCAATGTATTGTGCACTAGGTTAAGAAAATAAATAATAATAATAACGCAAATCTCTTCTAATCTACACCTTCGGGAAATACAGGCTGCAATATAATTAGTTGTGTTTTTTTACAATGCCTAGATATATTACACTAACTTTTCCATATAATTTTTTCTCATGAATGTGACACTAATTTACAAAAATGATTCTCTAAAGCTGACTGCTATTTCAGAGATTAGTGTGAAAAAATAAAAAAAAAAACAGTAGTATACATAGATTACCCTGTGGTAGTATAAAATACAAAACAACTAAACCTAATAAAAACTTACAGTCCGAGGCAATATCCATTCAGAAATGACTGCATGAATTCTTCTTTCACGTTGAGTGTTAGAGTGCAATGATTGAGATCTTGCCCGCAACACTGAACGTCCACAGTTCACACACACTTGGAGATGTCCAGTCATTGGAGATGGAAGTTGCTCATCTATGCCCAAGGCATTCACAGCTAAATCTCTGCATCCTTGGTAAATGTGATAAGATCTATTAACCTACAAAAATATTAGATTATTATTTACAGCTTCCACAAATAATAATTACACAATTATGATGCAGAACATTGTTTACATTCTTTGCACAAAATAGAAACAGTGATAAAACTGTATCTTTCAGAATTGCATCACTTCTTACTGAGATCATGCTGATACTAGGATTATAGTACTTATATTGATGTTTTCATAAAAGGTCATTCAATTTTAGTATTGTTTCATTGATTTTGTTGAATTCTTACAAGTTATATAAAAAGAACTATCTTCCGTAATTGATAATCAAACTGTAAATCTTACTTGGAATTCAAATAAATCAAGTGCATTATAGTGAGATATATATATATATATATATTATTAAAATTGGAATATTATTATTGAAACTTACTTCATTATTATACCTATTTAAAGGTATCCTTGTTGGACTCTACTCGAAAAATATCAGAACGTGAAGTTTTAATTAAATACATACGTTTTAAATAAATATTTACCACTTGAGGTGCAAACGTGCAATCCATTGCTCTTTATCTGAAAGAATGCTTTCCGCTTCTATTTGTCGTAACTCGCTATGATACAATGAAGACGGTCACTCATTGTATGTTGTTTCGAAATAAGTCGATTAAGGAAGATATCAAAGTCCGTTGTGAGAAATGTGTGGATCATCCGACAAAATAATAACCGTCAGAATCCTAAATACGTTGCCAAAGACGCAAAATAATATAAAACTACACGAAAATACAACAAAATACAATATCCACTACGGCAAGTTCAAACCCGGAAGGGAATAATTTTTGACGTTTAACGTCACGTTGTCACGAGTTTTACTTTGTTGCCTGTATAATAAAAAAGTATGATTGATCGATTATCAAATCGATCTGTTGATCAATTTGTTTTAAGATGTTTTTGTAATTAAGTTAATAATATATAATATAATTAAGACCTTATATTAAAAGATTTTCTAAACCGAATCTGTAGAAATGTACTGATTCACTTTTAATTTTATTTTTATTTATTTAATAATTTGATTTATCGATTATAACTTATAAATGATTCGCATTTCATCTGGTAACATTGTTAAAAAGTGAAAGTAAAGAAAGTCAGTATTATTACATTAAATATTATCTTTTTTATTCTGTCGAAAATAGAATTAGTAATAAATGATTGAAAACAAAAAAATAAATGAAAATTATTGACAAATAATTCATTTGTGTACAGTTCAGGCCCAATTTCGCCCGTCTCCTTTCGTTGATTCTAGTCATAAATTATTGAATACTACAGGTATCTATTAATTATGTTATTGACTATGACGACTATGAGAAAATATATTTTAATGTTAAAAGTTTAAAAATATTAATGCTTCGCAACCAACTAAATCACAAAAAATCTGCCGTAAATGTGAAGCCTATCGAAAAGGAACAATCCCTTATTACTTTGCAAGAACACAGTCTAGACCGTTATTACTGTTGTAGACCGGATATTAACAACACCATTACAGCAAAAATGGGCACCATACCATACTATTTTAAGTCTATAATAGACAGGAATAAGATTTTCGTGAAAAACAGTCGTAGGTCACAAGAATTTAAAGTATTTCAACAAAATATCGCCAGCATTTTATCGAAAAAAAAAAATTAGAACTAGCGAAGAAAAATTAGAACTACTAGAATTACGAGACGCGAGTAATGAACTCGATATCTTATGTTTTTCTGAAACTTTCATGCGAGCTGGAAACGAAAGGCATCTCAAGATTAATACCTTTTTTTGGCTGCTGCGTTTAGTAGGGACCAACAGAGATGGGGTACCTGTATACTCGCAATACAGGGCATTACTTGCAATGAGCTGACATGCGTTAAAAAATATTCCTCCATAAAATCCTTTGAAGCTTGTGGCATTGAAATCCCGTTACATAAATTAGTCATTGTATGTGTTTATAGATCAGCAACGTCTGACTCTAACGTATTTCGGAATAAGTTGGCGCTATTGATGTGGGAATTACTCAAAAAACATGGGTCAAGTCTGAAAATAGTTATTACTGGTGACTTTAATATAAATACTTTGAAACCAGGGAAAATCACTAATTATCTAATAGACCCATGTAACACATACAAGTTGCAACTACATAATAATGTCCCCACTCGGAAAGATTCATGTATAGATCATATATTGAGTAACATCAAGACTACATCTTCTAAGGTCTTGCCTCTTCGCTTATCTGACCATGACACAGCACAACTGTTAGAATTTCCGATAAAAGAGCATAATTCACAATGTAAATCATACTTTATATAATTATAAGAAAGATTATCATAGCGAAAACATAAAAAAAAATAAAGAATGTCTCACAAATATATTTTGGTCGGATGTGCACTTAGAAACTGACCTAAATAGCGCTTTCAATCTATTCCATGATTTTTTATGCTTACTATATAATTTGTGCTTCCCAAAAATAAAAATAAAGATCAATAAATCTAATTCATTTAGGCAAAAATGGATAATTAGAAGTATCAGAAATAGTTGCAAAACTAAAAGATTTTTGCGATATCACTATTACAAGAACAAAACATTATCCAACAAAACGCGATATATAAAATATTCATAGATGTTGAAAAAGTGTATTTATAAATCAAAAATAAATACTAACATGAATTTTATTAAACATAGCAAGAACAAATGCAGAGCCACATGGTCGATCATTAATCATGAATTTGAAAAACAAGTTCAGGTATTAATAATATTTCTGAAATACATTAGACAAACAAGTACTGCTAGATCCCACTGACATAGCGAATGCTTTTAACAATTATTTTATTGACTCGACTAACAGCTTAACATTAAAAAATCAACATCATTATAATTCCATTAATTATATGTCAATTTCTAACTCCATGTTTCTTAGCTCCATGACTGAAGATGAAGTTAAAAAAGAAGTAATGACGTTAAACAACACTAACGCTGAAGGTTATGATGGAATAAATACAAAAATAGTTAAAGCGTGCAGCACAGAGTTAATTCCTATTTTGACATATTTAATTAACCTCTCATTTTCATCAGGTACTTTTCCGGAAGCTCTAAAATTATCAGTCGTGAAGCCACTGTATAAAAAAACAGGATAAAAAGGATATCAAAAACTATCGACCGATAACACTTATTCCCATACTGTCAAAGGTTTTCGAGAAATGTATGCTCAAGAGACTTGTTCACTTTTGTAGCAAATATAAAATAATATCAAAAGATCAGTTTGGATTTCAAAAGCACAGATCAACAACACAAGCAATAATTACTCTTGTAAGCAATATTCTGAGTAACTTAAAGAATAATAAATTAACAACAGGGCTATTTTTCGATCTGTCGCAAGCTTTTGACTTCGTAGCGCATGACATATTATTGAAAAAGTTAGAAATCCTAGGGATACTCCTATTCCTTAAACAAAACAATACGTTGTCATACATAGATAAATTAAATGAGAACATACTTAGTTCCTACTATTCAAACACTAGGGTAAATAAACGTGGTGTCCCTCAAGGAAGTGTATTAGGTCCTATATTATTTTTATTATATGTAAATGACATGACTAATCATAAATTTATATTATTTGCAGACATACATAAAAAATCAATACCTAACCATGAAGTTGAAATTAATAACACTGTTGATAAAAATTTAACAATGACTGCAGATTAATAAATTTAAAATTAATTTAGATAAATCTAATTACGTCCAATTTAATAAATCAGAACATGCCAAATATAATTTTAAACTTAGTATTGACAGACTAAAAGAAGTATCGGAACTCAAATTCTTGGGTGTATTCATAGATCAAGACTTAAACTGGAAAATACACTCAGATGATCTATGCAATAGGATTTACAAATTTACTTACGCACTCAGACATGTTAAAAACGTAACAAATGTAAAAACGGCAATTATTACATACCATGCGTATATTGAATCAATATTACGTTATGGATTTGCTGTATGGGGAAACAGTACGGATAAGGACAGAGCATTCATTGCACAAAAGAAGTGCATCAGGGCCATTTGCGGACTTCGTCCTGACAAATCTTGCCAGCCGATTTTTAAAAAGTTAGGTCTGTTACCACTTCCTGCACTGTACATAAAATATATGTTATCTGTAACTTTGTTTACAGTAATAAGAGATTGTTCAAAAAAGCATCTGAAGTAATCACTCGTCCAACAAGGGACAAAGACTTATTGTGAAGGATAATCCGAAATCAGCCAAGTTTGCTAAAAGTTGCCTTGTGATGTGTGTGCGCATTTACAACAAAATCACTAAAGAGCTAAAATATATAAACAAGGTTAATTTATTTAACCCTAGAAAGATAACGTTATTTTTTTGTACTGAAAAATAAACATGCGCCTCAGAAGCGCACCGATTTAATAGCCGATTTTTTTGATGAATGTGACTTATTTTAGTTTCATTTACTACTGTAAATTGCTGAATTATTAATAAGTAAATAAAATACATACGTATTATCATTATTTTTTATTTAAAATATTAAAATTTGTAGGATTTTATAAACCCTTAACAAAAATGAACAAAAATTAGAAGTCTTCTGCGCTTAGATAGAAATTTTAAAAAATAGGCATCTTTCATGGTGTTTTTTCTTATTAACTAATTACTTATAATATAATCAGCCTCAAATTTTAAAAAATACTGGAAAAATCAACTGAAAAAGACAATTGTTGCAAATAACTTTTTTATGTGCTTCGCACAATGTCTTTTTACATTTTATGCACGTTATTTTGAATAATTCTTTCCTTTTTTTTTAAGTACATAAGCAACGGTACCATCGAATGTCAGTTAGCGGTTCGTCATCAGCTTCTGCAGACATCTTTCTGTTACTTTGTGGTATCTTCAATACTTTCTCTCAAGCGTCTTGATAAAATAGGAATTATCAACCTAGTTTTCAAACACGGTGCAAAAATATTTCGACATATGCAACTAGGCACTATTTGAATGAACTTTATTGATTGCAGACGTTTTTCTGGTATTTTGTCCTTTAGCAGTAGACCAAACATGCCTATTCTTGTCCCTGATCACATCATTAGGCGGAATTACTATGCGGTATTTTCAGTGACATTCTGCGATGAAGTATCCTTCGAATTTTCATAGATTATCACTCCTTCTTGGGCATCAACTTTAGTCATTGACATGGTCCTCGATCTCACTGTCACTGCCCTCATCAGCGCCTTCATCTTCTTCAGTCAATTAAGAAACAATTTCTCTTTCATCCAACACTCTCCTGCTGGACACGGTATTAAAACACTCCTAAAAACAATGGATGACAACAAGTATTCACTAATAAAAAAAAAACAACCTTTATTACTTACCTTACATTAGCAAAAATAACAAAAACAAATTCACTATGAAAGTGGCAAAAGTTACACAAAAGATAAACATGCGCCTCCCGAGCGCAACACATCGCTCTAACAGCAAAACTATGGTACTTACCGAACAGTAGCAGCCGTCTCTTGGAAGTGTTGACCAACGACTGAATTGGCTAGGAAACACAAGCTTGTACACGCGTCGGTAACAAAATTGCGGCGAAATATGTATTTTGCGGGCGCCTCTGAGGCGCACGTTATCTTTCTAGGGTTAAAAACAAGCTGTACATGTGTATGGCTAACTAAATATAATTTCTATGACATTAAGGATTTCTTTGACATAAATTTATAATAATACTATTAATTTGGATGATATAATAAAATTGTTGACATAATTATTATTTTTGTATTTAATTAATACATATTCTGTATAGCTAAACAATTGAATTTAAATAAGACTGTAACATCGTTATACCATGATTAAGGCAAATAGAGACTTATCTGATCATATCTTATCTAACGTATCTCACAAATATAATTATTATGTTATTAGTTCAATTACAAGCTTTGTATGAGCACAACAAAATGGTTGTTTCAAATAAATGCCTATCGTGTCAATTTTGTCAATGAAACTTTAGCAGTTACGGTTGAATGATAACATTAATGCTCTGCAAACATGAAACCTCGCTCGTCGATGTCTCGTAATCTCATACAATTAGAAGGCATTATACAGGTCCATTAGATATACGTCCGTCTACCAACACCTTACCAGGACTACATGAAACAAGTTGCCATGAAATCGTAATAGAATTATCCTCTATCTGCTATAATACAATTAAAATAATATGGAGGCACAATCAGATCACTCAGTGTAGCGAATGGCGGGAAGCTATCGTTATCCCGGGTGTAGGTATCCCGGGGCGACGCGCCCTGTGTCACGCGTCACGTCATAGTCCTTTATTGTACTATTATAATGGTGTACTAAATTTTAGATCATCAATTGTTTGGTGTTCCAGAATTCTTTATTTGGCAAGATCATTAGGTAGTTATAAGTTTGTTGACTATTTTAGATTCAGTTGTCAACTCAATGTCAAAATTCGCTTAACATACAACGTGTCAAAAGGACATTACTTTGAAACTGGATCTTAATAGGTGTTACGTTAATTTATTTTATATTAAGAGCAAAACGAAATCCGCTGAATAATTAACATGCAAAAATACACGGAGCTAATATCTGAGCTTATAAAATGTTAATTACTGACAAAGCCATATAAAATTCATCTCTCGTGTAGAGGCTGTTAAAAAACTAAGGAGCTCGTGTAATTTTGGCGGATCCCGTAATTAAGTGGAATCCCGCATAATCCCGGGTAATTCTAATATAACACCGGGAATTCCCACCACTCGGTGTATAATGCGCGCGGAACTTTTTTTATTAATGAATTCTATTTTTTGACGGGGAATTTAATTAATTAGAGGATGCCGGGGAGAAGTGAATCGCTTCCGGGAAAAAAGTGTGGCTTTTTTACATATTATTGAAAAAGCATTTTATGTGGACGTCATGAGAATGTACAGGTGTTGTTAGGCCTCTTTTATAGTTTGTGGGAAACGTACAATACAATTCCGTTTGAAACGTTTAGTTTAAGAAGAGATACACTTTGAATGTAAATAAATGATCACGATGGCAGACCATAACAAACTGCAAACTGTTTTAAAATGTTTATTACTGGAAAATGTGATCATGAAAAATAATGTCAAGACTAACTGCAGTGACTTTGAAAGTATTTTAGAATATCTACTTTACAGCCGCCAGCTTGCTACACTATCAGCAAATCCTTCTTCTTGTTATTTCATCGTGAGTTAAGAAAATCTTGTATAATCCCACTTTACTCCTGAAAGTTTGAATGTCATGTTCCCCCAGCCTCCTCTAGTTTAAAAAAGTAGACTTTATTAAAACGTGTCTTGCGTTACTCTCAATTCGTGAATTTAGTTGGTTATTAATTTTCGGAATATTAATTTTCTAAGAATTTTTCTCTATAATTTTGGCTTGGAATTTTAATTGTGGGTTTACTAAATATTTTATATAATAAGCAGTGAAATATTACAAGCAATTAATACATTCTTATTATAGAAAAGTGTATCATGTAACATCAATAGTTGTTGTTTATCATATAGGTAACATAACATCACGCCTTCGTATCCCGACGAGGAGGGTTTGAGGTTTTCGAGGTGTTTAGGACTCATACCGGCTAAAAAACCACCTGAGCGTTCGTCATCTGCCTTTCCGGAGTACCGGGTCCTCGAAATTCTACGGTACATATTTATTGTTGCCTTGATTAACTTGTAACAACCACTCAGTTATATGTAGCAACTTACACAGTTATAAAGCCATCGACACGCTCTGAATCTTTATGTAAATATTATTTGAGCGACATTTCAGCGAGTCGCGTGACAAACTATGTTTGTAACTTGTCGTTGGCGTGCACAAAGTGTTGTCACGCCGTGCCCGACATCGTTTGTGGCCGGCTTTATTAAAATATTAATACAAGCTCCCTGTGACGCCGCGGTGCTCTGGACGGCAAGGGCGTTTGGAAATTGCCACACTTTCCCAAATATTACGTGGAAATTGGTCGAGGTATGGTCTTTTACCGCTTTTGTCAAAGTGGACATCCTGGCTTGTTTAATTATGCTTTGTTGTGTTGTTTTTAAATGGTTTTCGTTCCAAGTAAGAAAATTATCATCAAAGTAGGCCAGTAAAGAAATCTGACTCCCCTGCACATCGATGTACGGCATGGTCAATTCTAAATATGCAAAACAACTGAGATTTGACAGACTTGGGCCCTTAGCCGTATTTAATTAAATTGTTTGCTCGGCTCCCCTTTACTTTTGCAAGTCTTCACTTGCCACAAACTACACGGAGAACAGAACTAAGAATTTAGACTAACAAAAATATATTTCTTTGTCCGCTTGCAGAAATCTAATTTGCAATACTAAGTTAAGCCTTTGGATGGATTTGACAGCCTCTGTGCCGTAGCGGTAGTGAATGCGGCCGCTACGCAAAGAGGCGCGGGTTCCATCCCCGCGTAGTGCAAATATTTGTATGCATGAATATGATTATTTGCACTCGTCTGGTCGTGCTTTAGAAAGCATGTTAAGCTGTTGGTCCCGGTTGTCATACGAATATCTAATGGCAGTCGTTACGGGTTGTTGAAGACCTCAAAAGTCCAACAATTGGTCTAACTGCAATGCTTCGATACCGCCTTCGGGTTGTGGAGGTCAGAAAATATCGAAGTTTAGCAAAAATCAGCAGTTAGACTGGTGAAAGTGGACCCCGACCCCAGACTCCAAAAGGTGAAAACTAAAATAAAGCTTCGGATGCGACTGGAATTAACGCTGAGATGATGATGATGAGTTAAGCCTTTGGATAGCCGGTTTCAGGACTGCAGAACGCGAAGGAATCCTTATTCCTTATTCTTATTTACAAGGTTGTTTGGTACTTATTTGTATTGAGTTAGTTATTTATTTAATTTTTTAGTGTAAATAGTTACTTCGGGTTATATTTTGTATATAACCTGAAACTTAAAGGGATACTATACCACGAGTGCGACTTCTTTGGAAGAGTATAAAAAAAGATATTTATTGAAAGAGTATTTGAATTCTATCTATGTTCTGAAGTTATGAGAAGAAACACCGTCTGCGGTAGGGTATTACGACGGCGTGCAGAATTAACGAAAAGTTTTATTGTATTACTAGCTGACCCGTCGAACTTTGTTCCGCCTTAAAGGCAATATGACATGATCTTATTTACTACTTTTTAAATTAGGATAATCTACCTATACATATAAAAGAAAGTCGTCCTTGTTACACTATTTATAAGTCAAGAACGGCTGAACCGATTTGCCTGAAAATTAGTAGGTAGGGAGTAGTAGGGAGGTAGCTAAGAACTGGGAGAAGGACATAGGATATCCTTTTTATCCCGTTCCCGTCGTTCCTGTGTGAATGAATGCACTTCATTGTTTGGACTTCTCCTACACTTTTTTGCGACCCTGGTACCATACACCGTACATCTTTTAAAAAAATGTCTCACCCGTTGATGCATTGGTTTAAAGCAAGGAGTATAAATAATTTCTGCCGGTTTAAAGTTTCTAATAAAAAGCCAACTTCAAACTTTCTAATATTGTATCGCTGTGCCATTTATCATTGCCATTCTCCCATTGCTCTTTTGCTCTTGTGAGTGACTTTTATTTTGCCTACTTTTTGAAGATGCAGGGTACCTGTGTAGCACAAAAGTGTAGAGGAGAAGTCGAAACAATGAAGCTTATTCATCATTATTATTACATCATTTTTTCTTATTTGCACCGTTTAGACCTACCCTGGACTACGACAAACATTTTAAAACCAAAATCAGCTCAATTGGCCCAGCCGTTCTCGTGTTTTAACCAGACTAACGAACAGCAATACATTTTTATTTAAATAGATTAGTAAGATTTTTTTTTTTTTTGTTTTATAGACAATGGCGCCGATTCTGTTGTTCACAAACTAAACTAATTTTAAGTTAAGTGCATCTTTTTCTTTCCATTTAGTTAAGAAAAGGATAGAAGATAACATTTTAGTTTAATCCTGTCTAATTAAAATACTCTATAGACAGTTTAGACGCAATTATAAACATGGCGACTTAAAATAAGCCAGTTTACGTCAGGAGCGCACTAATTTGACAGGTCTAAACTGACATTTTATCTTCTGTCCTTTTCTCAATGAAATAGAAAGAAAAAGATGCAGTTAATTTTAATTTAGTTAGTGAACAAGGGAGTCGGGGACATTGCCCCACACCAGGAATTAATCCTATATCGTGGGTGCGTTACCAACATCCACAAATATCCGGACCCGAAATAACTAGCTGTAGGCCATAAAAATATTTGTTCAGTGCAGGAATCGAACCCTCTAAACACAGCGCAGCAGTCGATCGCTCAGCCACTGAACCTACGCATTATCAAATAACATCATCAGTAAAGTGAAATGATTGAATTATTAATCTGCGTTGTGTGGTAACACGTTTGTTATGATTTGAATCCAAGAAATATGTGAAATCGAAAATGTTGTGTCAATCCTTATATTATTTTATTTGAGTTGAAACCCTTCCAATATCGTTTGATATGATCCAAAGAAGCCGCGCCCTTAGAATGTTTACCGTCACACCTTGAATCATTTTAATGTTTGTATAATAACAAAGTACATAAAGTGACTCTTTGATATTTCAAAGAGTCACTTTATGTACTTAGTTAGCCGAACATTACATGATCGTGTAGTGCACGAAGTAAACGGCGTGACTTATGTATTGGCTTCAGTTATTTACGAATACGATGCGTTATATATGTACGTCTTTGTGTCGACTGCCTTTGTTTTTGCAGATATGTGTAACATAATATCAATTCTTTCTTGTAAATATTCTTTGTGTATTGTTAGGAAAATAATTAGGATAGAATATCCTTTTATCGCGTAGGTAGGTACATTCTCTAAATATATATATATATATATATATATATATATATAACAGATAGGTACTTACGTAGAAAGGTTACATAGGGTTAGGGCGAACTGTTTTCTTTTCAGCTATATTATTCAATGCTCTTTTCAGTGAGTGTAACATCTACTACCCCAGCAAGCACAAACCAAAACTGAAATGTATTTAAATAAAAAGCAGAGTATTCATATATTTTACTTGAAAACTGATACCGAAACCCCTAAAAATAAAGCCATTCTCGACCTGAAAAACAAAATGAAAATGCAAATATACTTAGAATTTTTTAACAAAAAATTCTCATTGTGAGCAAAAACTTGACCATTCCACACTAACACTGAATAACTGTTATAACCGCCGGAAAAAACCGCAAACGGCTTCAATTAAACGTTACGCCGGCGCCGGCGAAAACTTGCAAAGGCGAGTATTAAAACAATCGACGCAGTATGAATTGAGTGGAATTAATTAAACGGTGGCCATAAAGCGGGCACGAGCAGAAGGAACACTTCGAACAACGCACCGTTACCTAGAAACGGTCATTTTAGAACATTTTAATGAAACGGCGACTCTCTCTATGGGGGTTGATGGTTGACCCCTAAGGGGTTACGACCCACACGTTGTAAAACACTGTACAGGGTTGTTTTAAATAGAATTTAATGTTTTCTTTTAAGCCAGAGAAAAGCAATAAGTGGCGCTGGCCTTTACAAATATCTTTCCAAGCATCCATCCATGGTTTCTTTGATCACCATTACAACTCCACATTCATGCCCAGAGCTATCCTTGCAACATTGTTATTCATTCCTGGTATATTACATGCCGATATCATGACAAACAATTAATTTCACATTTTATCAAAGCATGCATTGTGTTATTGTAATAACAGTAGTGTTCCAAACAACCCTTTTGCCTCTCTCTAGTATGTGTCAGATGCACGACAGGGCTCGGTAGGGTAGGGTTGGGACGCCGGTTGGCCTCGGGCCAGACCGACACGACGGGAGTGTGGGTTTGGCACCCGGTAAACCAACGCAACCGTTTTGACGTTTTTCACTTATTGATTTTTGGAAATTCAGAAACCCTATAGGCTTGTAAAGATTATGTCAAGAAGTGATTGATGGTTTAAAAAAACTTTTAATTGGTGGGGGTAAGCTTCCTTATATAATTTTTCCCCAACCAAGTTTTATTTACGGTGCGCTAAACATATGTACATACCTATTTGGTGTCGAAATTAGGTTGCTTTATAACAAACCACGTTCAGGACAATATATTGGCTAATTCATATTATTTATTTATAGTGTTGCTTTATTCGGGGTCTATCTAAGTCTACTTTTTAACTAAACTCTAGAGTTTTGAACTAGACTTTTCAATAGTCTTAGCTATTAATGCTTTCAAATAAAAGTAGGTTCCGTAGTCTTACTAAAAGCAACCAGCCTTATATATAAAAGGCAATCCTCGTCATAGCTAGCAAGTACACGAGTCCACTTTATGGCACTCTGGCATTTTCCCAAAATGTTAAGTCCAAAATCTCCAGTGACAATTGCCAGGAGCCGAGGGTTGCTGCTACATCACGTTACAATATCGGTTGCAGCAACAAATACAGCGCTGATGTTACATTCATGTTGCGATCTGTTTGGACACGTGCGCTTCGTTGCAGACTGAAATAAAAATTTGAATTCTGTGTATTTTCCAATTGTCCGTCTTTGTTAATAGCAATAATCTGCACTTACCTCATCTACACGTGTATTTATTAGTTATTTTCGTTAGCTTTTTTTGATATTTTTTATCCGAAAGTCGATAATGTTTATCTTCTAAGGCTCAAAATGACACAAAGCGTTAATACTTTCAAAATCAATTAACTGTTTCTGTCCAATACTTCGTCCACATGACGTTTCTTGTTCCACGAACCCTCCCTCCTCTCCCCGCCCTCTATCGCGTGGTTTGTACTACCCACGCTAGTACTTCGCTTTCACTTGACGTTCTTTCGGCTTGGGGATTTTTTTACTACTCGGCTCCTAAAGCTTCTAGTATAACGTTACATAGCCATTCTTAAGAATTGAATTATCAAATACAAAAAAATAAATCGGACTGATGCTACCAAAGTTTCGCGTTGAAACAAACGCACAAATTATTCAGCTTGCTTTTGCCTACGGCTTTGGCCGCATGGAGATCGGGAATTACGCATATATCCAGGTTAGAATAAAGTATTTGTGTGACAGATTTCACACAAATCCTAGAATTTTTGTAAACCCTAGTACTTTCTGTTAGGATACTGTTCAGAAAGTTGGGACATATTTCAATCATGATTCCGTCTAACGTCTCCGTCAAATGTTCGTGTTCTTTTCCTCCGGAACAGTGTATATTCTTTTTGTTTAGGTAATAAAGTAACATATATACGTTTTTCATTCAACTCTCCGAACGTCATTGCTATGGAATAATAATAATTTTATTTTCGAAAGTACAAAATGTTACAAGAGAGAATTACATATATTTAGGTAAGGTAAAATGTACAGCAAATAAATTTGAGACAACGACTGCCAAACTGAGACATGCTCGTATCTTGGGTAGTCGGCGGTCGGCCGTTTTAAATGTCAATATATGTATACATATCACCGCCTTTTTGAATTTAAATAAATTTTACAATTTAAAAATAAAAATAACAGTTTTGCAAAATTCAGACACTAATCTTTTTCATTTGGCTATTTCAATAAGTTTCTCAGTTTCGTCATAACTCAACAACATCAACCAATTATTTAATTTATCTTTAAGATTATACTTATTTAGTTTGTATAATATGAGTCAGTGATTTTGATTTTGAAAAACATATTATCCAAATTCATACAATCTATTGGAAGTTGTACGATGCGAGCACGTACACCCGATTCCACTACAACCTTCCTCAATAACCACTGTCCATTGGTGAAAATAGCAGGAAAACGGTGAACGAGGTTTTGAGTTCATCGCGAATAAACAGACGGCGGAGGACATTACATTATAACCGATTTGAAAAAAAGGAGGAGTTTCTCAATTCGACAATTGAATGAATCATGATGGTTCTTTTTTATTTGAATGGCAATGATGTTTCTCGTGTGGTCACATTTCACTTTATTCCAGTTCTGAGAATAACTTCCATAAGAAAACTAGCGCGACAATTCGACGAATTTAATAAATATTTTTATTCTGGAAAAACCCATTGAAATCAGTAAAATAATATGAATGATTATTGTTTTTATGTGAAAGGATATATTTTCAGTTTAGTCATATAAAAAACTTAGCTAATTATACCTACCTAGCTAATTGAGCACCACTTTAGAAATTGTTTACAACAGTATAAAACCGGCGCAGTAATTTTTGAGTTTATCGCGAACAGACAGAAAGATAGACACGGCGGTGGACTTTGCTTTATGATATGTAATGATTGATGATTGAATGATGATAGACAAAAATATTCATGACCAAATGAAGTCATAATATTGAATTGCTAGAATATGGTACATAACGTTTTACATGAAGTTTCTGGAACCTCCTGCATGAAGTTGTGAATATGGTAAATCGAATTCTAGACAAATTTCGGCTTCCTACAGCGTCGTCGTCGTCATCGTCCACACTACCACCGTTTTATTAAGACGATCCACCAATGTAACTGACATAGAAATTATTTATTTAGTTTGCTATTTTGGTATACAGATATGAAGTTTTATGATGCTATATTTTAGTTATTTAAATAATTTGAGTTAGGTTATTAAGTTTTTATCTAATAATAGTTTGGTAGTATTAACTACCAAACTCATTAGACTTAGACAGCCTCTGTGGCGTAGCGGTAACGAACGCGGCCGTTGCGCAAAGAGGCGCGGGTTCGATCCCCGCACAGTGCAAATATTTGTATGCATGAATATGAATATTTGCACTGGTCTGGTCGTGCCTCGGAAAGCAAGTTAAGCCATTGGTCCCGACTGTCATACGAACATCTAGTGGCAGTCGTTACGGGTTGTTGGAGCCCTCAAAAGTCTAACAATTGGTCTAACTGCAATGCTTCGATATCGCCTTCGGGTTGTGGAGGTCAGACGGCAGTCGCTTCACGGAAAATGTCGAAGTTTACCCAAAACCAGCAGTTAGACTGGTAAAGTGGACCCCAGACTCCAAAGCTGAAAAAGCTGCGGATGCGACTGGGATTAACGCTGAGATGACGATGATGAGTTTGGTAGTTAATGAACGGCTGATTTTTTCAACGCCCGATAAGTTTTATTCGAGGAATAAAATATAGATCATCAGCATGACTTAGTAACTATTGTGTCTGATTAGCTGTGAGTTGTCCAAATATGATAAAACAAAATGAAAGATAGAACACATACCTACAGCGCAAGAGTCACAGCTCGTGTACGTGAATTGTATAAGGTCAACGTGTCACGATTACTTTGTGAAATTCAACTTCATTTAGCGAAAGAGTCTCTAAAACAATATTCTGTATGTTACAGTCTCTTCCTAAACAATATGCTCTATTAAAACGCCCACGCACAATGCGAACGTGTGTTACCACAATGGCATTATAATAGTTGACAACACGCGTATCTTCGCGAAGTGGGTCATCCCTACAGAGCTCGTCACCTCAGAGACCACGAGATTGGGTGGCTCTCAAGTTGCTGATAGATAATCTCGGTGGCCTGGTCGCATCTACGTCCGGAAATAATATCCCCGAGACGGTGGGATGCCTGACATCTGTCACCGTGTCGACCCCATGACATATTATATTATTTCCGTTTGCTATTCTTGTGTGTTAGCAGAAAATATAAGTACAATGTGATATTATGTGTTGTTAATCACAACTATGACTTGAGTAAGTTATTATTTTTTAGTTAATGTCCTAATAAGATGCTATATACTTTATAAATACATATATGTAAATTTGGTGCACAAGTCAACAATAAGCAGTTTTAAACATATTGTAGTTAACATTATGTTCTTGATGTCATTTATAGGTAAACATAACATTTTATTTTTTATTCATATGACTCGACACAGACTTGCACATTGCAAAAAAAAACTAAAGAAATTAGAATTTGGCGACTTCCCCTTACAAGTTGGAGAGAGGCCCCTGCAGCAATCTGGTCTAAGTTACTTTAGATATACGAGCATAATAAAACAAACTTTCATAACTCTGCCTTCTAAGTCAAAATATTAACAAAGTAGTTTGAAGGTAAATAAAAGAGTAAATATTTTCTAGTAAAACATGCTTTTGTAGGGTTTTGTGCCTCAAAAGGAAAAACAGAACCATTACCTAGATCACATCGTAGTCCGTCGGTCAACGCAATAAAAATACGGACATTTATGCAACTTATTTCGATACTCGGAATCACATTGTACTGGGATCAATCTATCATCACTAAAAGGACTATTGATTCCAAATGACAATAAACCTGATGTGGTTATGGTGGATCAATCAGAGACCTGCATGATGAGAACGCCGTGAAGGCTGAGGGAAACAAACAAATCAAGTATCGAATTTGCCATGTGGCATCTGGACTCAGCAACCATTGTAGCAATAGTCGTGACGGCTACTGGCTTATTATCAAAGAGCCTTGACCAACACGTCTTGAAGCTGTCGCTAGGCAGCTGGATGAGAAAGCGGTTCTTCTGGACCCTGCATGCATTGTGATTGGGTTCCTCTCTCTGTAGCCCTGAACACCGGTAGCTTGGAACCGATTCTTCCTCCCCTTAACTTATCTGAACCATTCTACTATCGTCTGTGCAATCTGCAGTACGTGACCATACTTAATCCAACTGATAATCACTTAAACTAGGCCCATGCTACGAGTATCAGCACTTTCCGGTTAGCTGAGAATGTAATTTACAAATAATAATAATGATAAACGTCGCAGATAAACGATATCTTGGTTAGTTACTAGATCATAATTATTATTATTTTGATACTATCTCTTTGACAAACGAGTACGATATTTAATGTAACTCTCCGTATCATTACCATTTTTACTATTTAACAAAGTGAGGCTACACAGAGCAGACATGGTGAAAGTTGCTGTAGTTACCGGATCCAATAAGGGAATCGGGTTTAGAATAGTTAAAAGGACTAATGAAGAGATTTGACGGCATCGCCGTCGTCTATTTAATCTCAAGAGGCGAAGGAAGAGGGTAAGCCGCCGTCGCCAAGCTGAACGAGCTCGGTCTGCACCCGGAATACCACCAGCTCGACGTGACGGACAGAGACAGTGTGGTCCGGTTCAGAGACCACGTCAATGAGAAGCATGGAGGCATCGACATTTTAGTTAACAATGCAGCAATCGCCACACAACGCATGCGCCGCTTATAGTAGTGCAAAACTGTTGTTGCCATTGTTGAGGGATAATGAACGCATTCCAAATATATCTAGTGATTGTAGACATTTGGTCAAATGTACAGAATGTATACTGTCCAAAAAGGTAGTCAATAGATATATTTAAAGGTGGAAGATATTAATGATTTCGTCAATTGGTTCTCGGAAAGCGTTAAATATGGAATCATCTACTATGATGATATAGCAGATGATGGCACAGTAGCTTCATACAGGATAACGAAGGTAGATCTCACTGCCGTCATGATACTGCAGCAAAAGTAACTTGTGTCAAGTTCCTTGACACAAGTTACTTTACTTATCTCAGTAAATTTCATGAATCCAGGACTAGTCTAGACGGACATGACACATAGTGTTGGTTGCACTCAAAGGAGCATACGTGTGGTGCGACACACAAGTCCGTAACTGGTACGACTAAAGAGCCGATGTCACGTAGGGAAAATGTCATAGATGACAGAGATTCAACTTTGATTTCTTAGTTTTTTTTTTAAATCTATAAGTAGTTAACTGTGAGATCCTTTTAGTGTTAAGTAATTAATGTCCTCATAAGTGTTTTAACTATGACGGTCACCAGATTTCGGTCCTTTTATTTCTTAATGTTTTTGGATATAGTTTAGTTTTCTATTTATCTACATACGTTTGAAAGTTTGGGTATCAAAAGTGCTAACAGATTTCAAATCGGGGATAAAGGTGGTCTCCGACACTTGAATCTCATGCTTAGGACTCGTCCTTGCTTCGCTTAGGAGTTGATTTTTAACCGACTTCAAAAAAAGGAGGTTATCAATTCGAGCCGTATGTATGTAAGCCAAATTTCAAGTGTATGTATGAATGTATGTTTTTCACACAAGTCCAAATTAAGTAATTCTTTTTTTGTTGTACTATGTATTGTTTAACTTGGGAATACTTAAGTTTCATCAAAATCGGTTCAGTAATTTTTGAAATTTGGGATTATTTTCGTATTAATGAGAACTTATTGCAACATGAGTTATGGCTGCCACTATTGTTTTAAGGTGAAAAAGTAATTTTCTAATTTCACTGAAAAGCATGAAATAACAAAAAAATAGAAACCGACTTCAAAAAAACACTTAAAGGAAAAAATAATTTTGCTTTTGTTACGGCTCTAGAAGTCGGTGGCGAACTGAACAACAGAAACCTCGAGACACTTTTAATTCAGAAAATAAGTAAAATTGTTTCTAACCTTTTCAGTCACACTTTTCAGTCTATAAGGTTAGTAACAATTTTACTTATTTTCTAGAGTTAGTTTGTTACATACATAAGAAACAGATGTAGATACACACATTAATACCTATAACTTAGGAGCTGCATCCACCGTATAATATAACGTTCATATTCTCACTTTTTTACATTTGTACATCCATTCCTGCACACCAAACTAAGCATTCCATTAGTGTTGGGCGCTGTTCTTATTATTTTACATGGCACCAGGAGTCATTAATCATCCACAATCAGCTCACAGACACTCTCAACTTTAACGCTAAGTTTCGTCGACTTAGTGACATCTCAGCGTCAGGAACTCTAAACACAATACTTTTTAATAAAATTTAATTTATGATTTCATTGTATCAACAAAATTTATTATATCGTGACAGGTTTTAACAACGATGTTTATTACGTCACCATTATAATCATTTTTCTTTTCAACTTCTTTCAAATTAATCTCCTCTTATTTTTACGAAACGTCCAAACTCTTCTATAATTGTGCATTTTCCTCGTCACTAAAGCTTTTCGGCGTTAAAAGACTTTTTTTGTGAGATTTCATTATAAATCCACGCAGAGTTACGGTCAGGCAAAAACTTTCGCCTGTAAAAGGGACTTTGGAAACTGAGAGACTTGGGTCTGCACTGCTCCTGCCTAAGTCCCTTCAGAAATACCCTCTTCTGCCAGACGCTGAACCAGTTTCGCCACGTGAACCCCATTGGCGCTGCCGCAAATACCTACAAGTCATCAGGGATGTGTTAAAAAGAATAGAGACGACTCGTTGAGTTAACCTCAGCATTAACCACCTGTACAGATCTACTAATGTGACTCAACCTTGAAATGAAGTGGAATGCATTGGCTACAGACCCATCGGCTCATCAACGCTCGTTACAGACACAGGACGTTCTGACCTTAAGTTCGTTTCGTTCGTTTATTTCCAAAAAAGATCCGAATTTCTTTTTAGTGTGATGTTCAGCTAAAATGTCCATTTTAATCTGGTGTCTTGACAGTTTCTCAGATTGGTCTTAAAAGCTTTTTTCTAATTTTAAATATTTTATTGTAGACGTTTATTAACACAGTCTAACCTTCCTGTGAGGTCACGATTATACATGTTGCATCCAACAATGTATACTTTGCTATTGTGACGCACTTTAAAAAAAAATAGGTAAGTACGGTCTGCACCTTCCTTTAAAATGTCAATCAAACTCTAATATACATATACTTACCATTGTATCTAACATTTGCACGTGATTACCATTAGAACACATTCTATGCGCACAATATCGAAAGATATCTGGAAATCTATGAATATTAGTTCAGAATTTATTACAAAAACTACAATATTCATTAGTTTGATAGATATCTCTCTCACTCGAAATTATTGCGAGAATAGAATGGTTATTGTCATTTCACACCATCATTGCTCTCCACACATAGTTAACAGTTACTTTGAGCGCTTGAACAGGGTAGGCATTAAAATCACTGAATAAGTCAATATATAAGTTACTGTTTTTGATTATAGCAACAATTTCTCTTAGACACTCCGTAAATTCAACTAGATTATCAGCCGAGTTAGTCACACATTCACTGAGAATATCAATAGTGAACGTCCTTCGTGCTGCAATATATAATACTAATACTTAGTTCAAAGACGATCACTACTACAATGCACGACTGATACCTTCGTAAAGGCTGATTTCCTCCATAGAAGCGCGATTCCATCATCGGTCTTCCTATAAGGTGTACGGAAGATGTGTCGGCGGCGGACTTTCCCGCATACGCGAAACCATCATCAACGCTACCGGACCAGTCATGGGGTAAAAGCCAAGTCTCCTGCAAAGCATTAACATCAGCGACAAGGCACAAACTGCGTATATTTTTTTATTATCAAAATACAAGTACATGAATGTTATTCCATAAAAACATCAAAAATTGATTTGAAATTGATAAAGTTTTTTACCCATTAGTTACAACGGGATTATCATTAACAATATCTGAGACTTTACAATCTTGAAATTAATAACCCGTCTGAACATTATTCCCTCGGGCCAAAGTTTGTCATCCAAAAAGTAAGTACATAATTTGACATCATAAATGGCATCCATAAGAAACCCGTATGTCATAAATTTGCATTAAGTATGTGCGCGACAAATGGAGTAATAACTCAATATCACGCCAACCGGCTTCGTTCCATTTTTTGTGAAAGGGATACTTTCAATTTAGTCACATAGAAGTTTTATTAAAATTGGTTCAACAGTTTGGTTTTTGAACCAAATTTAGATACAGGTTAAAATGACAATGTGTCATTTGTTTTTCACACTTCATCATCTGCCTAGCCTCCTAACTACTTATGTTGGGTTCAGCGTCCAATCTGACCGGATGCAGTTGGATACCAATATTTTAATAAAACAACTGATTTCTTCAATTATAATTATAGTGAAAAACAAAAACTTTTTTTTATAAAAAAGTAACAAACAGTGTAGTAAAATAACATTCAATTTTTTTTTTTTTTTTTTGTGAATAATTTGGTGACACCCGTTGGTACAAGCATCCACAAAATATTTTTGACACGCTGCTGCAGCGCGGAAGTACCAACATCATACTTAAACTATTGTTGTACTGGACGCGAAAGACATCCAGCAACCTTGTAATGAAATTAACTCGTCATCATTATCGTTACAGGTTGACGCTTAGCTCTCTTCCTCTTCTTGTCTGCAATGATACTTTCATGCTCATTATCCCTACCCTCAAAGATCTCGGTTAGCATCGACTCGACGATGGTTAGTGGGCAACATTGGGTCTTTAATGTTAGTGAACGGGTCAACGGTAGTGTGTGTTCCCTGAATCGTCTGAGAAACTTTTTTCTCGATAAAACGAAAGCGTTGTGCAGACTTTGAGTTAGAAAATTTAATATGTACTTATTTTAATTCGTTTTCTGTATACTTATGACAGGACCAAATTTATATTTTATCTTCTGTCCTTTTTTCATGAAATAGAAAGAAAAAGATGCACTGAACTTAAATTCTGTCTGAGAACAAGGAAACGGCGCCATTGTCTAACAAGGAAACGGCGCCATTGTCTAACAAGGGAACGGCGCCATTGTCTAACAAGGAAACGGCGCCATTGTCTAACAAGGGAACGGCGCCATTGTCTAACAAGGAAACGGCACCATTGTCTAACAAGGAAACGGCGCCA